>JAKSZP010000104.1:0-204124 GCA_022478985.1 Massospora cicadina
TGGAGACAATAATGGAGGTTCATAAGCACGTGGGCCATAGACAATTCCATAAGACATTGGAATACCTCAAGGAGATGTTTTATTGAGAAATGAATGTCTTTTAAAGTACAAAAAGCCTTGGATTAGTGTGTACCTTGCACCAGTTTTCACCCACAGGAAAAGTGATTTAAATCTACGCCCAATTCCTCACTGCACCTTTCAGAAATGTCTCTATTGACATGTTGCGACCGTCGCCAACAGCATCTAGTGGCGCCAAGTTCATCCTGGTGGTAATCAACTACTTCACTAAGTGAGTCAAAGCATCTGAAGTCAAATAAATACAGCGAACTCCACTTCCCATTTCTTGTATAATCATATTATCAAAAGACATAGATGCCATCAAATACTATTATCTGACAATGTAAAAAACTTTATTTCAGACATGGTGAAGAAACTGATGGATTTGGTAGAGGTGAAGGGGCAGGTCATTACCCCTACAATCCATCATCCAATGTAAGTATCAAGAGATTGAATGGGACCCTGGGAGGAATCTAAAGAAGATTGCTTTTAATTAAAAGTTGAGGTGGGACCAGTTGAACCCATCAGCACTGTTAGCTTTCTGGTTAAGCCATCACCGCATTATTATAACGTCCACCTTCAAACCCCCAATATGGGTGAGAGGTCACACTGCCTTTCATCCTGACACTGATCATATCAGAAGACAGTAAAAACCTGCTCTAGTAGTTACCATCAGGAGTTGCTTAAAAGCTTATTAGAATATAGTTAGATTCTTTAAGCAACATTGAATCAAGATTCATCCAAGCTAAAGAGAGATACAGAGAAGAACTAAATTACCTGATCTTAGCATAGGAGACAAGGTTTTGTTTTACTACCATTGGGTAACACAACCAGAGAAACTTTAGGCCATTTGGACTGGGCCTGAAACCATATTGATAAATAGAGGAGCGGAATACTCCATTTGGGATGATAATATTAAGGTTGTTAATAATAAAGTACATGCCTGGCACCTTTGATCATTCCAGAGTCTCATCTTGGAAGGGGAAATATTGTGGATGAGGCCATGACTAGTGCACCTAATCATTCTTCAACCAGTGGAATGAGTGCAAACAACCTCCAAACTGGTGGAGGTACTTGTGACCAGCCCGCCATGAATGGGGGCGAATGATGCCTTTTTTAGGTGAGGGCGAGCAGAGAAATTTTCAGTCAAGTCAGGATGATGACATGAGTAATAGTTTTCACCAAGAATGAAGCAATGTCATATAAAATAATCTTTCAATGCTGAGTTGGCAGATTTAGTTTATGAGGATGATGTCATCACCAAAATTCATTTTGAAAAATGGCCCCCTTTTACACTTTGGGGTCTTAAGTAATTTACATTCTACCAGTGACAAAATGATGAGTGAGCCAAATTACACCAACAAGAGCCTTTGAGGTTTGAAAGAAAATATTACAAAATCTTGTAATCATCCAACTTCCTGAATGACTTGCACACACACACACACACACACACACACACACATATATATATATATATATACATACACACACACACACAAGCCAAAATGTGAGGTGTATCATATAGCATCATTGCTTGAACCAGAAGTCAAGAAGAGAATTACCAAATTTGGTAATCAATTAATATCCGTTAAAGCAACAATGGCCCAGAACCCAGAAGTGGGACTTAGTAAAAAGGCCCCTGAACATCCAAGTTCAGGGGTAACCACTGTGAAATGAAGCTCATGATAATAAGAGTTGGCACAAAAGGATAAAATTACTAAAGCAGCAGTCAGAAGACGTCTGACTAGAGGTTATTTTAAAATAATTAATATCAAACCCACAATTTCCAAATACATTACAATCTTTCATTTATTGTATATCTTGATTATCCTCTGGAGTATAAAATACTTCACTCTTTATCTTAATAAAAACCCTTTTTACAGTGGAGAAAATCGCTTTTTTTCTTGTAACAATCACTTTAGTTAATATGATTTGATTCAAACAGCAAATTTGGATAATCACACACAGGAAATATGGGCGACTTTAATAACAAAAATAATACAACATGGGCGAGCGTCGCGGCAAGCGGTGCACTTAACGGTGCAACTAAGGGCAAGAAACGCCCTGGAGGGGGACCAGGAACCCAAGCCATAAAAAATTGCAAACTCAGACACCGTCTGGGTTTATGGTATTTACTATAAAGCATGCACAATACATGTACATTAAATTCAACCAACCTTTGTCAAAGGTGGAACATGGGATCAGACTCTTCCTTGGGGATGAGTCACCAACCCTGTGGGAGAAAACATATGAGGCACAGCCCTCACTTTTCCCTCACGCGGTGTACGTAGCCACCAACAACATGGAATGCGGCTAGATTAATATTGGTTTTGAAACAGCTGATGAAGCCAATGCCGCAGCAAAAATCTGCGTGGAAATTGCCCTCCCTGAGGGCAAAAAAATTGTGCGCACTGCGCGCACCAGATGGAACAAAGCGAAAACTTTGTTCATCTCCTTTTACTTACTCCCCACCAACCTTCCTCATAAGGTAATCGAGGAGGAGCTCTGCAAAGGTCTCACGGCCTATGGAGAAATCCAACAACTCAAATTACAGCGATTTCGCTTAATGCCCAACCTGTGCATGGGCAAAGCTATTGCTGTAATCAACCCCGTCCCAGAAGTGGAAGAGGATTTATCCAGAATTCCCCGTGCAGCAGAATTTCACTTCGCAGATGGGGGCCAGTCAGCTGTATTCCAAGTTACACCAGAACACGCACCACCCATTTGCAACCACTATGGCTCACTGGGCCACAAGGAACATGCATGCCCTGTAAAAGAGGGCTTAATGGAAAATGATTTTTGTGAAGAAGCTATGGATGAAGATAATGAAAACTTCGCCAAAATGACTGATGGCCACCACCCATTCCGCTGGGGTGAAGATGGACTATACTCCATCGTGGACCCAGTTACAAGTAAACAGCGTAAAGCAGCACATAAAGCCCGCAAGAGAGCAGCGGCTGAAGTGGCAGCACATGCAGAATCCGCCATTAACCATGGACAAATTCAGGAGGATATTTCAGATATTCACCGAACCAACCAATCAGAACAATATGCCCAGGTCGAAAATTTTCACAGTAACCAGACTGAGCCACAAAGCGTCATCAGTCATGCACATACTGAGGAACAATGCAACCGCAATTTGGGTGAAAATGCGGTGCACAATGCAACAAAGTTGAACCTAAAAAATATAAAAATTCAATCAACAACCCGCATCAAATCAACATGAGACCTGTGCATGAAAAGTTGATGCAAATGCAAAGAACTGCAATTCCCTTGAATCATTGGGTCAGATCAAGGGAACCAACAATGGCAGTGAAAGAGTTGGAGTACAGATGCGGAGCATGGCCAAAATGAGCCGCGGTGGGATAAGACCAGAGGGTCCTCCCAACTGCTCCTGAGGTGCCACGGGCACCTCAGTGTCAATAGGGACGTTAAATATCGCGGGAGCCAGGGCTCATACATCCCAAGCCAAAAAGCTGGCATTCCTGTGAAAACCTCTTGTAGACATCTTAGCCATCCAAGAAACCCACTGCCTACAAGGGGAAGAATAATCCTGGTCAACCAGGGTCGCACCATCACAATTAGTATGGACGTCTCACTGTGGGGTGATAGTCCAAAACAAAAGATTTAAAATTACAAATTCATCATCACACTTGCACAGTCGAGTCCTGGTAGCAACAATCACATGCCAAGATGAAAAAATTTCGTTAGCATGTATCTGTGCACTGTGCACTGCAACTGAGAGAAAACAATTTTTGAAAAATTTCTACTCTCACCCTCCCACCAGATATCATCATGTTAGGCGATTTCAACTGCTGGGATAACCCCAATACAGATTGATGGCCTAATCCCAGGGGATACCCACCTGGACACATTGAATATCGCACAATGAAGGCATCTCTTGGCTTACAGGATGCTCTTCCCCCCAATTCACCACTCCTTCCCCACATGACATGGCCCAACATACATGAGGGAGCGCTCATATCAATGAGTTGTATTGACCACATCCTCATCACACAATCCCACCACTCAATAATCTCCAAATTTACAACAAAAAAGATCAATTTTTCTGATCACCAATTAGTTATGGTGCAGTTAGCGCCAACCCAATCCCACACACAGGTGTCGCCTTGGAGAAAGCTTCACCTAGAAAATATAAAATTTCCAGAGATATCTGACTGGGTTGTCAACAAGGCTACAAACCCAGAATTCACAGCCCCATTCACTTCGGATCCCATCAGAACATAGGAAAATTTCAAAAAAGATTTAATCAACAAAACCTGACATATTGCATCACACAAGTACACCGCGGACACAGCCACAATCAAGCGTACCCTGGCAGAACTAGACCAACTGGAAATAAATACTCCAAGTTCTGGATATAGCCCTAATTGGGGACGTAAATGGGAAGAAATTTCAGCCTGACTTAACAATCTCATCTTTGAACACCAACACAGAATCAAAGTATCGAACAAAGGTAAGTTCATAAAGGAAGGTGAAACCTGTTTGACATACTTTTTCCGCCAATTCCACTCCCGCGGAAACCAGCCCACATGCACACAGGTCCACAAGACCAACGGCACCGTGGCAACTGACCCTTAGGAGGTCAAGGCAGAAGTACACCGCTATTACACCAAATTATATCGCAATATGCCAACAGATCCACAAAAAATTAAAGAATTTACTCAGACTGCCAAGATACAAAGTACACCACCTTATTACAATATACTATCCCTTATTACATGGGAGGAGCTTTGGGAAACAATTCGCGGTGCACCACGTAGGATATGCTCAGGGCCTGATGGGATACCCTACAAATTTTACAAAAAATATTATCAACAAATCGCCCCCCTCCTATTGGCGTCAATGAACCAGAGTTTGTTGGAAACACGCCTATTACCAGGAGGCCATTAATCCTACATTATAACCTTGTATAAAAAGGGTAACAAGTTAGACCTGGCCAACTGGTGCCCAATTGCACTCTTTAACACTGACACAAAAATTCTAGCAGCTAGATTAGGCGCAATTGCATCTGACGTCCTATCACCCAACCAGTTTGGGTTTATACCAGGGCGTTCAATCTGGAACAACATACACCCTGTGCAAACATTTGCTAATCCAAAGCAACTGGTGCCCTGGTCTTCTTGGATCAGGAAAAGGCGTATGACCGAGTTAGCTGGCCATACCTAAAAGAATGTCTACATGCCTTCAAACTCCCACCAAGATTCATAAAATGGGCGATGCTCCTAACAGAATCTGCAACCATGGCTGTATGCAGCCCTGGATTCCTAACAAACAATATCAAACCACACAGAGGGCTCAAACAAGGGGATCCCATCAGCCCACTGCTATACAATTTCAGCTTTGACCCGCTCCTCCGAGTAACTGACTCACGTCTCATGGGGATAACCGCACAAGGACAACCAACAGTCAAGATACTGGCCTTTTCAGATGACTGCGTAGCAGGTATAGCAAACAATGAAGATGCCCGACAGCTGGAACACACTCTAGAGGAATACTCCAAGGTGAGCAATGCATCGCTAAACAAAAGGAAGACAGAAATCATCCTCTTAGGCAAATACACAAACATTTGGGCCACAACATCAGAACCTCACACCAACACTCGAAGAAAAAACCCAATTATTTTACCCTTTGCAACACCTTTCACCACCACTTCTGTCCGCCACCTTGGAATCTGGCTAGAATCAGTGGGATATGCTAATGAGACAATGGAAAGCAACCTGTTACAACGGGTATCCAAACGCGTAGCCTGCCTCAAGGGGAGAACCCCAGGACTAACAGGACGAGTTACTGTTGCTAACTCGCTCATCCTCCCAATACTGTGGTACCAGGCCCATGCGATAGCCTTCTCACCTACCTTTATAACCTCAATTCGCGCGCTTATCCAGGGCTGGCTGTGGCCTGGCTCTCACCCTCCTATACGGATGGAAACACTATTTGGCCCACGATCAAGCGGAGGCATGGGACTAATAGATTTTGAGAGCCATGCCAATCACATCCTAGGTACCTGGATAAAGGTAATCCTTGCTCCAGATCTCTCACAACAACATTGGTCCAGAGCAGCAAGGACTAACTTTGCACAGGCGCTCAAATTAACCAACCCACATAGTCCACCCAGACTACTTTCATACCTTTCCAAGCACCCTACTGCAACAGGTCCGCATGGTACCTCCCCTCATTTCAAACATATCCTCCAAACTATCCGCCGTATGGGATGGACCATAGAGAACATGGGTACTATACAGGGAAGGGGACGACCCAGCCCCCAATTCAAATTAAGAAACCCAGAAAACCACCCCCAGAGGGATATGCTCGCAACAACCCCAAGCATAGCTAGGATAGAATACCTAGATATGCTGGACATTCCCTATGATTTAACCACACAGAAGGCAATGTGGAAAATGACTCACCACCCACTTCTACAGCGAAGGATAAGAGCAAACGCCTGGCGCTGTTTGAGAAGGACCTATAGGATGGCGGACCGCTCCAACTCCCTCCACAAAACATGTGCAGTATGTGGAGGGGGGGATCCCTACATCACCGCCTAGAAACATGCCCCCCAACCAAAGCTATATGGTAGGAAGTCGCACGCCTTCTCAAGATTCAAAACAAACAGGAATTCTCAATATAAAAAAGTATCTTCGCGCTCCAGATCGAGTCACCAATCCCATCTACCCTCCGCTCCCTAATAATACCCATTGCAATGTGGAAAATACACACAATTGCATTAGATGCGTTCAAAGGCACGGTCCCAACCATTCATGGGATTATTAACAAATTCCATGTCCACTTACTAGAGCACTTCTAAGCCTGGCTCTATGGATATATGAGACCAAGACAAAAAGCGCTCATAGAATCATGGTTCCCACTCTGGTTCCTCCACACAGACCCTTTCATTCACACCTGCTCCATAGCAGGGGAAACCCCCTCGGAGTAGTGCACCAACCCCCCCCATACCTGGCAGTCCCGCTGGTAACAGGGGTAACTTGAGTACCCTGGGGTGCCAAATTTTTATATTTCTTAGTTATTCTCTTAGTTTCACATATATTCGGTAATGTCTGTCCCCTGGTTGGCTTACCTCGGTTAAATAAAAACCCTTTTTACAAATATCTTAAGTTTATTCTTTTTTTAGATTTGTGTTGTTGTAAGGAGAGTGTCTATAACTCTCCTGTTCTCAGCATAGTAGTGCTCAGTGCACAAAGCCAACTCAGGGAACTAGCAATTACTTTGAAAGTGACTAAAGCCCAGCGGAGGGGCTGAAGTAATAATTACTTATAAAGAAAAGAGTGATCATGATAGCAAACAACCCACCAAAAACGACGTGGTGCACAATGGAAAAAGGGGTAAACATCCCAGTTTGGAGGGAACCTGAGCGACCCAACAGTACATGAGTTGAAATTTTAATTGCATTTAGAATAAAGTGATTAACTTAGCACAAGACCTCCTTGAAGAGGTCCGCACACAGGCTCACTAGATATAACATGAGGAAAAATGGAAAAATGGAAAAGGTTTATTAGATAGTCGACCAACAAGGAGTTTTAGTCATGGGAAACAAAATTAAACTATGTTGGGGAAATACAGGGTTTGCTGAAGTGGGCCCAAGCACTGACCCACCAATAGGCAAACACTACCATCCAGATTGGTAGAATACGCAAAAAATGACTTCACTTGTTTAATCAATCGAAGTTGGATTTGACCTGAACATGTGATTTTGTAAATGTAATGGGTTTTGAACCCTGTTGCTTGAATAACAAAACAAACCATCTGCATTCATTGCGTATACTGTCTGTTTTAATGCCTGGGCCAATGTGAGGGGCTGGGCATTTAGCACCTCACTATTACCAACCTGGGCACATTTAACTTGTTCCAGCATTGGTCTGGTGTGTGCCTGAGGTCAGGGAGGGCCTGAAGCTTCACCTTCTGGGCCTCCTGGCGCCCAGCCTTATCCTTAGGGTTGGTCCCCACTATGATGTTGTTTGACCATGACATTACCCTCTCCTCCCAATGGGGCTCAACCTCCCCTCCAGAGGCTTGTGCAAGAGAAAAGTTCTTGTGGGCAGGGGCCAACTTCATGGTGGCAACGGTTGGTTTGGGTTGAGATTCAACATCCTGGGGGAAACGCTTGTGAAAGGCTTCAATAAGATCTTGGGCATGCACACAGTCGGGCGCTGGAACCCAACTGTTCTCTGAAGCATCAAAACTCTTCCAGGATGCCAGGTACTAAAGCCTTTCTTTAACGCGGCGGGAGGCAACTATTTCTTCCACTTCCCACTCTGGCGCCCCATCCACGAGATAGGCCTCTGGAGTCTCTGGTGGGGGCCCTCAAACAACGTCAGTTTGCTCTCATGGAAGACAGAGAAGATATGAAATGAAGAGGGAAGATCCAACTGGTATGAGGCATGGCCCACCTTTCAAACAACGCGGAAAGGGCCAATCCACTTTGGTCCCAGCTTCTTGCATGGCTGCTTGATAAGGATGTTACGAGCATCAAGCATCACGAGATCTTCTTCCTTGTACGCAGGACCCACTCAGCGCTTCCCATCAGCGTTCTCCTTATACACTTGCATTGCCACCTCCAAACTTGTGAAAATCCCTGGTGGACTTTCTTGATAGTCTTGGCAAAGTCCACAACCGCTTCAACCTTTGACCCACAGCTGAGCTCCATGTTTAAGGCGGAGTTAAAGCCATGGTTGGCGAAAAAAGGTGAACAACCAATAGAAGAATGCATAGTGTTGTTGTAACTATATTGGGCCATAGGGAGGTGAGAAACCCAATCTGAATGATCCGCAGCAGTGTAACACCACAGAAACTGCTTCAAGCACTGGTTCGCTCGTTCAGTCTGCCCATCTGATTGTGGGTGATAGTCAGTGAAATGGCAAGGGAAAATCTGAAGAGTCTTACACAACTCTTCCCAAAAGACAGAGGTAAATTGGGGTCCCCGGTCAATGATAATCTCTTGGGGAACCCCATGGAGTGTAAACTCATGCATGACGAAAATCCCGGCCATCTCAGCCGCGGTTTTTTGTAATTCTGCGAGGAATTTAGTGAGCAAACTTTGTAAACTGGTCCACCACCACCATTATGGCATTATAACCATCTGAGACAGGTAGTTCCACAATGAAATTCACTGATAGAGAAGTCCAGGGCCCTTCAGATTTCTAAACTGGTACCAACAACCCCGCTAAAGGTTGACGATTTGGCTTCATTTTGTTGCAGACTAAACATTCCTTACAATACCGCCCCACCTGAGCAGTCAAGCCCTCTAATTTTATATGTGCCATATTAAGTCTAAATTCTTCGCTTTACCAGGATGACCTATGGTAAGTCCATAATGATGGTCCCAGATGATTTCCAGGCGAAGTGGTTCAGTAGGAATCCATAGGCGCACCTGAAACCACACCATCTCATCCTTTACATGATAACCTCTGGATAGGTCCTCTTGATTTAAAGCTCTCTTAGCAAGTGCCATAATATATTTATCTGACAGCGGCTAAGAAAGGACAACCTTTCTGAACATACTATATTCCTCCGCGTTTTCCAGAGGTACAAGCGCTGGCCCATTGCCAGGGGAGAGGGTCGTTGAGGAAGAAGTTTAATTGGTGGAATCATCACCTGTGTGTTATGAACTTCTACCTCCTTTGGATCAGGAGCTAAAGCAGGGTTGCGGCTTAAAGCATCCACCAAACCCTTATCCTTTCCCTTGTTGAATTCGTATGAAAAGGCAAATTGGGCAAGGGTCTCATGCCACTGGGTCTGCCGTGGGGTTAGGACATGAGGAGCGGGGTAGTATAGCAAGGCACGCTGGTCTGTACGTACCCAGAAAGGTTGGGATGAGCCATACAAGTGGTGACGCCAATAAGTCAACGTCTCCACCACTGCCAAATAACTCCTTATCATAAACGGCGTAATTCAACTCTGGCAAAGACATTTTCCTATCAAAATACCCCACCGGATGCTCTATCCCATCTTCTCCTACTTGTAACAAGGCAGCTGCTATGGCGAAGTTGGAGGCATCAGTAGACACAATGAACTCCTTTGAAGGGTCGACATGGCGAAGAACAGACGTGGACAGCAGGGTGCACTTTACTGCTTGGAAAGCATCCTCCAAAACGGGGAACACTGAAGCACCTTGGCACCACTAGCCTTTTATAAGGGAGCCACCACCTCAGACAGATTGGGAGTGAACTCCTTGAGGAATGTACACGTCCCCAAAAAGCTCCTCAATTCCTTGACTGAGGTGGGGTGAGCCACTCACAAATAGCCTTCTCCTTGTCTGAAGTTATCATGTGTCCTTGGTCAAACATGACGTTGCCCAGAAAAGTGACCTAGACTTAAAAAATTCACATTTGCTAATTTTCAGTGTAAGTCTGGCTGCCTTTAACATCTTCACCACTTGCTGAAGGTGAACTGCATGGGACTCCAGATCAGGGGAAACACAAGGATATCATTACTATAGGCAACCGCACATACCCCCAACAAGTCCCCCAACGCTGCATCAATGTGGCGTTGAAAGATAGCAGGTGCATTCTTAAGCCCAAAGGCATGACCTAAAACTGGAAGGTCCCTTTTCTAGTACGTAATGTGGTTAACCACTCTTTCCCTTTTTTAATCAGAATTGATTGAACGCATTGAGGCAATCCAGCTTGGAGAAGACCTTAGCCCCCTCCACATAGCGTGCAATCTGGGAATCTAAAAAGATGGGATGGAGGTCTGGTAAAGTAACATTGTATAGGTTCCCATAATCTAAACAAGGGTGTAAATTACCATCAGACTTCTCCACAAAGAGAAGTGGGGAACATACAGGGGAGGTACGCTGAAAAATTGCACCTTTGACCAACTGATCCTTCACCCACACATCTAACGCCTCTTCCTCACAGACAGTCAATGGGTAAATGGGGGAAGATATATGTACCAGATCCACAGTGAGCTTGAAGTCACAATTGAACTCAGAGTGCTCAGGGAGTGCGCTAGCAGATGCTGCATCAAAAGAGGATTCCATATTCTCCAAACAAGAAGGTATAGGAACTTCCCTGAGGGCTTCAGCAAAAGGGCAAGGGTAAAAGGGTGAAGGTGGGGTCAGTGGGGCAAGGCGCCCTGAGCGTCAGCCTTAGACAAAGGAAAAACTAGGGTTCGACCATTCTTTAATCTAAGGGATAGGTATTCTCTTTCAGATTGGTTCTAACGTCAAAATTCAGCCACCACACCACTCCCAAAATGATAGAGAACAAGAGGTTTTTGACAGCCTGGAAGTGATCGGACAAGTGGTACTTGCCAGCCTGATAGTCCACTGTCCCCATAATATTCAGAGTGGGAATACCTTGGGACGCCCCTCCCCTAGTTATACTATCTGGCAAGTAACTCAGCTCAAGGTAGTCGGCTAGGCTTTGGTCCATAAAGTTATTAGGCGCCAGTATCCACCAGTACAGTGGTTCTTAATTTCCCTAAAGGTGATGAAAGGGTAGCAGACAGTAGAAAAACCCTGAATGGTCTTGATTAGTAACAGACAGCATCAGAACATCACCAACTAACTCATCCTCTGGAACTAGCACACCACTAAGGTCTGTTTTGGAATCATAGAAGGGGGAGGGATAGTTGGCCACTCTTACTACTGAGGCCACATACCCCACCATGCCTTCTGCAGGTGCATATACTTTATCATATTTGAAACAAAGTTCTTTCTCCACTTCCTGAGTGCCCTGGACCATGGTAGAGGTCAAACGACGGTTCTCAGGGATTATTTGATATACTGAAATAGGGTTCTCATCCAGGCCATAAAAGATAAATAAACGGCTCAGAGGTTTGGATAGGATTTTTGTCATAAAACGCATTTTTAGACGCAAACAACCCTATTCCCCCAACTGCAATGGAAGGCCCAATGTTATCCAAAGCCAACACCCCCAGACCATCTGCGCGGATTCCACCAGCATCATCTGAATGCACTGTCGATGTAAAACTTGTTTATTTATATTGAAGTTGATAATTTTGGCAGAAAGTTGAGGAATTATGACTTTCAGACCTTGAAGCGTCTTTATCCACCAGGTACAAACACAAAGGGTGGGTACTTCCCAGTTGGAGGCAACCATAATAATGCCAAGTTTCTCTAACCTTTGGGAAAAAGAGGAAACAGCGGCTCAACTAACCACAGCTGAAGCCACAGCTGGCGCCCACCATTTCCACTTCAGAAAAGTTCCACACGGAAAAAGTTCATGCACATAGATTTAAAAAGTTGGTCAACTAATGTAAGGAGAGTGTCTCTAACTCTCCTGTTCCCAGCATGGTAGTGTTCAGTGCATAAAGCCAACACTAGGGAACTAGCCGTTAGTTTGAAAGTGACTAAAGCCCAGTGGAGGGTGCTGAAGCAATAATTACTTATAAAGAAAAGTGTGATCATGATAGCAAACAACCCACCAAAAATGATGCGGTGCACAAAGGAAAAAGGGGTAAACACCCCAGGTTGGAGGGAACCTGGGCGACCCAACAGTGCACGAGTTGAAATTTTAATTACATTTAGAATAAAGTGGTTAACGTAGCGTGAGACCTCCTCAAAGAGGTCCACGCACAGGTTCACTAGAGATAACATAAGGAAAAATGGGAAAACGGAAAAGGTTTATTAGGAAGTTGACCAACAAGGAATGTTGGTCATGGGAAACAAAATTAAACTACGTCAGGGAAATATGGGGTTCGCTGAAGTGGGCCCAAGCACTGACCCACCAATAGGCAAACACTACCATCCATATTGGTAGAATATGCCAAAGCTGACTTCACCCATGTAATCAATTTAAGTTGGATTCAACCCAAACATGTGATTTCATAAATGGAACATGTTTCAAAACCCCATTCCTCAACTTACCAAATTGAACCATCTGCATTCATTACATAAATATCCATTTTAATGCCTGGGCTGATGTGAGGGGCTGAATATTAGGCACCTCACTAGTAAGCCTGGACATATTTAGCTTGTGCCCAGCGTTGGTCTAGTGTGTGCCTGAGGTCAGGGAGGGCCTGAAGCTTCACCTTCTGGGCCTCCTGGCACCCAGCCTTATCCTTGGGGTTGGTCCCCACTATGATGTCATTTGACCATGACAGTTGTATCAAGTTAGTAATTGCTAGTAACCAGTCTGGTATTAACCAGATACTCTGTCATCAGTAACCAGTCTGGTATTGACCAATTTTGAAGAAGACACCCTCAGTTGAGGATACCTTGGTGCTGATAACGCTAAGGAAGAGCTTGGAAAGGTCTTCGTTGAGTCCTGAGGTCCACATATATAAATTTTAATTAAGAGTGTCAAGATGTTTGCCATGGGTGTGGATAGTTTAACCAAGCAATCAATGCACTAAGGGGTATCATTTGAAAAGTATTTGCTTAGTGAGAGCGATTGTGATGTTAGTAAAGGTTTTCTGGTGCCTATTCTGCGTGGATTAAACCCCATGAGCAGCAAGTCAACCTCTAAAGTTAAGTGAGCTGAGGTTGGCGCACTGAATGGGTGGATAATTCTAGGAGGCGTTTTGCCGCTACCCCATACTGGAGTAGCTGGCGGTGAAGCCATAAACATCAGGGTGGAACGGTGAGTTGGTGGCTCAGAGGATTTTATTTTAACTTTTACTTGATATATTGCTCAAAATTGAAATCAAGCGGAAATAAAAGTTTGGAACCAATAATTTTACACCTGAAAGTAATACTAATTGGACTAGTTGATACTAAGTTAATAATATTGATATTAAAAAATATTGATTGGGAATTTTCCAATATAAATTATAGTTGGCCTAATTTCATACTCTAATTGTGGTATCTATGCCAATTAATGTTTAATTGGGTACATTTGCTGAAACTATTACATTGTGAATAAAGTTTTTGACTTGTAAAGTCTATAGATTTTTATACATGAGTTGATTATGATGAGGCACTAATTAATTAGAGTGTTTTTGTCGAAGTAACCAAAGTGTTGTGATGCTTGTCTTGATGGTAGCTAATAATTTGACCGAGCAATATGGCCTACTATTAATGGATAAATTAATTCACTACCTAATCATAGCTGCTAGCTTGTAAAGGTTAGTTACCGGAGCTTACTAAATGTGTTAAAATTTGTCATTTTGTGAAGTCAGCCTGAGAGGATTGTAAAATTGGTAGCAATGATTGCCGTTCAATTGGAGATGATAATCAAAAAGTTATTTACTGAGGTTATGATTCCTTTTTAGAAGGAAAGTATATTAGCAATAAATTTTATTTTGAAAAGTGGTGCAACAGAAGAGTTGATCACCAAATTTGCATAATCCCTATAAAAACATTCTAGTTTATTTTAATATAGACATATTCAGAAGGCAGACTACTTATTTATACATGCTTTTTTAAGGAGTTTTAGTTATAGTTCATCTATTTCTAAGTAACCTTTAGTGAGTTAGATATCACTTGCCTGTAAGAAGATACTTGATTGAGGTTGAAATCACTCATAAAGAAAACTCAACTAGCTTATCTTCATTCAACCAGAAACTCCTTTATTATTACACTCTAGTCAAAAGAACCTGTGCAGTAAAATTGAAAAAAGTTTACAGCTGTTATCTTAATATGAAATAGCTTCTTTGCAAGGATTTTATATCATATATATTTTAAGCTTCTCTCAGGTGTTTCATAAATTATCTCTTTTATGGGTGCTTGTCTTCATGATACTTCACATTTCAATATGCTCATCCAAATTTGTGAGCCTAGGCTTTCTATTTTTAGATGAAACTTAGATAAAGATATCAACATTCATATATATTTTTAGTACATGTGGGGCCCAACCTAAGAGGAAGGCGTCCGCACATATTCATATATATATATATATATATATATATATATATATCAAACTACCAACAATGCTTGTTGCTATGCCAAGTAATCTGGGTTTATATCTGTTTTAACCTTGTTATAGATTATAAACTTAATAGAACCTCTTAAACTTAGACTTCCAAAGTATATGAATATTGTTTTATCTATAATAATTAACTGATTCTAAAGCAAAGTTTTTATACTCTGGCTCTAGCTTAATACCTGATTCTTAGATATTTAAATTGCGAATGAACATGATATCAATCTTATACATCAGAAGTTGGGCAGCATTCAAGTTTAACCAATTACTTTGGTAAAGCTTATAAGTACAGATCCATAGGGCAAGCTTATTATGGCTTATGCAATCTGTTGATATGGTGAAAATTCATTATCATTTTAGGGGTACTTTTAATGATACATTGGAGATAGTTGATATTTATGAACCATCTGATAATTAAATTTAGGCAGTTGATTTAGTCCATTGAGCGCGGCTTATAACCTTAAATGATATTAGATGAGTAAAACCATTATTCGATTATAATAGGATTTATTTAAGCAATGGGATGCGGTGCCCAATGATTTTCGTATCGTGCTAGGGTTAACGAATCATTGACGCTTTGACAGAATTAAGGTTGATAGGAGGTTATGGGGGTACCGCTAATTTTAGAAGACGGAGCACTTAACGTAGAACGGAAATCAAGAGCTAAGAGTAGATATGGAGTGCAGTGAGGCCAATTAAATTGACCTCAGCATGAAAAGCTAAAGAATTGCGGGTTAAGCAGCAAATAATTGGAAGGAGAATTGCTTATTGAAGGCGGTGGATGGGATATAAATGAAATTTAAGATTTAAGATTGGTATGGGGCTTTCATCAGTGATGAAGCGGTGGCTGGAAACACCACAAGCCAAATGCAACTTGCTTCAACCCAAAGCCAGCCCCACGGTTGGCATCATGTCGGGCAACGCCAGCGGAGATCTCATCAGCGCCACTACCCTGGCTCATCTTAACCTCGTCCGTCTCATTAGCCAGCCTACCACACCTGAACTATCTCCCCGCCCTAGCTCAAGGCTTAGTGGGTTGACGTGGTCCAGTGTCCACACTGATATGTGCTCCCTGTGTCTGCCAATTATTTCATCGGACCTTCAGATGGATGATATAATTTATGATGAACAAGATCCTGATTTATGTTATGTCGTCGCCTCATATTCCAATAATACCACTTAATCAATAAATATTCTACTTTAAATAATTATCCTATAAACTTCCTTCTATAACACTCTTATCTGAATGCTTTTTAAGCCCTCACACTTTTAAAAATTCCTTCTCCATCCTTCATATTGACATGCTTAATGTATTATTCATTTCTATATCGTAGCGTTTTACGATCCCTAACCCTTTGGAATTTACAGCCATTCCAGTATACCCCAACCTTAAATGTTTATTAACCCTCATAAGCAATGATGGATGTCGGAATTACTAGAATTTGTAAAGCTGGCATGAAGTAGGGGCCTGCGTTCGGTGGAATGCTATTCGACATTCAAAAATAATAAATAGACGATATCGATGAACTATATTCTATTACACTTTAGTCTAACTGAAGGAATTTATCTGATGGAGGTATTGGAGAAATACAACATCGTTATCCTTAGTTTTCCCAAACGAACCAATTCTTTCAGCCTCTCAAAGCTTCGAAGGCGCATCAAATAAAGGCGGGTTCAGATGAATCATGTGATAATTGATATTAACTTATGCTCACAAGGATCTATTAATTCTAGCTTAAGTGGTTTAAACTGTTTAGTGAATTGAAATTTATTTAGCAAATCTTGAATTAGCTAAAGACAGCACAACTTAATCAATGAAAATCAAGTGGCACCCCGTTAGTGATTTCAATGCCAATCACAAAGTTTTTACCTAAAGGTTGCAGTTGCTAAATCATGATCTGTAAACATTAGACCACTTTTATTTTGACTTAGGTTACTGCTTTTAAGTGAGGAGTCGCGTAAGTTCAATCGGCTTTAATTAAATGCATCCTTAATCCTTAATTTGGATTACAAGCTGGGTCAATTATGGGGTTCTCAGCTAGAATCGACGCCGAATCAAATTCGGCGTATATTCCATCTCTAAATTAAAAATCTAAAATCTAACCCATTTGATTTCAACTTATAACATATCTGTATACCTTTTGATAGACCCCCAATACTCACCCATTTTAGACGGTACTTAAACTAAATTTCAAAAAGCTATTAACCGTTTAGAATCTCAACCTAACAGGGGAGGATACCCCAGTGGTAGAATAGGGATCTTTACCTCTGCCTCCCCGAGTTCGATTCCGGTACTGGAACTTTGGGAATTGAATAAATATGTGTGTTGGCGTTGCGCACCAATGCCCCGAACCGAGATAGCAAATAGCAAAGGCGGTCCATGGAGTTCCTGGCCTATCATACGCCGCGCATGGAGGTTTTCCGGGTTTTATCCTCCTTTCCCATTCATTCGATTTCCCCTTAATCGGCGAGGTATCATCCCCAGGTCGGCCCACCTCGAATAAAATTTGAAATAGAAATTATTGGATACCAGCTGTTGGGCCCATCCAGCAGCTACTGGTGACAGAGGTCAGGTGGCAGTAGAGTATGGGAGAAAAAACACCATCTAAGTGAAATAGAACTAATGGTATTACTATAATGCATGGGTATGTCAAAAATCTGGTAAGGTGAAGGGAAAAGTTAAAAAATAGCGCACATGTTATTTAATGAAATTATAGTGTAAGATAAATATGATTTGGAGCCTCCAGTAGCAAACAAGAATAGATTTTCTTGTATTAGACTTGTATTTCAGAATTTAGTTGACTGAACAATAAGCAAATAAGAAAGTATTAGTTTATTTTTGATATTATTCAATTGCCACAGTTGGAAATCTGGCAGAATGGAATATAATCTGCAAAAATGTTGCACAGGAGCAAATTCCCACTGATGCAACAGAAGGGCAATATGGAAATTGCCATTCCTCAAATGAGTATATTAAAATATAAAATAGAAGCAGAAAGCTCCAATAACATCAATCTTTATTACTTATGACAGAGTTCACTGTTGTTTTAACCCTAAAAGATTTACACTGCAGAGTCATACTATGGTTTAAAGTATTTGAGGTGGGTCAACCTTGGGACAAATATACCACACTGAGAATTTTTATAGCCAGTACAGGTTTTGATCATACTATGGTTTAATATTCCTAAAAACTCCTCCCTCTTATTCTTTGTTTTCTCTTTTATACTCATCTCTATGGACACTTCACAGCCATCTGCATAGCTAACTCAGCTTCTCTAAATTTCTTGATACTTGTTTCATCATTCAAAGTTCTGGTGTAATTCCTATATTTGGGCAAAGCCAGATCACTTATTAATGACCCATATTAAATCTCATTAGATTATTAAAATATTTCTTATTTTTATTCTGGCAGATAACTGATAATTTTGCCAATTAATAATTTGAGTTTATTATCCAATCATATTAAACTTCATGATATTTCCCCTTGAGTATATGATAAGTCTTTGGTGTAGCTTCTAATAATTTTTTTGTGATGCTTTCACATTCACCAGTGCAATTGCACACCTGACCCATGGTATATTTCCTTGAATTGTGGAATAACAGAGGTGTGTTTAATGTAAGGAGAATGTCTATAACCCTCCTGTTCCCAGCGTGGTGGTGCACAGTGAACAGACCCAACGCCAGGGAACTAGTTGTCAGTAATAAAGTGAGAAGAGCCCCGCAGAGGGTGCTGGAGCAGAAGTAACTTAGGACGATAATAGTTAATAAGATATAAAAGAACAAAACTCAGACTAACACCAAGGTGGGAGTGAACCCCAAAGTGGAGTCCATACCCAAGTGGTGCGCTGGGATGGAATGCAAAGGCGGCCCAGGCAGGAGGGAACCAGGGTGGACCAATGGTGCACCCAAGAAGAGAGTTAGGGTTGTTAAAATCAAATGGTGAACATTTCATGGGACCTTCTTGAAGAGGTCCACGCACAGGTTTTTCCAAGTTAATATAAAGAAAAACACTATTTAACAAAGGGTTTTATTAGGAAAAAAGTTGACTAATAGGAGAGATTGGTCTCATGAAAACAAATTCAAGGAAACATAGGGGAATATATGATTGATTGAAGTGGTGCTAAGCTGAGGTGCACCAATAAGTGCATGCTTTTATCAGGCAGTGTATTATACTTGGTAATTGACTGAATTCAGGCTATCAATTGTAGGCAAGGCTGACCTGAGCTGGAAATTTCAAAAACCAAATGTGGTTTGAGACCCCATTCACTATGAAATCAAAGCAAACCGTTGTTTTTAATTGCAAAGCTAGTTCATTTTAACGCACCTGCTGTTATGCAGGGAAAAAACTTCTTTTACATCCCCAAGACCAACTTTGGCATACCTCTCCTTAACCCAGCGTTGGTCCAGGGTATGTTTGAGGTCAGGAGGCCTGCCAACTTCACCCTTTTGGCCTCCTGACATGAAGCTTTAACCTCGGTATTGGTCCCATTATTATGTAATACTCAAGCCATGACAGCCAACCCAGACCCATTATGCTGTCAGGGAAAAGGAAAATAAAGTTTAGACTGGCAATCCAGAATGGCAGAGGCACTGCTGCTCAAATAACGTTTGGATGGTCTTGGAGGTAGGCGAACAATTGCTGATGAGCTTCAAAAGTGAAAAGCAACCCAGCGAAAAGACAGACTGTTGCAGCTCCAGGGCCTATGGGCCTGGGTATGGGAAAATGTTGGATTGGATTGGCAGGTTTTAATTCCCCTATGGGGGAACTTGGAATTAAGCCATCAGTGAGAGTGCATATTCTTGCCTTGAGTGGGGATAATTTTATCAACAAAAAGCTGAGATCCTGGTGGTAATTACTTTTGAAATTGGAGAATGCTTCAGGAAGTCATGAGCAGAGTCTGCTCAATTAACTGTGGAAGGCAACATGGGCACCAACATGACTGTGATGGCCCAGTCATTTTATTTTCCCTGTGATTCCACATTGGCAGGTGACACAGGATACCAAAAAATGATTTAAACTGAAAAATGGGTTCAGAACAGGGGAATTTTTATTAAAATTTTTATAAAAATTGACTGTCAATCCTCCCAATGTGGGAAGATTGTTTAAATGACCAGCCAATTTGTGAATAGCTTTGGTACGCAGGGGGTTGGCCCTTGAGTTTATGAACTAAACCAGTGGAACTTTGAGTGGGGGAAAGTTGTTCAATTAAAACCAACTCCAAAAGTGTCAGCGGCGGGTGGAGTCATCATTGATTTATCCTTGGGCACCCAAATTGCAGTTTTTCTATGATTACACCAATTTGAGCATTGACGTCTTGCTTGACAAGTAACAGGAGCCTCCCAGGGCCATCCCATGTAGGGACAGTCCCAAGTTGTTGGAAATAGTTTCAGGATGCCCAACCTTCCCACACCTGATTGCTCTGGTGCCCGTTCAACCATATGGGGTTTGGCAGATTGAGGTTTCAATACCAATGTGGAAGGTTCGATGCTGTCAGCTATTTTTGCTGAAGATTTAATGCTGTTGAATATTTTTGCCAAAGGCTCAATGCTGTCAGCGATGTTTGCATTATTTGAGGTCAACCTAGAGGAGAGACTCACCTCATCCATCCCGTGCTGGTCCCAATTTTCCAAAACATAGATGCATATTTCTTTAAGCTGC
The DNA here is from genome assembly GCA_022478985.1 of Massospora cicadina. Classification (NCBI taxonomy): domain Eukaryota; kingdom Fungi; phylum Entomophthoromycota; class Entomophthoromycetes; order Entomophthorales; family Entomophthoraceae; genus Massospora; species Massospora cicadina. The sequence continues at coordinate 20,584 of JAKSZP010000104.1, forward strand.
CATAACTATTCCCCAGTTGTTATTACAGGGATGGGTGGCATAATTTTAAGGGATAATCCATGACCCACCGCTTACCCAACATATGGGCGAGGTCACTTTGGGAGATGGGGGGGCGACTGGCCTCTTCAAACCTTTTTTAGATGGGAAAGAAAAAACCACCCAGTCTAAGTGTAGGGGCTCTCCCCCAGACTAAAATACTACCTGATTTCTCTGACAACTATAGCAATGATGATATGCTGGAGGTAGATGCTACAACTGCCTTGGCTCAGGAGGAGCTCCTCCAGAGTTTGTGGGCTATCTGACATATTGGCACAGCCCTTTCAGTGATATTGTGGTGCAGTTGCGCTGTGGTAGGGAGCAATGTAGGGAGCCTTCATTTGCTGATGCAGCGCAGCCCCTGGCAGAAAACTTCAGCTGCCTATTGCTGCCCCTACTGCTGTGTATCATCCAGAGGAACTTCCATTTCACTATATATTATGCTTTGTATAATGGGTTCTAGTCAGCTAGTCAGGGGAATTTCCATGCACTCCAAACCATTTCCCCTCAATGGGGGTGAACTACCAGAACAACCAGATAACCACATGCATTCTGGGGTTTCCGCCATATTTCTGTTAGTCTTAAGTGCCTATTTTCCTCTTTCTTATAATACTGCCCCCATCCCCACACTTCCTGAATGATTGTATGTTGAGAGGATTAGGCTCTTATGTAAAGAGATATCCCAACTACACCACCAAAATGGCATATTTTACTCTAATTAAGTCTTCTACACCGCTACCCTTTTTCCCAAAAAAACCAAAAATTTAAAATCTCAATCCTCAAATTTCTCTCCCTTTTTAAACTTTCATAGTATAATTGTATGACTTCATATTAATGTCAATTTAACAATGCTGCTTATTGTGTCGCTTTCTTTTTTATTTTTTGCTGATGCCCCCTTTTTATTTTACTGTTGCTGATCAAACGCTGAGCCGCCATGGGTGGAGTGCATCCCAATCTAATTTTTTTTAAAAGTTTAGTGGCTTAAGTAGGGAGCAGCCAATAATGGCGTGCCCTTACCACTCCTACCCCCAATTATCACTGTCAGGTTTCCCCAAGATGCGCTCGCTGGTGCTGATGCAGGGAAACCCAACAAGTAGGCTGACTGCAAGGGGCTAACATCAGCCAATAGGACGGGGGCAGCTTCAGATGCGACAATGTATGAGACTCTGATCATTTAGATAAATTGACTTAAATAAAATATAAGATAAAATGGATCTTATGATTGGAAGTATTTTATTAGAATAATATTTAGGGATATTTATAGGGTATTTGGGGACGCATGCCCCAAGGATCATTGTAGCCCCGTCCAAGTAGGGTTTCTCCTAGCCTTCTGGATTGCCCATTGTTTTGATCCTTACTCAGATCTCGCCGCCCTTGTGACCAGGTCAAGTGATATCCCAGGTCACATGTCCTAAGGGAAGGGAATGTACCATTTCCTCAAATTCAGGGTAATTTATACCAAGCCCCAAATTTGATATAACCCCTTGAATGGGGATGTCGATCCTTCCCTGGACAAGGCTTACACCTAACCCAGGGAGAATCCTGACAATCACAACCACTTCGTGATTCCAACCTTTCCTCTTAAGTATGAGACACAAAGAACCTGCAACCTGAGAATAGGATGCAGCGCCTAAGAACATCGTGTTAACCCCCTCCAGTCCCATTTCCTTTTAAGGCTAGTACTCTCATTTTCTGAGGGCACTGTCCTATTTTGTTCTCATTTTATTAGTTTTTATAAAGTCTTTCCCATTATGAATATTGTTAAATCTACCAATTTTTGTAAAAAAAAGTTTTGGCCATCATGGCGCACGTTGCATCCAACATGGTCTTGCTAAGATGGTGGGTTTCTCATCAGATAATAGGCTTTGTGGTCGTCATACTTTTTGTTTCTTGGTGCCTCAAGTGGTTCCACAGGAACTGTGCAGTGAATACCAATGTGAACTTGGGCTCCCTGACGCTCACATAATAGCATAGTCAACATATATATTTTTCTTCTATGCAATGTGGACTCCCTTTGTTGCCCATCCTGACTGCTAAGGTTCTTCCCCACTTGGTTATGTCTGCTTTGTGGTTGATGTATATCCTCAAAAAGGTTCATGTCACCTTTTGTGAGCTGTTGCTTACCACTCACTGGTTCCATCATCAAGGAAATACATTTCTTGGTTCTGAAAGGTGGACTACAGTTGCCTCCAACTGTTCCTCTAGGATTTATTGTCAGGGTGCATGCATGTCCCACAGTTGAGTTTACTCTTGCAACTGATGTATCACTTTGTACTCTCCCTGAGCAGTTTCTTGTTGCCTTGAATTTTGTCACAAACTGAAGGGCTTCCAACTGACTACCCACATTAATTTCCCCTAGGGTGCTATTGCAGCCTTTGCTCAGCCCCTCATCATTGTGTCACCCCAGCCCTTCACATCCCACTATGTCCACAGCACGCGCCAAACCTTCCAGTTGCCCCCCTGTTTCCCAAGATAGGGTAACTTATTCTTCCATTTCCCACCCACCCCCCCCCCCCCCCCCCCCCCCCCCCCCACACACACACACACACACACACACACACACACACACACCACCCAATTACGTGCCATTGTGGCATTGCTTTGCCCCTTCCATGATAAATTTATCCTGTGACAGTGGTGTCGTGGCAGTCCAAACTTGTTGGAAGGTTGGGGAAAAAAGGAAAGGGTAATGTTGGTTCTCCAGTGCCTACTATCCTCTTTCTTAAAATAATGCCCCAATCCTCCCTGCCTGACTGGTTGTATGTTGAGAGGATTAGGCTCTTGTGCAAAGAAATCCCCCAATTGCACCGCCAAAAATGGCAGATTTTATTATAAGTAAGTCTTCTACACCGCTACCCTTTCTTCCAAAATCCCAAAATTTTTAAAAAACCAATTCCCCACATTTCTCTCCCTTTTTAAATTTTCATAATATGATTTTATGATTTTGTTATGAATGTTAATTTTTAATCCCGCTGATTCTGGCTCTTTCTTTTTTATTTTCTGCTGATGTCACCCTTTCAATTTTCCTGTTACTGATCTAATGCTGGGCTACCATGGGTGGAGTGTGTCTTGATCTGGAAATTTTTGAAATTTTTCTTAACCTAATTAAGGAGCAACCAATCACGGCGTGCCTCCTCACCAAAACCCAACCCCAATTATCACAACCATTTTGCAATTTAAACCTTTCCTACCAAGCATAAACCACAAAGGATCTGCAACATTAGAATAGAATTTAGCACTCAAGAGCAGCGCAGTAACTCCCCAAATCCCAATTCCTTATAAGGCCAGTTTTTTAGAAGTGAGGAACTGGCCTATTTTGTTATCAATTTATTTCTAGTTTTTTATAAAAACTTACACAGTTTGATTATTGTTAACTTTATCATTTTTGTAAAAACAATTTTTTGGCCATCATGGCGCACATTGCGGCCATCATGGCCTTTCTAAGATGTGAATTTCTTTTTAGATAATAATCTTTAAAATCATACTTCTTGTTGATTGGTGCCTCAGGTAATTCCATGGGAACTGTGCAGTGCAAACCAATGTGAACTTGGGCTCCCTGACGCCTTATAATTTCAGGCTCTAGATGCCACTAACCTGAGTAAATACCTTCCCTTGATGGTAGTTAATGGGAACGTGGTTCTCTTTTCCCCATTGGAAAGTTGGGTTCATTGATGGGGTCCCATTAGGCAATGCTGGAGTGGGCCATTGGATATCTTTTTCTTCATCCACTTTCTTCCCCCAAACCTATTCTAGGCTGAATGACTTCCTCATGGATTGTTGGTGCTCAGCGTGTCTTTTTCCCCTCAATCTGTAACACACCTCCTCTTTGATGCCCACTCCATCTATATCCACCCTTCATCATGTACTCCCTGCTATCCTGAGACCACCAGTGGATGTGGTTGCAGGCCTAGTTCCTAGTGGCCCAGGTTCATCTATTTCAATCACCTGGTTGCGTTACCTCCTCCTCAACTCCAACCCTGGGTTCCTAGCTAAATTTTCTCTAGAAGATTGTCCGCAGAGAAATTCCCCTCCCACTAAAAATTTGTCTCCCATTCTGCTAACAACCTTATCCCCTCCAACGCCACATCCATTTCCTCCCCGTTGGCACCTGAAAGGCCCAGAGAGGCTGAAGCATCTATGAGGCGCCATAGAAGAAATGCATGGGCGTACTGCTAGTTATTGCTCCAGGGCAGCTGGAGGAACCAGAGGAGTTGTAGTCAATCATTATGGGACTACAAGTGGCGTTCCTTTATTTATTCTAATTTATTAAAGTGCATTATAAGATATTGTTTATATATATACTTATCATTCTCATTTTTTGTTTTATTTATTTAACTGAGGTAAGCAAACCAGGGGATAGACATTACAGAACTAAAAACTAAAACTAAAACTGATGTAACTAATTGATTCAAACAAAACGCCCAAATGTTTGGATTGAATGAAACACACCAAATGAAACTTTAACCAGAGGGGCAGCGGAGACCGCTTATCCCTCCATGGCAGAGGGGAGGGGATATCAGTGGGCTCATCTTTGGCAGCAGCTTCCTCATCCCAGAGTAGAATACATGTCAAGGCGGATTACATGGGCGTTAGGGCATCGGCGGCATGTGGTTCAATATCTCTAATGATTGGTACTTCCAATACATTGCCAACTATGAAAATGGCAGTAGTATATTCAGCTAAAGCTTTCTTGGCTTTAATGTGGGCGTCTGGTAGTTTAACAATTGTGGGAATATTGGGATGGGTAATCTTAGCTTTTTGATTCTGTACTACCATTATCACGTTCTGGATGGCATCATTGACATTTTTGTGGAATTTATTCATATTAATCTTAATTTTTGGAGTAAGATTTACAGGGATAACAAGAGGTGAAATTCCTCCTGCAAGCGCTGCTACTGATTTGGCAGCAGCTTTGCGGAGGGGACAACAATCTTGTTCGGCAGCTGCTTCTTCTCCAAGCTGATAGTCGCTGTAGAATGATTCAGCATTTGTCTGAGGGGCATATATATAAGGGGGAATTCTGTGTCCCATTCTGCATTACAGAACCGGTTGACTTGCAGAGATGGTTCTTCAATAATATTACCTGATTCTTCAATTTCAGCCAATAACTCCCATGGGTTCTGGTTAATTTGAATTGGGGAATCAGCGTATAGTTGAGAATTGGTTGATTCTTTGGTAGATGCATAGGATCAAACTGGGGTCCAATCATGTGCTTAATTGGGTGGAGCGTTTGTGGCACTGGGGCAAGGAGGAGGCTGATTGTTGGCTGTAGGTGTAGCTGCAGCAACAGGCTTTTGGGGAGGGGGAGGTAGGATCATACCCCATACCAGAACTGGCACGGGGTGGGCAGCAAATTGGGGGTTGGCGGGTAAAAAAATCAAATCCGTTGGAAGTAACTAAGGAGGGGCACTTGCATTTTGTGTGGTCCAACTCAAAACAGGATAAACAGATCATCCACCCGCCCTTGATACGGGCTGAGAATGGATGGTCAGGGGCAGAAGGAATTGTAAGGAGAGTGTCTATAACTCTCCTGTTTCTAGCGTGGTGGTGCATGGTGCACAGAGCCAACACACGGAAACTAGCCATTAGTACCAAAGTTACTAGAGCCCAGAAGAGGGTGCTGGAGCAATAATAACTTAAGGGAAAGAGCGCGATCATTATAAAATATACCCCACCAAAAATGACGCGGTGTACACAGTGGAAAGGGGTAAGCATTGCAGGTTGGAGGGAACCTGGGCGAACCAACAGTGCACTAGGGGATAACTGAACTGTATGTAAAATGGTATGGTGAAAGTAGCATGAGACCTCCTCAAAGAGGTCTGCGTACAGGATTGTTCAAAATAACATAAGTAAAATGGGAAAACCGGGAAATGTTTATTGTGAGAATTTGACCAACAAGGAATGTTGGTCACAAAAATCAAATATAAACATTGTTGGGGTAATTCTGGGTCTGCCAAAGTGGTCCTAAGCACCAATTCACCAATAGGCAGACACTCCCATCCAAATTGGTAGAATACAATGACACTGACTTCACTTGAGTAATCAATTAAAGTATCTGAACCAAACGCGTAATTTCATAGATGGAACAGGTTTTGAAACCCTGTTCCTCAACTAACCAAATCAAACCATCTGAATTAATAGAGTAAACCGTCCATTTTAACGCCTGGGCCAACGCAAGGGGCTGGATGTTAGGCACCTCACTAGTACCAACCTGAGCATATTTAGCTTGTACCCAGCGTTGGTCTAATGTGTGCCTGAGGTCAGGGAGGACCTGAAGCTTCACCTTCTGGGCCTCCTGTCACCCAGCCTTATCCTTGGGGTGGGTCCCCACTATCATGTCATTTAACCATGACAGAAATGCCAGCGTGAGGAGATTGAAACAGCAATTTTACTAAATTCAGGGCTGATCATGGCATATGCCTGAGGCCCAGAGAGGCGTGTGGCCCCATTTGGGACCACAAATTGTAAGATGGGGATGGAGCCATAGGCTGCCAAACCGTCCATCAGCTCTTGGTGGAGCACCGCAGGGGGGAGGTGGGTGGGCAAACCGGCAAACTGGACCACCAAAGTGGTGTCTGCTGGGAGATGGGTCTAAATTGTGGGAAGAGGGGTACCCTGGAATATCAGGGGCACAGTTGTCGCAGTGTTGGCGTCAGCCTCACAGGTGAAGCTGAGGTTGAAATATCCTTTATAGGGGTGGAAATCAATAAAACTGGCAGGAATCATCACCGCCTGTGCCATTTCAATAATGGCATGGTCTTGGTACGGGAAGAGTTTCCCATAGTCAACCCTTAGGCCATAGCACATGTTGCTCTGGGGGAGCACCAGGGGGCAGCAAGGTACCACTTGGGTATGAGCGAGGTGGGTGTCAATATCCTTGGGAGGAATGAATCGTCCCAGGGGTTTGGTATGACCTGGCAAGCCAGTCTGAGCGCGTTTTCCTGCTGGATGGAAAATGGTGGGGGGAGTTTCACCATTGCCCCTACTGGAGCAGCCAGTGGAGAATCTGAGGGCGTCAGAGCAAAACTACAGTGGGCGATTGAAATTACTTTTCTTGTTTTTCATATAAATTGCTCAGAAAGCTATGCCAAGCAGAAAAAGAGTTCCTCATTTCTTTTCTTTCATTTTTTTCTTTTTATTATATCATCTATTGATTACAGGACTGAAGGAACTTAACATACACTCAATTGCTAATCCAACCACTACTGGGTCATTAATTGTGTAGGCATCAGAACCTGATTTCTTTATTATCTCAAAGGGTTTAATCCATACCATAGCTAACTTATTCCTCTGTCTGAAACCATGCTGATTGTAAAACAGGGCTTTTCTCTCATATCACAAACTGCTGAAGTCTGCTATGCCATTGTGGGAATCCAGTCAATTTGTGCTTGCTGGAGCTAGACGCCTACTGGATTCCACAAAAATTTATAAAAAAGTTAAAATAAAACGTTAATAAAAATTGAGTTTTTTTTCAATTTATTATAGGCACAATAAGGGTAAAAATGTTAAACCCTCAATATTTGATTATATTGTATTTAAAGTAATTTGAGGGTCGATGGGAATTTTAGGGATATGTTCAGAATACCATACATGAATCCAAGTTAGGAAATATGCAGGAATAATGTATCATAACTCAGGAACTCACTTCAGGGCAGCAGAGTGAAGGAGGAAGAGTTGTGATTGGCCAGAACATACCCATGAGGTAACATTTTAATGAACTTTAGCCAATCACCACCTGAGAATTTTTTTTGCACTTTGGGGACCACCACCAAGCCCATAAAGGGGGGGGTCCCCGCGTAGGTGTATTGAAGGACTTGGAGGTGGTGTGGGGAGTGCCTTCTGATGGTAGCCCCAAAGTCCATGGTGAGGTCAGAGTAATCCGACCAGGGGATTTTATGTTCAGTGCCTGTAGAGGTTTCGAACTCATGTTGCCCTGATTAATGGGGTTCCACCAAGAGTCGGCCAGGGACTTTTGGCTGAAATTTTCATTAGCATTAATTTAAATTATTGTGGGAATCACTCTTAAAGTCCTCAAATAATCACATATGGCCAACATTTCCCTCTTTTGGCTGAACTTGACCTAAAACATTCTTCTTGTTCAGCTGTGAGGGCAAATGTCTGACATTGCCCCCTCAAGAATGTTGGGGGAGAGTATGGATGGAGGAAACAATCATACACGCGATCAATAGTAAAACCAGTAGCTAGTGATTTGATGGAACACTCATTTCCCTCTTGTAAGTGATGGTAAAGGGACCCTCCCAAATTGATTCAAGCTTATCACTTCTGGGGAGTGATGCAATTATGGTAATACAATACCATATCAGAAACTTGGAAATTAGGTAGGGGGTTTAGAGATCATTGGCAGCGTGCCCTTCTTTTGTCACTGTTTTTGCTAAATTGGTCATAGCTTCAGATTGGAGTTACATGATGCGCTGAGCCAATCTTCTCATGACCTTATAGGCCTCCTAAATTCTAGAGGAAAATACATCTTTGACTAAGAGGGTAGGTATTCCTGTCTCCTGCCCATACAAAACATGGAATGAAGACATTTTTAGTATCTGGTGATAGCTAATCCAGTAAGCCATAGGAGCACTGGGTAGATATTGGTCCCAGTGAAGAGGATCAGAGGATGCCATTTTTCGAAGAATGGAAACCAGAGTTTCATTTGCTCTCTCAACAGTTAATGGGTGGATGGGTTATATGGAGCTGAGAACAGTTGTTGGGCTCCCATAGATGTTGCCCAGATTTTGACTACTCTGGAGGTAAAAACTCGTACCATTATCACATAGTAGTACTTGAGGACAGCCATGTCAAGAGAAAATGTTTTGATGTAAAAATGTGGCTGTGGCATTTGCCATTTGAGCAGGAAGGGCTACGTCTTCCACCCACTTGGTGAAGTGGTCAATAGCTACTAGAATAAATCTATTTCTTCTAGTAGACTGAGAAAGGGGACCTACTACATTCAGACTAATGGTATGGAAAGGTTGTTGAGGGGTGGTTGATTGATACTGATATCTATTCTTAAAGCTGGACTGCTTCTTGCAAATAAGCAAGTTTCCAAGACTTCAACAATAGCTTCCATCATTCCATACCAATAGTACCGATTCTTTTTTCCCTCATAGGTTTTCTTGGCCCCCCAAGACCTAGAGTGGAACGAGCTTCTAGGATAACAGGTACACATTCTGAGGGCTGAAGGTAAGGAAGCCATTTTGCCCCCACCTGCTTATACAACTTTCCGTTCTCCACTTTAGTATTATGGGAGTGTCAGGCTAACATTTTCTGTACAGGCTCATCCTCATCCTCCCATTCATTTGGGGTCATTAGAATATTGTGTAACCTTTTCGCCTCACTGTTATCTAAGTGGAGGACAGGTAGTTGGGTTAACCCATCAACATTTAAGTGATGGGTTTCAGCATGGTGTTTGATCTTCATATCATAAGGCTGGAGCTTTAGAGCCCAGCGAGCCAACTGACCAGTAGGATCCTTCATGTTTTGCAACCACCTTAGAGATGCATGGTCTGTAACTACAGTGAAAGTGGTTCCATATAGAAAAGGGCGATAGTGCTTGACAGCTAAAAGAACAGCAAGGCATTCTTTCTCTGTTACACTGTAGTTGCGTTCCGCCTTTGACAGCATCTTGCTAAAATAGGAAACAGGATGATCTACACCATGTTCATCTAGTTGGGCTATAATGGCCCCAACGGCATAGTCTGAGGCATCAGTGAACAAGATGAAAGGTTTATTATAATCAGGATGCCGCAGGATAGGCCGCTGTTATAGCAGTTGCTTCACTGTTTTAAAAGGCGGCCTTTTGTTCAGCACCCCAGTAAAAAGGGGTATTTTTGGTTAATAGCCAGACAAGGGGCTCACTGAATTGGGAAAACTTAGGGATGAACTGATGGTAATAACCCATCATCTCTAGAAATACCTGAATATCCTGCAAATCTTTAGGGGCCAGCATTTTTGCGATGGCTTCAACCTTGTTCTATATGGGTTGAATTCATTCTTGGGAAATAAAATGGCCCAGTAAATCTAATTTTTTTGGAAGAAGGTACACTTCAAGGGGAAAACTTTTCTTTCTCGTTGCAAACACTTTTGCAACCTATTCAATTAAAGACTAAATCTAGTTTGATAATCTCACAGAGGAGATTGGTCTGCGCCCATGTCTAGGAGCAGTTGGGCAAGCAAGGCAAGAGGAGCAGGTGGAAGGCCCGCAGCCTCTAACGTTTGAAAATGCCCCGGAGAATCCAGCGGAATAGACAAAAATCTCAAAAAACTGGCGGTCAAAATTTCTCCAGAGATACTCGTGTGGCAAGCACGATGCAACCAGTACATCAACACGCCACACTCCCAGCCACTTTTGTCGGTGGAATTCGGAGTCTGTGTGTATCTGGACATCCAAAAAACAGCCTTATGGGAAAAATTTTGTGAAGATGTACACAAAATTTTCCTGACCGCGGTGTACGTTGCACCTCACTCCATGTCATATGGTTGGCTGGACCTAGGTTTTGAAAGCAAAATAGCAGCAGACAAGGCTGCAGTGGTGCGCATAGTGGTCAAACTCCCTGAAGGGCAATGGGTCATCAAAACCAAATGCACCAGATGGACAAAATCAAACCAAATTTTCCTCACGTTTGACTTTTTGCCTACTACGGTAAAACGTGACATTTTGGAGCAACACCTGAAAGATGGTCTCGCCATATATGGCAAAATACAATCTTTTGAAATGCAACATTTCATGCTGATGCCACACCTGTGCACCGGCAAAGCCATCGCAGTTCTGACCCCAACTGAGGAGATCGCGAAGGACCTAACCCAGATCCCACACTCCACCTTTATTGACATCACAGGGCATACCACCCACCCATTCCGGGTAACTGTGGACAGCGCGCCCCCATTTGCACCCACTGAGACGTGTTCGGCCATAAGGCGCATGCATGCCCCATCAAGGAGGGCGTCACATTCCAAGAGCACCCCTCGGCAGCCATGGCCAGTGGAGAGGTGCACTATGAACCAACCGCAAGCACCAAGGAGGCTTTCCCATGGGGAGCACAAGGCTGCTACCTATTGGTAAAGCTCATCTCCCCGCAGGAGTGGAAGAAGGCCAAGCAGGCCCATAGGGCCACAGCCAAGGAAGCGGCCAAGGCCACCACCACCATCCCACACTCACAACACCAGGAGGACATGGAGACCTTCGCGGTGGAAGTGACTCAGGAATCCATCACCCAATCAGATTGGGAGGCCCATACCGAGTGGGCCACTCAATCTGAGGATCCGATGGGAGATTTGATCTCACCCAATTGCTGCACCTAAGCTCCGGTCAAAACTGACTTGGGACCTATCCCAACTGGAAATTTTTTTTTTTGCCCTTGCTTGATGGTGCACTGAACTTATCCACACCACAAAAAATTCGTCCGACGTCGGGAAAACAAAAAGCAAAGGCCAAAGCTAATGCAACTCTTTCTGCAAAAATTAACAAAAACCCCAATAGCGTTGCTGCTAACACCCATGCTGCTGTGAAAGCCCGTGGGGACCTGGAAGAGGCTGGTGGGCCCGGGGGCCACCCCCTCGCACCTAAGGTGTGAAGGGAAACCTTCACTCTAGGGATGCTGAATATCGCCGGACTCAAGGCCTCCCCATCCTGGGCTAGGAAACTGAGTTTTTTACAACACAATTTACCTGTGGATACCCTGGCCATCCAGGAGTCCCACTGTCCACAAGGTTCCGAGGAAGCTTGGAAAACAATGCTCCTCCATCCCTATCTTTTTGGTCAAAGCACTGTGGGGTGCTAATTCAAAAAATAATTTTTTTTCAAATTCACATCCTCAGAAACATTCCTAAATGGCTGAGTGCTTGTCATCACCTTCTTGTGGGCCAACATTGTGCACGCAATTGTCAACATCCATGCCCCAAATGGTGCACATGAGCGTTGGGAATTTTTCTCATCAGTCAAATCCCTCCGCTACCCCCTGATTCTTTCCTAGTTGGCGACATGAACTGTTGGCTAACCTCACCAATGGACCGGTGGCCGCCCTCACCCCATGCCCCACAGGGCCATAGAACTACGCATTCTAAAAGCCACCCTTGGGTTAATGGATGCGCTGCCACGACATGCCCACTGCTCAAAAACATGACGCATCCTCATGTCCACAATGGCCAATTAAGGTCCATGACCTGCATCGACCTTATTCTAACGCCAGCGAAATTCCAACCCCACATCTTCCACTTCAAAACAACAAAAATGGAATTCTCTGACTGACTGGTCTCAATAACATACCACTTACCCATCACAGTTGCAAAGGCCCCACATTGGTGCAAAATTCGCCCCCCCGAGCTCGCATCGCCAGGATTTTCCATGTGGGTAGAAGAGGCAACTTTGGCGAAATTGTTTGTTGCACCATTTTGCGCGGACCCCATTTTCACATGGGCAACTTTCAAGAGGACACCATCGCCACTATCGCCATCTCATCCAGACGCTCATGAGCCACATTGGCAGTTATATCGTGCACGCTGGCAGAATTGGCCCACTTGGAGTCCAACATTCCAGCCACAGGATACAGCCCTGCATGGGGCTGGAAGTGGGTGGAGGCAGCTGCCCACCTCAACGCACTTGAAAGGCAACACAAACATTGGGTTTGTGTCCAATACAGAGCACACACGCATCACTAAAGGTGACAAGTGCACCGCATACTTCTTTAAAAAAATTTTTGCACCACGCCAGAGTGTGGCCTGCACACAGGTGCAAAGACCGGATAATTCCATTGTGGACACACTGGCCGAAGTGACAATTGAAACACAAAAATATTACTCTGAGTTATACTGAGATGAACCAATTCAGCCAGCTGAAATGGCAGAATTTCTCGACCAAGCTCATATCTGCACCATTTTCCAATACCTGGAAATAATGAATTTAATTACTCCAAACGAATTATGGACAGCCATTCGCGGTGCACCAAACCAAAAATGCCCAGGCCCAGATGGCATTCCATATGAGTTCTACAGAAAATATTTCAAATATATATCCCCATTGCTGCTAGCCTTTCACTTAACCAAAGCCTGTTGGAAACGCGCCTCCTACCAGGAGGACATGAGGCCTTTACTGTCACACTCTTCAAGAAAGGGGATAAAGCTTGACTTAGCCAACTGGCGCCCCATTTTTCTAACAAACACAGACACCAAAATTTTAACAAAAATCATGGCTAACCAATTAGGGACTGTAGCATCTGCCACCATCTCCCCAGAACAATTCGGTTTCATCCCCAGAAGGTCAATTTGGGATAACGTGCACTCCGTGGCTAATGTATGTCAGTCCAAAGCCTCTGGGGCACTGGTATTCTTGGACCAACAAAAGGCCTATGATAGAGTAAACTGGGAATACCTAAGGGCCTGCCTCCATCAATTCCGCCTACCCCCCGCTTCATTAACTGGGTAATGCTGCTCACAGAATCTGCGACAATGGCAGTGTGTGGCCCAGGCTTCCTAACGGAAGTAGTCTGCCCTCAAGGGGCTTGCGACAAGGGGACCCCCTCAGCCCACTCTTATACAACTTCAGCCTTGACCCATTACTGCGAAATGTGAATGCCCAACTCACTGGGGTCCATGTGCCAGGCCAAACCCCAGTCAATATGATGGCATTTGCAGATGATTGCGTGGTGGGGGTGTCTAATAACAAAGATGCATGTGCGCTTGAAGCCCTCATACAGGAATATTCCTGGGTAAGCAACGCGGCACTGAACGCCTCCAAAACTGAAATCATCCTCCTTGGTCAGTTTCAGAACTGCTGGGCCCCAGCAATTAGTTCCCAACCCGGCCCATCTGCTCGCCCACATCCACGCCTTACTAACTCAACACACACCACCTACTGGTGCTCCCCTTCGTGCCACGTCCTACCATAGAACCGGTGCGCCATCTGGGCGTGTGGATGGAGGCAGGCGGATATGCATCAGCAGTAATGGAGTGCCATATACTGGACAACGTGACGAAGTGAATCGCCTCTCTCAGAGCCCACCCTACTACCCTCACTGGCAGGGTTATTCTTGCCAACTCTATGCTCCTATCCAAAGTCTGGTTCAGAGCCCATGCCATCCCCTTCTCCCCAAGCTTCTTCAAATCCCTGTATGCTTTGCTGCAAGGATGGCTTTGGTCAGGCTGCCCTCCACCAGTACGGCTAGAGGTCATGTTTGGCCCTCATCATCAAGGTGGCATGGGCCTGCTTGACTTAAAAGCCCATGCTGCCAAGATCCTGGGCACCTGGATTGTGGCCGTCACCGCTCCTACACTCCCATCCCAACACTGGTCCTACGTGGCCCACTCCAACTTCTCCCGAGCCTTGGGCCTCAACAATCCATCAAACCCCCACTCCCTGATGAAATACCTTGCATCACACACATCAGCCACAGGTCCTCACGGGACCAAAACCCACTACAAATGAATCCTACTCTCCATGCGAAGCACAAAGTGGAGAATTCATATTAGCGGACATACAACCTGAAGAGGCCGCCCCTCTCCTCAGTTCACACAAGAGGTACAGGGGCTACCCATCCATGATGGCGTGACCCCCATTCGACCCCATGTCCTATCCAGGGTGGACTATCTGGACATGATAGACATCCCTTATTCCACTGAGACCCAAAAGACTATCTGGAAATACGCACACCATCCTCTGTTGCAGCCTCAAGTCCACTCCCATGTGTGGCGCTGCCTGAGGCGGGTGTATCATACAGCTGAGCGCTCTAACGCTTTACACTCATCCTGTGTCATGTGTGGCCAGTATGGAACGCTGTTCCACCGCCTGGAGAAGTGCCCCACCTCTAAAGTGATATGGCGCGAAGTTCAACGTCTGCTGGGCCAGGATCAAACGCATCCCTTCACTCTGTCAAGAGATATGTTTGCTTCATCAATGACCTCCCCCTCCCACCCTCCCTCCGTGCTCTGGTGGTTGCAATCGCCATGTGGACTATCCACACGATTGTCTTGGATGCCATCGCTGGCTCCATCCCCACCCTCCCTGAAGCTGTCCACAGATTCTGGTCTCATTTGGTGGACCACTTTCAAGCGTGGATGTTTGGATACCTCCCACCGCGTCGCCGACAGCTGGTCTCCTCCTGGTTCCCAGTCTGGTTCATCAAATCAGACCCCTTCCTCCACATGTGCTCAATAGTGGGTACGACCCCTTCACACGTTCCCTCCCCCTCCCCATAAGTGGCGTTCCCACTGGCAACAAAAGATAGCATCGCTTCTCTGGGGTGCCTCCCCTGGTACTAAGTTTGTCTTTCCTGAGTCACCTTCGGAAGTGTCCGTCCCATGGTCGGCCTTCCCCACAATAAATTTAAAAAGAACACTGTGATGTCATCAAGATATATGATAGCACAATTCAACTTGAGTTCTGCAAGACATGATCCATCGCATGCTGGAAGGAGGCAGAGGCGTTGCACAACCCTTGGGGTATTTGGGTGGGTTGGAAGAGACCTTCACTACAAATAAGAGCACATTTCTCCTGATCTTGAGGAGAAAGATCCATCTGCCAATAGCCACTGGCCAAGTCCATGGCGGAGAAGAATTTAGAGCCAGAGAGTTGGGCCAGGGCATTATCAATGCAAGTGATAGGATAGCTATCCTTCTTAGTGAGGCTATTTAACCTATGGTAATCCATGACTATATGATGGCTTCCATTTTTCTTTTTAATTAATAAGATAGGTGAAGACCAAGGGCTTTGTGAAGGAACAAGTAACCACGCGTTTAATAACTGCTGGAGCTCCGTCCTCATCTGTTGTTCCTCCACTTTTGATTTACGATAAGGTTTGGACCTTATAGGCTGGGCATCACCTACATCAATGGAGTGGCACCAGCCCTTCATGTGGCCATAGTCAGTTTCCAATTGGGAGAATATGTCACTATATTCATCTAATAAGGCATGAATTTTCTCCAACTCCTCTGGGTTAACTTGTCCAAAATATGAACATTGGGCAAGTGCACACCATGTTGTCCATGGGTAAGCCCAAATCTGACATAGAGCCAACGGAGTGGATATGTTCAATGTCCTCTACTGGGAGTAGGAAACCTCTACAAATCTCCTGGTGTTTCCTTATGATCATATCTTTTCCGGTGAGGTTTCCTAGAAGAAGGGTAATAGGCCTCTGATAGGCTGGGTCTAGTTTCCCAGGCAAGACATGAGGTTCCAAGGGGCTAACACCTTCAATACTTACAAGGTACAATAAACAATAATGGGGGATTTGTAGTGTGATTTTAGTATCAACCACTATTTTTCCCCAGGCTTGATCAAGGCCTCATCTGCCGCATAAAAGGATGCCATCCTCAGCATCCACTGAATTGGGCAATTTCTTAGTGTGACGTGCTGAGGTGGAGTAAGACAAAGTCATAGCTGAGAAAGGGTATTCAATCAGGCAAGAATATTCGTGCTTGCTGGGTCCCTTGTTAGATAAGACTAGCGTGACTTCATAGCTAATAATGAGAGGTATCCTTGCTTCAGGTTTATTACTCCCTCATATTCAATCATAAACTGAGTACCAATAAGCATATCATATGCATTATTGTCCAAAGCCACAGCAGGAGCTGATAAGATAAGCTTCCCAACGCGAATGGGAAGGGAAGATTATGCCCAACGGCACGGGTATTATTGGGGCCTGCAGTTCCAAATCTTGTGTATACCCCAAGTCAGGAGATAGCTTTATTTTCTTGATAATCTTAATGGAGATCACATTAACTGGGGAGCCAGTGTCCAGGATAGCCAGTATTTGGACCTTTTGAATGACCACTATAACTTTGGTGAGCGTTCCTCCAAAGTTAGGTGATAAAGCTAAGACCTCCTTGAACCAGATGATGGAGGTTAACTTCTTAGCAGTATCATGGTATTTACCCATGATGGACTTTAAGGTATGAACTTGTTGAAGGGGAAGTATCAGGCCAGCTAATAATTGGTCTCCATCGCTGGCAGTGTCAATGATCTTTGGATACCCTAGAATTTGGCTGAGGTAAGTTTCCTCGGGTATGGTAGACTCATCTACTACTCCAGCGTTCAAATGATCAGGCACTTCTACTTCAAAGAGGGCTCTTAAAATGTAGCAACTGACATCATCATAAAGCCCCTCAGCTTCTTCCCCAAGAGTATTCGCAACAACAGGTAAGGCAGCGATGGAGGTAGGGGGATGGCTACAGAATTTTGGGTAGCCTTAAGAGATGCATCTTACAGCTTGGCTGGAAGGGAAGGCACAGAGGTGTTATTGAGCTTGTGCGGATGTATGGTGGTTACAACCTTACAAGGCTTAGATTCACTAGAAGGGGTGATAACCTTTTAAGCCGCATGGAGGGAGCAGGTTTAGTAGGGAAGATAGGCACAGGTGGACTCACTTCCAATTGATCAACAGGCACATGCTCCTCAAAAATTAGATCTAAGGTTGTCACTTCAGCTTCATATTGTTTGGCACATACATGGAGTTCAGCCACATCTAATGAGGCTTCCTTGATGTCGCGAATATTTTTAAAGTATCATTTCACTGAGATAATATAAGTGCTAAAGAGGGCTGAGAGGCTAGCCCAGTTAACAGGGCGTCAATAGCATAATCAAGGGTAAGCATGTTTGAGGTTACCAACCTTTGCGCAGCGAGGTAAAAGCGTTCAGCAAAGGCAATGGTTGATTCACCTTCATACATGCTAAGGCACATAAAGGCCTGATTTTCCCTGTGTAGAATTTGCTTTGATCCGAATGCAGCTAGAAGAGCCTCCTTCACCTCTGACCAGAAGTCTCCTGGGTTCATGTTGGGTACTATCATTTCTTGTGCTAGGCGGCTTAAACAGGGAAGGATATACTGAACTTTTTGTGTATCAGTTGAGTCACACATGTCAGCTTCATAAACATACAGGAAAGTATGGATGTTTCCTTCTCCAGGAGTGAATTTTTCCTTAAGGGGGAGGTGGTAAGGGCGCTGCTCAAGCTCCTTAAGATGGGATAAGGCATTGGCGAGTTGCTCCTCCAGAGCAATGATTCTGGTAATACAGGGATCCCCTGTAGTGAGCACCATTTTGTAAGAAACCAGCCTAATTATGCTCGCTGATGCTTCCACCAGCTGGTTTTCACAGATATTTAATAGATTGAAGATATAAATACCAGCGCTAGTAAAAATTGGAATTTTAATGTTTTTATTGAGTGCGCGATAAAGGGGAAAATGATATCCCTCAACCTCCGACTATCTAGTATCTAAAGTACTTTGAGGGAACATCGATGAATCCCCCTTGGGTTGGGACCATCTAGTACTAAAAAAAGTACTTTGAGGGTCAAGGGATTTTTAGGGATATGTTTGGAATAGCGTACAAGAGTCTGAATTAGGAAATATGCAGGAATAACGTATCATAACTCAGGAACTCGCTTCAGAGCAGCAGAGTGAAGGAAGAGGAGTTGTGATTAGCCAGAACATACCCGTGAGGTAACATTTTTATGAACTTTAGCCAATCACTGACTGAGAAATTTCTTGCACCTTGGGGGACCCCCGCCAAGCCTATAAAAGGGGGATCCCCGCGTAAGTGCATTGAAGAACTTGGAGGTGGTGCAAGGAGTGCCTTCTGATGGTAGCCCCAAAGTCTGTGGTGAGATCAGTGTAATCTGATGGGGAATTTTACGTTCAGTGCCCATAGAGGTTTTGAACTCATGCTACCCCAATTAATGGGGTTCCACTGAGAGTTGGCTAGGGACTTTTGGCCGAAGTTTTTTATAGCATTAAATTTATTATTGTGGGAATCACTCTTAAAATCCTCAGATAATCACAAATGGCCAACATTTCCCTTTTTTGGCTGAAATTGACCTAAAACATTTCTCTTGTTCAGCTGTGAGGGCAAATGTCCGACAGCCATCATTGATCATATGTATGATCTTTGATCTTTTTAGCTATACTTGTTGAGTACGCTTTGATCTGAAGTTTGATTAGTATGGACATCAAAGTCGCCAAGTAGTTTTGCAGATCTATTCCGCCAGTATTCTATACACAAGGATAGTATAGTGCAGGCAGGGCTGGGTTCCTCCTATAAAGCAACTAGAAGGAACTCTTTCCAGTCGCTGAGTGATAGATGATATTATAGGGGAAGGCTGTGGTAGAAAAGATGGTACTCTAGTCTGATGGTCTATTCATTGAAAGCTTCCTGAGTATATTCACTAGGGTTATGTTAACCCTCTCAACAGTTCCACTGGAATCAAGATGGTATGGGGTCGTCAGAGCTCCTTGGATGACCATTAATCTGTTCAGCTTAGAGAGGACATGTGAGGTAAAGTTGGTTCCATTCTCAGTGATTATGAACTGTGGGAAGCTGTGTCATTAATGACGCACTACATTATGAATTTGGCAGAGGTGATTGCCCCCATTTCTCTTATTGCTTGTGCCTCTACCCACTTTGTCAAATAATCTATTTCTACCAGTATTTACTTGGAGTGATTTGCGCTCATCAGCAAGGGCCTTACAACATCAATGGAAGCCATGTACCATGCGTATGGGGTTTCACCAGCCAATAAGAGGTCTTCTTGTGAAAGGGCTTCTCCAATTGACATTGGTGACAACAGGAAATCATTTCAAGAACATCAAAGTGCATGCTCTCCCAGTAATAGCGTGGTTGCAGGAACTCTAACGTTTTGCTTAACCAACCATGACCTACCGCCTTGTGGGCGCTCATGATAATCTATTAAGACAGAAGGTCTTGGGAAGCTCAATGTAACACCACTGATCCACTTGTTTAGCTCACCACTTTTCTAGAAAGTATAGCCCTTATTCCGTACAATGTACAGATAACTATAGGTGGTCCGTTGGCATATTTGCGGCTAATTTTCTAAACAATTAAACAGATCTGCCATTATGGCAATCATTGGTTGCTGTGATAAACAGTCAGCGTTCTGGTGCTTTTCAACCAGACAGTGAAGTTTTACAAAAGCGTAGGCTTAAAGCTTAAGAGCTCACTGTGCAAGGCGTCCATCCAGATATTTAAGATTCTGTAACAAGCACAACAGAGCGTGGTTGGTCACAACCTAAAACTTTACTCCATGAAGTTAAACCCAGAACTATTTTGTAAGCGTAAATTACAGCTATGCGTTCCCAATTGTTCATGGTGTAATTCCACTCATGGCAGTTTGAACTTTGGCTGCAATTAGTGACAGGGTGCTCTACCCCACCATTGTCCCACTGAGTTAAAAACACTCTGACTATGGTTAGGGAAGCATCTATCTGGACAATTAACTCCTTCCCAAAGTTCAGATAATGCAAAAGCAGAGCAACGATCAATGCCATCTGAAGAGTGTGAAGATCTATGAAAACATTCTGTCCACATAATGTGGAGTCCTTCTTCAGAAGTTTAAAGAGTGGAGCCTCAACAAAGCTAAAATTTGGGATAAAGCGTCAGCAGTAACTGACTATAACCAAATATACTTAGATATCATTTGATACTTGGATGGGTCATCTTCCAGATGGCTTCTACCTTATCCAGTTGTGGTCTAAGTCCCCTGGAGTCAACCACAAACTCAAGATAATTAACGGATATGAAAAGAAGTGGCTTTTTCAGGGCTTAATCTTAATGTTGACCTCTGAAAGCTGGCGAAATACCTCTTACAAATGATTCAGATTCTCTTTAAGTATCTATATGAACACGTCAATGTTTTTGAAGTAAACAAGGATGCACAACATCTAAGATTCCCCAGAATAGTGTATGAGTTTTGAATAGTACTAAAAAAAGTGTATGAGTTTTGAAACGTAGCCAGGGAATTACATAGCTCTTGTGGTATATGAGTGGTCTGGAATAACATTTGGAAGTGATTATGGCGCACTTCTCTTGTTCCTCCAAAGCAGATCAACTTTCAGTAACCCAATATTATGTCCATAGCAAAAAAATAGCGAGTGCCTCCCAAGAGGGCTAAAGTGCCGTCAATTCAAAGCAACTGATATGAGTTTTTTAGTGATGTCGCTGAGTTTCTGGTAGTCAAATTATACACAGTTGTTGCCATACTTCTTTTTAACAATTAACATGGGCAAAGCCCAAGATTCTAAGATGCTCCAGCATTCCTGCTCCAGAAGCTTCATTATTTAGTCAGAAACTACCTCCTCTGCAGTCCTTAATTGGTGGATTGGACAGGACAAAATAGGAGGGTGGTCCCCTGTGTCTAACAAATGTATGACGCCATGAGCACATCCCAAATTGTGGTCATTAGATGCGAAGAACTCCTAGTACTTTTCAAATAAAGCCATTGCGCAATCCTTCTGCTCTTCTGAAAACCCCATTAAATTTTCTCGTGGAAACATTGCAATGACACTTCCAGGAGGTCCAATGGGAAGAACAAACTCATCCAGTGAACCAAATTCAAAGAAGCGGAGGACTCATTGATGGGGGCAAAATGAAGATACACCACCAACTGGTGTCTTTTGACCATCAGTGGCCCTTTCTGCAGAATTACTAACAGCACCTTAATTTTCCCGTGGCCAGGTAATATGATGACCAGGATTACATGGTGATCAAGGCGGGAGTGCTGATAGGGCCCAAAAACTCCTCATAGAGACCTTCTGGTATCTCGATTTCAAGCTCTGTGCCCACACTAGCTTGGTGACCTGAAGATTAGTTATGGCAGTCGCAAATTGATTAAATAGCCCCTGTTACTAGCATATATTTAATGAGGGAGGACCCTAGTTTTTTTTTCTTGATCACCAGTGGTAGACGGGGATACGCCTTCACTGTACATGAGATTAACTTGCCTTGTGTGTACAGAATCCTTTGGCACACCGCTGGAGGTGAAGTAAACCAGGATCCGCTGTACCAGGATCTCAGTCTCCTCAGCCATATCAACCACTGCACCAAAGTAACACATGAAGAATGCTCCTATCAGCATGTCATAATTGTGATCTAGCAACACAATTGCTGGTGCACTGATGGCAATTGACCCAAACTGCAGAGGCAATGCATTATACTCCCCTTTTGAGACAGTGCATTCCGCCCCAGCAGTCCCATATACTATCCAGTGCTCCACATCAGGTTTTAATGATAACTTAGCCGCCAACCTTGTTGATGCTATGTTGACTTGTGCGCCAGTGTCTATGATTGCACAAACTTTGTTTTTCGCTTCAAAAATATCACAATATATACATTCAGAGTAAGGATAACCTTGATTGTTTAATATGTGGACATCCAGGGAATTTTTTTTCTCATGGAACTGAATAACACCCACTCTGACCTTGAGTTACTCCTTAATGATTACTTTTACAGGGATGGCGACGTTCACCCTTTTCAATGATGTTGCATCTGAGGAGGGTCGGGATTCATCAGATGAGGCTTGCTCTAAAATTTGGCAGGAATAGGGTCTTGGAATTTCCTGGTGGCCCTCCTCCACTGCGGCCTTTTTAACTTGTGAGTGAGTCAACACATGTATGTCTTCGGCAGGTTGCTATTATAGCACGTCAGTGGGGTTGAAGGGTTTGGTGGAAATAAACTCATTGGGTTCACGTGGGAAAGTTGAAGTCAAAACAGCGGTATTAGAGGGTCCCATCTCTACTCCGATTGAACTTTTCCCAGTTTATACTGGTTCAGCTGTACAACGTGGACTTGTTGCTTGGCAGGGCAGTTTACTGTGATATGTCTGAGGCGACTGCATACATAACATGTTACTCAAAGGCATCTCATCTATAAGTATCGTTAAGAGGTCTAGATTGAGGGTGGGGCAAAGACCATAAATTGGCTGAGGGTGAAGTGAAAGATTATAAGTTGACTGAGGATTTTTTGGCAGATTAAAAGTTGACCGTGGTGACCCGATGAAGAAGTAGGGCCAGCAGCGGTCATTGATGGCTTACGTTTCAGGTTATGTGGACAGAACGTTGCAGCTAGTTGACACAGGCAATTAACAATTTTGAGTAAAGGGACATCCTCTTGCAAAACTTGAATTATTGCGTTGAAGAGCTTTATTCTGTGGTTTTATTGCTGAAATCATTGCAATAAAATATCAGCCTCAGATAACGTCCCCGCCCCTACTTAGACATGCATTTTTGAAGTGAATAAATAAGCAAACTCTGTCAGATTCATTATGATGAAAACCCAACTTTCATAAAATCAGCCTTCCACTGAGCCATTTTTTCCACGACCTCAAACAAGATTAACGCCATGTCCTTAACTTCCTAATAGGTGACAAAGATATAACAGGTACTAAATAACTTGGCTGGAGCTCTCAACAATCTAGGTAGATATCAGCAGTTTTGCTCTACAGTGATCTAAAGCTTCCTCCATAGAAAATTTGAAGCTCCTAAAGAAGCCATGCATTTTTTGTCCTGATTGAATGGGGCAATTTGTCAATGAAATTGCTCTCATCTCATTCAGGTCTACAAGCTCTTGGAGCGAAATGAGGAACTGCTTGTTGGGCATAACTTGAATCACAAAAAGGGGAGGACATGGAAGGAAGAGTGGAACTCGGCTTATCCATGGGATTGGTTACAGTTTGGGCTTCTTCACCTGGCAACACAGTGAACATGCGAGGGACTCTTTTGTAAGTCATAACCATCCCCAGAACTACCACTACCACAGTGCAGCTGTAATTCACATCGAGTCCCCTTGTTGTTCTTAAACGTTGTTGTGGAGACTTAAGTTTAAGTGTTAGCTTCATTTTACACTTGATGCAGTGCAGCCGCTCAAAAGTATTATTGAGGAGGTTGGCTAGTTGTTTGTTCTGTTGGCCAAGGGTATGCGGTGACCAAATCTCCTTAAACTACTCCACCAGGGCTTTACACTAATGGAGTAGCTCATCATTGGTTTAATGTAATAAATCTAAGATGATTTAAACTCAGAGTATTGCGCTGACTCAGTAAGATGAGACGGTTTCCCATCAGAGCTAGCTGAATATGAAATGTTTAAATCAGTGGGACCCTGGAGTGAGAGCCACTGTTAGAAATTTTGTGTAATGGGATATAATCTGTCAAAGGGTTAAACAGGAGCAAATTCCACTGATACAATGGAAAGGCAATATGGCAATTTCATTCCTTGAAAAAGTATAATAAAATTTAAAAATGGAAGCCAAATTCCCCAATAACAACAAATTTATTCTTTATGTCAGAGTCCACTACCATTTTACTCCTCAAGATTTATACCATATAGTTGCACTATGGGTTACTATCCAAAAATCTCCTCCTCTCATTCATTTTCTCTTTTTACAATCATCCCTGTGGACTCTTCACAAACCCATCCGCTCAGCTAACTCTGCTTCTCTAGATTCCTTAGTACTCATTTCATCATTATAAGTTATGGCTGAATTCCCATATTTGACTGTGGTCAGATTGCTTATCATTGACCATATCAAATATCATTAAATTATTTAATACTTCCTATTTTGATTCCAGCGGATAATAAATGATCCACCAGTTACAATTTAGACTTATTGTATAGTCATATCCAGTTTTCCAACAATAGTAATCATTTTATGGCTCTAAATTGTTTGAATAAAAAAATAGCTATATAAACTTTCAAACCATTTTTTAGGTTCCTACTTTATGTCACTATATCATAAATGAGTCCTATGAAATACTAATACTATAATTTTGTTTCTGCAGATTCTAATGGAACGAGAACCACCCTTTCAATCAAAATGGTATTTTTTGCAAGGGATTATACTAAGAATTTTTACCATTTTTGTTTTGTATCAAATATTTCTTAATTAAATTGACCAACATTAGGTTAGTAGTATGGAACTAGCCGTTTTTTACATCAATTGAGAGCCATTACTTATTTTTAGGATTAAGTTACGCCTATCTATAAACATTGCCTAAAATTTT
The DNA here is from genome assembly GCA_022478985.1 of Massospora cicadina. Lineage (NCBI taxonomy): Eukaryota > Fungi > Entomophthoromycota > Entomophthoromycetes > Entomophthorales > Entomophthoraceae > Massospora > Massospora cicadina. The sequence goes on from JAKSZP010000104.1 coordinate 45,408, forward strand.
CCTCAATCGTTTTAAGTCCCACTTATATTCTTAAAGTTATACGATCTTAAACGTAAAAAAGACATTGTGCCTTTCATATGAGATTCTGGCAGTTTTTTCTATTGCTCCCATAATTGTTTCTCAATGAAATATAACCATTTTTAATCTTTTTAGGCTTCCATGAAGCAACCCTGATCCCGTTTAGAGAAACATTATTTTTGTTTCAATCAAAGATTTAATTCCTCAAGCATTTTTGATGATGCAAAAGGCCCTACCTATTAGAGGATAGTTTTTAGTACTAGTGGGACCAACCTAAAAGAGGGTCTTCCACGCGTTTTAATTTGTGGATGTGCCAAATAATATAAAAGAAAAAAACTCCCAATATGGCGTTGTGGTGGAAAGGATTAGTGGCCATATTGAATATTGAAAGGGAGTTGGTGTTTTACTGTTTGCCGCAGACCTGAAAAAGCATTTAAGAGTGGAAAAAATGGGAGTGTGGGGTTGGCGGAATGGGGAATGGGGTGTAAGAACATAATGCTATCTTTGTTAATGAGGCGTGTGGTGTGCATCGACTCAACATAAGAAGTCATCTGGAACTTAGTATAAATGATGATTTTACAACATAGAAAATGACGTAAGATTTTTTAGTCTGGGGGAAGTGGGGCTTGAATAGCGCCAGCTTAGATATCAGCTCATGAGAGGTTTGCAGAAAATTTAAGCTCTTCAATCTTATCCCATGCTTTTTAAGAAAGTTGGAAAGATTATTAGGGCAGGGAATTAACTCAACAAAAGGCTCTATGGCCTCATGTAGATTATGTCAATGGGGAACGTTAGGGGGTGCACAGACACTTGAACAGCAAGTTGATAATGAGATTTATACTTTGGAAAGCCCTTATGAGGGTGGAAGCAGCGCTGACACTCATTATTGGTAAGCTGGAAAGATACATCAATTTTAATTCAGGTTAAAAGTATAAGCTTACCCAGTTGCCAGTTGAAGCCGCTGCTGCTCCTGCCAACGTGTACTCCGCCAGCAACTCCATGGGGCAATGGAACCCCTGGTTGAGGGTATTCTATCCCAAATTACCCCATGATTTTGAGGAAGATGCAAGATATGAGATCGAGGCGCTTGCTTTTGGTACAAGCTGCGCTTGCATTGATGCAGCGAAAGCTTCTCTTTTTGACCTCAAATATTCCCAAACCCGCTAGCGCATTAGTCATTTACTAGTGTGAGGCTCTCATCACTTTTGCTGAGCGTCAGCTTGCTCAATATGCTGAAGCAATGGATAAAGCTGGCCTCATTAATGAAGAAACTTCCCAACTATACGTTCTTATGCCACATGCCGCTAATCTCACAACTTCTATGCTATCCTCCATGGTCCCCCAGCTAAAGCGGGCACTGGACAAAAGGTTTCCCCAAAGCTTTTTCACCAACTGATATAGCTTTCTAGGCTGATAACTTAGGGCCTAATTTAGGACTTTTTTATTATGTTAATCCCTTTGCTTGGCTCATTCACAAATAAAGATGCTGGCGGCTCCCTCTTTTGGATTAAAACCACTAGTGCTAATAAAATATAAGTTTACCCAGTATCCTTGTAACCTTTTGAGAAAATCATATGGGTTTGCTATGAAAAAAATTGGATCAGCAATGGTAGCTTTTTTCTAAGGGCGGGAGCTTTTTTTCCTTTAAACTACCAACCAGGCAATCTAATAGAGTCCTGAGCAACCATTTGATTCTGAACAGCCAAGATCTTTGTTTCTAATTGGCTAGAATATAGGAGTTACACACAAAGTGTTCAAGGGAGAGAGATGGAGGATTCACTACATTTATAAAAATCTTTAGATTAGTGAAGGGGACTACATTGGAAGAAGGAGCGGTGGAAGCAGCTGCGCAGCATGTGAGGCGACCTTGCACTCCAAGTGTTTAAATCTGAAGCACAAAGGGCAAAGGGCGTGGCCATTCTTGATGTAGGCCTAGAACAGGTATAGGGTCAGAGTAGATCATGGTATGGGGTGATTGAAAAATGTTTGTCCTATTATAAAGGGTAGATTGTCACAAAGGTGAAAGGCCCTGTGCGGCAGCTAGCCCCATTGGGAATCATAAAATGAAGGACAGTATTGACATTATAAATGACCAATCCCTCCATGAGCTCCTGGCATAGTTGTTCAGGGGAGAGATGGTTTGACAATTCAGCTAACTGTACCACTCAAAGTGGCATACGCTGGCATCAAGGTACATGTGGTGGGGATGAGAGTATTCTTGTAAACAAGTGGAATAGTCGCCACAACCATAGCCTGGTTCTCACTTGAGAAACCCATGTCAAGTACCTCTAAAGGAGCAGAAATTTTTTAAAACCAGAGGGTTTAAAACCACCTATGCCATCTCATTGATGGCTGCACTTTCATAGAAGAGAGATATTCCCATACTCAACCAGAGGCTAAAGCGCAAATTGCTTTGGGGGAGCACAAGGGTCTTCTAAGCACTGCCTAGGAGCTCGCAAGGGTTAACAAAACATGAGAGGAGACAAAGACAGGTAGGATGTGAATCTAGTATGCCAGCTCAGGCGTTCTTCAGAAGCAACCAAAAAATCCAGGAGGTGCCGCACCACCACCATATGTGGGCAGCAGGCATTAGATTTAACAACATATGAAACTTGAGTTGGCAAGATGGCAACGGTTGTTGTATTGACTAGCTGTAATACAAATTAAAATTTGATTTAATTAGTATTTAAAGCAAAAGAGAGATTTATAGGAGTATAATCAATGTTGCATACTGCAGTACATGAATAGATGATATCTGAGAAGTAGGTAACTTTTTAAATCAAATCTTATTTAGTTATAAGTCTTTTTAGAGCCCTAATTATCTTAACTATTGACTTTTTGAATTCATAGAGCTTTAGTTATAGAAAGTTTTTCAGGACTAACTTCAAGCTTGAATTTAGATTTGAGCTAGCCTATAGTTTGTTTAGTCTAATTGTTCTACTTTTGTGGCAATTTCAAGCCACACTTAAAATTATGTAATCTCACATCTAATATCAGGAGCTTGCCACAAAACATAAGATTTATATAAATATCACCCACTTATATCAGCTAAAATTTTTAGTATATTATTTCATTGTTGTCTAATTATGAACTAGAAATAATCTACTAGCCACATGAACATGGAAATCAGGTTGTATTTTTTCTTTCACTTTAATCACTTTATAAATTAAATGTAAAAATTAATAAATTTTTTCTAGGCAAACCGCCTTTTATCAGCGTGAAACCTAGCCTATGTCAACTAGAATGATGCCTGCTGCCCCGCTTGAGCGGCGGTGTGCCACCTCATGACATTTTTGGCCGTCGCCAATACGCCCTCAGATGGTCCTGTTCGCCACACAAATAGTTAAGTTTTTCTAAGTCCTGCCTCAGGACCCTAGCCCACCACCTCACATGCTCCTAGGAGGTACTCAGAAGCCCCCTGGTGCTCCCTTAGAGCTATTTGCATTTGAGCCTTTGGGTAAAGTATGGGAATCTTTCCCTTACGCAAGCACAGCCATCCTTTAGATGGCCACAAAGGCTTACAAGTTTGCTGAATTCATTGATTTCTGCACCTTTAAGGGGTACTTTGATCCAGGCTTCTCATGTGAAGCCCACACTATGGCGGCAGCACAGCTGCCTTTAAAATTACAAAAACACTCTCATTCCAACCATTTAAACTCACTTGCCATCTGAGGCCACACTGGTGGTCCAGTTTAACGGCTTGCCTTTTCACCTCTCCACCAAAAGCCTCTTCCATGCTCTCATAGAGGGCTTGGCTGCCTATGACGCTGACCCCAATCTGCAGTTCATGGTTACAAATGGCGCTGATCACCTCAATAAGCCTCAAGTGTTTGTGACGATCTTCCCCTTCTGTTCTGACATCTGCTTCGTGATGCCTCTCACGCCGTAGCCAGATCCGCCCCTGATCATCCCTTTTGGCACACGTCGAAATGGCCGCGTTATTTACCCTGTGTGCTTTACTCATGACCATTTAATTTGCAAGTGCCCAAAACTTTATGCCAAAGCTGCCACCAATGCTCCTCTATCTTTCATTAGCCCCGCTTCTGATTTTACTAAATTTTTTGCTATAGATTGGTCTTCCCTTCACCACCATCAACCGCCATGGGCGCTGCTACACCACTCTGCCCAACCAATATTTGACTGCCTCACACATTCATGAGCAGATTACAGCTTATATGACGGCAAAATTGTTATGGTCCATAGTGCGCAGCCAATCAGCATCTGCCACCCAACCAGCTCCTGTTGCTGGGCAATGCTTGCAGTAGAGAATACCTTTGACACTCTCAAATGGATAAACAATGATGAATAAACCTATGGAACTAAACCCACCTTTGACTGTCAGAATTCTTCTCAAACAAAAAATTGACTACCCATCAACATTTCCATTCTCACATAGTTTCTCAGTTTACAAACATTTCATCAAAAAGCTGTCAAAGCAGCCACTGCCCACACCAAATTTCCTCCTCTACCAAGCCCTCCTTAAGGTGATCAGGCCACTTTATGAGGGTAACCCATCCCAAATTTCTAAAATGATTTCCCTTAAGATGCAAAATTTAAATTGAAGAGCTCACGTTTGCAGCTTTCTGCACATGCGTCGACATAATGGGATCTTCTCTTTATGACCCCAACTACCCCCAAAACCCACCTCTCAGCGTAACAGTTCTCTTGAATGATACTGAAGATTGAAAATTGTCTCAAAGCTTTTAACTAGCGGAAAGGTCAAAAAACAAAAGATGGGCGAAAATAGACTACTTTATTGAGTTAGAAAGTGTCTATATATAGGACTTGAGTGGACTTGGCGCTTCAGGGACCTTCATGGCTCTGTATGATCAAAATATCTACTACCTTCTGGATTGACCGCCTGGTCAGCACCCTCAATGTTCTGCATCATCCTCACGACTGTAGCGGTGGGGGTCATACCTCTTGAGGTTAGGGAAGTGGGAATGTGATTCCTGAAGGCGTCTCCATCAATTCTCATGCACGTGATGATTCCTGATTGAATCTTGTATTGGTGCCTTCAAGGTCAGGTTTCATAAACATTGGTTTGAGAGGTGATTTATTGAGGCTTAATTTGGGAGTAGGGAAATGAATCTCTCATCATCTAAATCCTAACACCACCATCGCATTAAATTATTCACCTGTGCACATAAACTTATAACCTTTGATGTATACCAACTTGTATAATATATCAAGGCTATGCACACTGCTGGCCTCATTGATAAGAGAACCCTCAACTCTTTCTCCTTCTGACCCATGCTTCTGACGCTCCAACCCAATTTTGTCCCTTTGAGTTTTCTGTTCCCGATAGGGCACCCAGTGTAGGCAACTTTGCGGGATGAAACCTGGGGTACTGCTCCTCGCCACACTGGGGCTGCGCAAATCTAAGCGCCACTGAAGTGGTCCTGACTGCGGGTGGGGTGGCTTACACCACCCCCTGAACTGACATATTCTTCACTGTTTGGTATACCAGGTAGCAAAGGCTACCCAGCCAGTTCAGAGATATGCCTCCCATCCCTTACTGCGAGGAATGAGACCAGACTGACCCCCAAGTTGGACTAACTTGAGGAAAGAGGATTACCATAGCTTTTTAAAGCTATTTCTAGCCGTCGCTTGACTATGGCCAGGATGATTGTTACCTGGATTCCTTCTGAAGAGAAGCAACGCTGGTTTCTGGCAAGCCATAGACCATACATCACCTCCCCCATATCGTGCACCAGACCCTGAACTCCTCCTTGTCTGCAAGCAGACTTGGTGGGGCATACGCAGTCAAGATCTCTGGCCATGCAAGATGACCAGAGGATAACTTACACCCTGGTAGGTATGCTTCATACCAAAGGAGAATACTACTCCACACAGCATCCGCTGCCAGACACTCTGTGAAGATGTGCTTTGCTGTCTCTTCCCCTCCGCACACCTTACAGGTTTACAAAAGGTCATCCTTCTTATGCTTACTCCAATTACACATAGTCGCCCCAGTGACCAGAATGTTGATGCGGAGTTGGAAGAGAAAGTTTTGAACTGGTATAGACCAGCATCCCTTAACCCTCCTCCCCCACAGGTCCATCAGGCCAAGTCGCATTTTGCAAGTGATCTGGGACAAATACGTCAAGAAAAGCTGTCTGTCTTATAGCTTCCAGAAACTGGCGGTTGTGAAATCTGAGAGGCAGACACCGCTACCTCCCCCACCTTGAGCTAGTCCCAAAGGACAAAGAGGATTTCCCATCTGGAGTATAACCAGCCTTCTTTTTCTCTTGGGAACACCCGCCGATCCTGCCCTCCATGACCTTCTGAACAGGCTTCCCCAGCCTCTAATGCATCCAGATAAGGAATTGCTTCCCTCCAGAAATAAGGCAGTTCAGTTGCTTCCACAGCATTCCATGCCTTCCTTACCAGCACATTGGAGGTACTGGCAATATTATTAGCTGCTTCCACCCTAAGCATCCTCCATCAATCGCTATCAAGGAGGTCCCCCCAGTGGACCGCCCCAATAAAGTACTTGAAGGCCTTGCGCAGATGAGGTTCCATCTTCAGTTCCTATGCTCCTTCCCAAGGGGAATTGCCCGGATCCTTTCAATGGTCCACTCTCCACCCTCAATCTACCCTTGCTGCCCACCCAAGCTCTAAAGTAATTCTTCCAGTAGCCTGGCAGGTTCCCCGCGCTTGGAATGGCCCCTTGATTGATGCCCCAGCTGACACCAAGATCCTTGTTCGAACTGTCCTTGCAAGCCTTAGAGAGGTAGTAACCCAGTATTAAAGATCAACAGATGGATTTTCCCTCCCAAGTGACCCATGCGATCCATTTCAGCTGCAGTTCTTTGATCATACTCCCAAAGTTTTTATGACCAATGCCCCCTTCTTCACCTCCTGACACAAGTTGAAGAAACTGGTTTTTGACGCCCGCCCTCGCTAAATGAACTGGATGATTGAACTCTGTATTCTCCTAATGGAAGATGCCAGCAGTGGAACAAATTCGACAATGTACCAAAGTCTGGAAAGAATGAAAGTGTTCATGACAATGGCCCTGCCCCAATAAGATAATTTGAGCCATTTTCACTTCCAAGACACTTTTTTATGGCCCACTTCTAGTTTGAGCCAAATTTTGTGTGGCGACGCCCACCCAGGGATGGGACACCCGAGGTACAGAAACTCCTCCACTGTTGCCATCCAGGGGATCAAGCTCTTTTTTGCCACACCCGACGTCGCCATTCTGCCAATAATCTAAGCCCTGGATTTTGAAAGATTGACCTTAGCGTTGCTTGCGTTCTGATACATCTTCAGAATGTTCATCACCACCTTCTCCTCATACTCCAACGAAGCATAAATCCACGTATCATCCGCAAACATTGAATGAGAGTACTCCTCGCCATTGATGGTAAATTTCCTCCGGTCCAACTTTCTGAGAGCCACTGAAAGGGTCTCTATTGCAAGGGCAAACAACAAGGGAGTTAGAGGGTCTCCCTGACGCACGCCCCTACACACCTTAAAGGGGTGGGAGAGGACCCCATTGATATTGACAATCAATGAGGCCTTCTCATAAATTGCTTTAAGCAGTCTCAACAAATGCCCCTTGATTCCAACCCTACTTAACACTTCCCAAAGAAACTCATGATTCACCTGATCATACGCCTTCTCTTGATCAAGAAACAGTAGCCACCCCCTATGGTCATACTGTTTCCTTGCCCACGCTTCTATCAGGTGAAGCAGCATCAAGTTGTCAGTAATTGAGCGTCCTGGGATAAACCCATTCTGCTCTTTCCCTACAACATCCGCTACAACCCATTTTATTCGATTGGTTATGATCTTCATTAAAATCTTATAGTCAACGTTAAGCATAGTCAAAGGCCAATAGTTCCCCATGATGGAGAGATCGCCCTTCTTATACAACACCACCACCACACCCTTTGAAAACGCCAGCTCAATTATAACGGAGGTTAGGAGCTGATTGTAAAGCTCAGAAAGCCTCTCAGACATTTCAGCCCGAAATAGCTTGAAGAGCTCCAAGATCAACCCATCCTCCCTTGAAGCCTTGCCATTCTTGCCTTTGAAGATGGCGTCCAACACCTCCAATTTATGGATCTTATTACATAGGTGCAGCTGAGTCTCCTTTGGCAGTACCCTCAGTCCGCTTGAGAGTACTTTGGTGCCTCTGGGTCATTCTCAGAGGGGCCATAAAGGTTCTCATAGTAGGATTTGGCCACCTCAGCCATGTGAGCTGCATCCTTCACCTCAACTCCCCCATCACAAAGTGACAAGCTCCTCGCTGAAGGTTTAATGCCCCTACTGCCTTGCAGAGTAGGGCCACATTGCTGTTATAATCATCATCCCATCTAGACTTCCTTTGTTAGAGACGATCCACCATGAAGGCTCCCATCAATTTCACATACAATTCATCCTTGGCCATGTAGGCAGATGCCCCCACGACCATGGCCTGCTTGCAGGTACTCTTGAAGCTCCTCTCCAAGGTTTCATACCTCAAACGCATGGCCCCTAGATGCGTCCCAAAGATTTCACAAACCATCTTGAGATCAGCCTTCATCCGCAATCATTTTACTGGCTCATCAAGCTTCCCCACAATCTGGCTTCTCCACCACCTCACCTTCTTCCTCATGATATCCTGAAGTGGACTCCACATCAAAAATTCAAGTTCAGTCTCCAGATCCCCTTCCCTGCCAAAGCAACCTGAGGGTCACTGATCTGCAGTTCCAGGGGCCTGTGGTCTGAAGCACCTGGATCATGATTCCTAAGGATCAACTTGAAGTAACTTAGGAGAGGCTGTGGCACTGAAACAAGGTCAATGTGGGAGAAAAGATCCCCCTGGATGTGAATCTACCGTCTCCCCCTCATTACAGCCCGCTCTCCACACATCCAGTAGGACAAGGTCAATCATTAAACTGGCCAACTCATGGGCTCCAGGATCAGAACTCCAGTTGCCTGAAGACCCAACCCTGTCATCCCTAAAGAAGACAAAGTTCATGTCTCCCCCCAGCACTACCAACCCCCGATGCCTTTCTCCTGGATCCTCAGACCGACCTTCTGGAAGAAGGCCTTCCATTCAGATCCAGAATTGGGCGCATAGATGCCAATAAACCAAAATTGATTCCTCACCAAACAGTGACATCACTGCCACTGCTCTTCCAGGAACCAATACCCTTTTTTCCAACACCTTAACCTTGTCTGCCCACCAGAACAAGATACCCCCTTTGTCTTCTCTCCCTCCCTCTTTCCCTCCCCTAAGGGCGAGTCTGAGTTTGGTTGATCCACAAGTGAGAGTAAAATGATTGTTTCAGAGGAAACTGGAAATCCAGTCCTCTTCCACCACAGGTTTGGACTTAGTCTCAGTGAGGAAGCCGATATCTATCCCATGTTGTTGAAATTGGAGTTTCACCCACTGCCGCTGCTTGAGTCCATTCAGACCCTGCGTGTTAGCAAATTCAACCCTGATTGCCATAGGTTTGAAACCGAAGAGGCCTTGGTGTTAGGATCTGGGGGGTCCCCATCCTCTTCCACCTCAGCTGGTTTAGCGGGAACACGTTTCTTCCTCCCCTTTCCAGTACTATACTAGGCTGGGGTGGAGGCTGCTCGGTCACAACAGCCTCTGGAATCTTACCATTGCCAGGATCCTCATAGACCCCTCCACTTTGGTTGGAGGCATTGGGTTAGAAGGCTTTGGACCACTATTGCTAGCAAATAACACCTCCCTCAACTCCGCCTCTTCCCCTACAGGCCTTGCGCGCTCTGTCACACCCGCATCCTTTATGGTTGCCTGCCTCTTACATGATCGAGTGATGGGAGAACTCCATCCATTTGGGAGGCGACCGCCTCCATAATGTCCTTTGCGGTCTGTGACAAAGCGCCACTCAGCTTATTTGGAGTCTAGCTGCTTCCTCGCCTTCCAGGAATGCTTTGACTCCTTGTTGATTTTTTGGCGCCTTTCAGCACCTCAGTCACCACCTCCAAAGTGTTTCCATCCACTGCCTCCTCCTTTGCTTTGGCTGACAACTCAGTCAGTTTCTCCAACGCCTTCTGGAGATTCAACTTCTTTTTCTCTAAGTGCACCATTACTGGCACTTCGTGCTAGGCCCAGTAGGTTTGGCACTGCCACAGGAGGTTGAACCTGAGGACATTTGGCTCTGACGTTCCCCTTTACACCACACAAGAAGCACCTGTCCAGAGGTACCACAGGGACACTCCAGGTCCCCACAGTGACTGAACGAGGCAACTCCCCGTATGATTTTAAAAGTTTAACCTTCAAATCCCAGTCCCCAGATCCTATGGTGAACTTTTTCTAGCTACCGTCCTTCTGCTTCAAGTTCTTTACCAGCTTGTTCTTATTAAAGGAGATCGCTCTGCAAAGCCTTTCAGCTGAGACATCATGTCCCCTCTCATGATCACAGGTGGTACGTCCCTCAGAATGAAACTTCCAATATCAGTGCCAATGTCAAGGCATAAAGGCTCCTCGTTATTTGTGCTCAAACTGGCAGCCAAAATTCTGTTCCTTTTGAATCTTAAACTGGAAGGTCATAAGTTTCAACCAAGGAGCCAAACGTGAAATATGGAGTGAGGAGAACCCACACACCTCAATCACCCTGACCATGAGCATCTCCATAGACCATCCAGTCTTCACTTCCATGGCGTGAACCCTCTTGAGGCTCTCCACCATAATCGCTGTCAGATCCTTGGATGGGCCAGAGTTTTCCACTCTAAAAGCTTGATTCCAACACCAAATCCATTAGAAGCCACCACTGCAAAGGAGACCGAAGCCCTCTGTGCAGCAGAGGCCACCCTCACTGTTGATTTGTTAATGGAGTTGGTCTCTCTGGTTTGTTTTTGTGATGAAGTTTGCTCTCCAGGCCATATTGTGCCGGAACCATCGCAGCCCTTTCAGGTTGGTCCATCATTTTGGTACATGAGTGCTCTCGCCTTTCTCTGCACCAGTGTAAGCCCTTGTAAGCTACTGGCCACTATCCAGGTTTTAGGCCAACTTAGAAAACCAATGTGATTATTGTAGACAGGTGAGACGAAGCTCAACCAAACAGGATTGCCCCACCCTTGTCACTGTGACCTGCTTTTGCAGCGCCCCACCTCATAGAAAAATATTGTGAAAGAGGATACTCCTGACTCTTGCCTCCCCCTTCCAGCCCATATTCTCCCCCTGAAGGAGAATGGAAGAATCTGCAAGAACAGGTTGGGTTACAGTCATTAGCTTCCATCCCACTCCCCATCCAAGCCACTACAGTTACTTCCAGGGCGCCTCTCTGGGTTCTGGTGTTAGCTACTCACTTGTGTCTCCATGAGCTTTCCTTGGTTACACCACGTGAAGGCCCCAGCTTACCCTAACTAGCTCCCCTTTTTTCTCTTTTGCCCACTACCTGAAGCCAGCGCCAAATAGAAATCCCCTCTTCCCCTTCTAATGTTGATGCTTAGGATAACGCCGCAGCACCATGGAGGGAATATTTTATTTTATACAATAATCACTTTTTTGGAACAACGCAAATAAAGATTTGTGGAGGACCCCCTCTAAGGTTGAGCACCACTAAAACTAAAAAACCATTAAGATTAGTTACAGATTGTCTCATTATATACTCTTTAAAGTTTCTCAGGTGACAAGTAGCTGTATGATAGCTGCATCACCCGCAATAAGCTGATATTTATTATAATAATAATCCCAAAAGTGAGCTGAGATCTAAAAAATACTTGCTAATATTTGGAGAAATCTTGTCAGCTGACCTCTGCGCCTTAGCAAAAAATTGCTATAGTCATAATTTGAGTATAATTCTGTTTTGCATAAAATATTCATATATATATGTTTTATTTTCATGAACTTTAAATTATGGTTTATAATTCATTGTTGACATTATAGGTGATTTAAAAACTAGTAAAACTAATTATAAAGTAAGGTCCTAAATTTAATCCATATAAGCATGACTTTATAGTTATAATCTCTTTTTAGTATGTTGTTTAGTCAGAGTAATTCTATTGAGTTAAAACTTTGACTTATTTGGGTTTGTTATGCACATGAATTTTTAAACATATTTTCTTGGCTAAAGTAATGATATAAAGTGATTAAAGCTTATAAATAATTATACTTGTAAAGAGGCGTAAGAATAAATGGCCCTGATGTGACAATTATCAGAGTATGATACAGAAAGCAGATAAAAAATAGGTTATCAGTCTAAAAATAACCTATGGTACATTACTAGAGATTACTTTAGATGCATATGACAAAAATCAAAGAGCATGGAAACAATTTGATTATATGAGCTATAATTCAGGCCCTAGAAAGTTCAGGATTAAAAGTCTTTAGAGTTAAAGCCTAATAAGAGTCTGTCCATTTGTGACTTGTGAAGTATTTGGATCTCTTTTGAGTAAAACAAAAAAATTTATAGAATTTAAGAACCACGTATAAGTTTAAACTATTAGCATCTGCAACCTTAAATAAAATACATTATAAGTGTCAGGGAAAAGACTAACACGAGAAAATCCCAGAGATTTCTAATATTATCTGTCAAATTAAGGAGTTCTATAAAGAAGTAAATCAATTAATTGTATACAAAGCTTTATTTTTAATACTGATTACTTCAATTCCTACTAAACTTCAATCTTATTCTCAATTAATCAATTCCAGACCCCTGGTAATTATGCTACCTCCACAGGGAAAAAAGCCAAAGCAGACTAAAAAGGGCTTTAGGGAAATACATATTACAGGTTAATCTGTTGTTGAGAGCTTCACGGTCAGTAAAGATATTCACAAATGAAAATTCTTATAATATTTATCATCTTTTATTAACCCTATATTATACATTGCACATAAGTATAATATCCCAACAAATACCTTTCTAACCCCTCTGACGTACCAATACCAGGAAAACAGAGACACCACTACCCTTTCCACTCCCTAGTTCATTGTTACTCTTACAAGTATTTCTAGTACCCTGTCCTTGACAGAGATGAAATAAATCAAAATATTCTTTTTTCTTGAGATGAAACATCCAATTACACACTATACTCTGTTAGGTTCATACATTCTTCTGTTATAATGGACCTTCCTATCTGGTCCAGCATGCTTAAGTCTTGCTTTTAAGTTTATCTCTAATATTTAAAAACAGTTAATTAGAAGGCTACATAATTATTAGTCTTAAACTATAACTAGCAGACTTTCTTAGTAAACTTCGTGTCTCTAAAGCGATCTCTTAGCAGAAAAGGGGTTATCTCCAAGGCAAATCTATGCTAATAAAGTAAAAAAATGATCTAGTCAGAGCTAGCCAATCATTTGGCGCTATAGAAGTCGTCACTAAGGAAAATCTCTGCTTAGTTTAAGAAATCTCTAATTAAACTAGGCAAAGAATATTGATAAAAGATTTCTTATATTAAACTTGACTTCAGTAAGTATTATAAATGGTATATATTGTAATGAATGAGTTTCTATCATTTGTTACATTCCAACTCAGATTTGGTTTTTCCAAATCTGAGTCAGATCACTTTATAAACATTTTTGGTTTTGTCATTTCAGCCACTGGGTTATGCCTCTCCTGAGTTGTAGATTAGGCATGTGCGAGCCTAATCAATGGCTTGGGTGAGGCCCCAAAGCATGGCATTTATAAGACGTGCCTGCCCATTCCAAAGTTCCCTTCAGAATTCTACAAAATTTCACCTAGCATTCCTTACCTGGGGAGCATCGTCAGTTGCTCCCCAGACGGGCTATGGACGGCAGGGCCTTTTATGTCCCAGAATAAAAAATAAAGGCTGATTTGGGGTTTGCATACCTCACTAAATTGTGGTCTTTTTTCCCTGTTGAGATGCTATTTCAAGCGGGTTGGGGTGGGCCAACTCCCCAGAGGACTTTACACAAAAAACCAGGATTAGGGGAGTGCTGGGTTTGATTGGGTACTGAGGGTACCTCTCCCAGCATGGTTGGCTGGTTTGGTTTTGTGTTGGTGCACCAAACAAATATTTATTTATATGCTGGTTAGAACTGGAGTTCTTCCATCCGTTAAATTATTCCAAAGTCAATGTGTGCTGCACGCTGCTAATTACCAGTTTGGACTGACCTCAGTGGTCACTTGGTCCCAGTTGTTGAGGACCAGCACCGGTGGGAGCCAGTGACTGATGGCCAACCCTGGATCTGAAGTAATCATTGGTTCAATTGCCCGCTGGGGCCTCCCACCCACCGGGGATTCAGTGGCACCAAGGGGACCTGTCCCAGCAGGCTCCCTCACCCCAGAGATAGTCCACCTGGAAAGGGGTCAGACATCAAGCAGCGCTGCACACCGCACCCCTCTCAGGTTTTCTTTGGCAAAAGCACCTTACTGGTCAGGATGGGAAGACCATTGCCAATGGGAGCTTGGGGGGTGCAATGCAGCCAAGTGCTGGGCGTGCAGCCTTAGGATGGGGCCATTCAGCCATGCTGTACTGTGCACCACTCTTGCATTTTCTTGGCAAAAGCACCTTCCCAGTTGGGATGATAATTCTATTGCCAATGAGAGCCTGGGGAGGGGGCACAACACAGCCATGTGCTGGGCGTGCATCCTCGTGCTGGATGGGCTGATTCTGGCAGCCCAGTGGCGATTTATTCTTGCCATATGTGCTTCTTTGAGGGGCTCAGAGTTTATCTGAGCTAATTTTCCTGGGGCTCGATGTAACTTGCCCCAGGAAGCCCTCATCATGGCGGCCTTCCGCTGAGGGGCCCCTCTTTGGAGAGGGGTCCTCCTTTAGCAAGGGGTGATGTAATGGACGAGTTTGTCTCATTTTTTACATTCCAACTTGGATTTAGATTTTCCAAATCTGAGTCAGATTGCCTTATAAACATTTTTGGTTTGATCATTTCAGGCGCTGGGTTGGTCCTTGCATGAGTTGTAGATTAGGCTTGTGTGAGCCTAATCAATAGCTTGGGTGAGGCCCACAAAGTGTGGCCTTTATAAGGAGTGCCTGCCCATTCAAAATTTTCACTTGGAATTTTACAAAATTTCCCTTAGCATTCCCTACCTGGGGAGCATCTTCAGTTGCTCCCTTGTCAGTTTTTTAACCATGTGATATTCCTCACATATTAACAAAAATAGTATAATAATAAATCGGGGATGATTGCCAATTAGTTGGCTAATTTCAATTCATTATTTAATAATAATACCCTAATTTGTGCTCCCCATTCGGTTGGGTTGAGCTGTCTTGATCTGCAGGATCAAGAAATTATTGGGCATCATGCCTGATACAAAATTGGTGGGTCTCAACACTGGCGACTGAGGCTGAGGATGTTGAGATATTTAATATTATCAATTAAGATGAAAAATTACTTAAATTCAACATCAAAAGATATTAGGAGTTGATCCCAAATAGTTTCTCAGTTAATTTTGACACTGGTGACTTATGCTGAGGATGTCAAAGTACTAATACTAATTGGTTAAGCTTGGCTTTTATCTCCGCATCAACTCCATGTGAAAATGATTGTGGGATTTCTGGCAGAAAGTCAAATCTCAGAGGACCGTCAACTTATGCTAAGGATGCCAAACCATTTAAATTAATTAAATAAAGTTAAATCACATTTTGACTTTGTGAGAGTATTGGGCAGAATCCCTGATAGTATTTTAGGTCTAATTTGACACCAGCGACTTATGCTGATGATGTCAATATATTTAATTAATTCTGATTATGATGAATCAAGGATCAACATAATCATGGAAAATTGAGGATGATGAGTATTGCCAGTGAGAGTGCTGACAAATACTAAGCAGGGAGAATCACCAGTGAGTGCTGATAATGTTGGCAATAAATGCCAATGATGTGGACAGGCAAGAAAAGCCTATAAATAGTTTGATCTCCCTCTTAATGGAAATATCTTCTGTCTTCCCATCTTTATTAAGTTTTTAGTTAACAGTTGTTAGCTTAGCTTGTAGAAGTGGAAAACAAGATCCCCAGTTGTTAGGTGCTGGGTTAAAACACATTGAGTGGTCGGTGCAACCAGCTCCCAACCTGAAATTGCAGATCAACTGTGGGAACTAGCTCAATCAGTGGATCCAGCGATGGAAGAGTTGGGATTAGCCATGAGGTGAAGAAGCAAGGGGTCAGACTGCACAGGATGGGGGTGAACCACCAGTGCACACCAAGAAGGGTTAATCTGCTAAGGAGAAGTTGGTGTCCAGCTGTATTGGGGAGTTGCCCATCTGTAGGAACTAGCTCAATCAGTGGAGCCAGCGATGGACGAGTTGGGATTAGCCATGAGGTGAAGAAGCAAGGGGTCAGACTGCCCAGGATGGGGGTGAACCAATGGTGCACACCAAGAAGGGTTAATCTGCTAAGGAGAAGTTGGTATCCAGCTGGATTTGGGAGTTGCCTGCAGCCCTGTAAGGAAAGGTTACCAATGATGGTGAAAAAGCAAGGGCCAGCAGTCTTCATACTGTTTGGCCTGGCATACTAATGGATTCACCTAGTATTAATAATGTAAAATTCTCGACATCCCTAGATGAGCTATGGACGGCAATACCTTTAATGTCCCAGAATCATACTAAAAGTGGATTTGTGGTTTGCGTACCTCACTAAATTATGGTCTTTTTTCCCTGTTGAGATGCTCTTTTGAGTGGGTTAGGGTGGGCCAACTCCCCCAGAGGACTTTGAAAACCAACCAGGATTAGGGGATTGCTGGGTTTGATTGGGTACTGAGGATATCTCTCCCAGTATGGTTGGCTGGTTTGGTTTTGTATTGGTGCACCAAACAAATATTTATTATTTATATGGCAGTTGGAACTGGGGTTTTTCCATCCATTAAATATATAGTAAAAAAATAAGCTCAAGAATAAATTAAAATAAATGAGGGGAATATTCCAGATGATGAGAGATAGGCGCATCCCATATTTGAGGATGAAAGTAGATTTGGGGATGTAGGAGGTAATGGCACAGTTCAGGTTCATAGTTGAAATAAATCAGTCTTCATCATTGAGAGTTGGACTAAGATTGAAAATGGTTAGGAAATAACCTGATGAATTCCTCCCATAGTTTCTGAAATTAGGGACGAGATTGATTAAGGCCAAAGGCTAATCAATCACCTACTTTTGATGATATTAATAATAAATGTGCCGATTTGTGATCCCCATTAAGTTGGGTTGAGCTATTTTTTATGATTCCGCCAAGTCTGGATTTTGGGGCCAATCCTCAATAAATAAATTAGTGTTTCAATAACCAGCAACTAAGATCTAATGATAATCATTTAATTACTAATACTAAAGTAAAAGGGTTTACTGGCCACAAAATTCTAGGATAGATCAAATGTTTAATTGATAAAGGTTTATGGGTGGAACACTAATTTGATGTTGAGGTGTCAGGATCACTAAATTAATGCCAAGGGTGATCCAATCAAGTTTTTTATTTCAGGATTAGTAGGCTATTTATGCTGAAAATAATCTCTTTGATGGCAGAATGCTAATTTTCATTATGAGAGTGAGCAAGAGTGATTCCAACGCCTACAATTCTGAATACTGGTGACTGAAGTCTGAGGATATTTGATATTATATATTATAGTAAGTTATTAATGATAAAACTGGCTATTGATGCTGAAGATTCATCATTTTTTACTCAGCACTTTGGAAGGCATATTATGAGAGAATGAGTTCAGGTAGAAGGCCAAATATTGAGTGGAGTGCCAGCAATAAATACTAATGGGTTTTTATAGGCGAGCAGCACCTAAGTATAAATAGCTGTACTTTCATAATAAACATCTGGGACTTTTCTCTATCGTTGCAATCACTTTTGCAACCTATTCAATTTAAGTCTGATTCTAGTTTGATAATCTCACAGAGGAGATTAGTCTGCGCCCATGTCAGGGAGCAGTTGGGCAAGTAAGGTAAGAGGAGCAGGTGGTAGGCCCGCGGACTCAAACGTTTAAAACGCCCTGGAGAAACTGGCGGAATAGAAAAAACTAAAAAACTGGTGGTCACTATTTCCCCAGAAATCCTTGCTTGGAAAGTGCGATGCAACCAGTACATCAACACGCCGAACTCCCAACCTCTCTTTTTGGTGGAATATGGAGTCTGTGTGTTTCTGTACATCCAACAGAAAGCTCTATGGGAAGATTTTGTGGGGATGTGCACACTTTTTTATGACCGCGGTGTACGTTGCACCTCAACCCATGTCACATGGTTGGCTGGACCTTGGTTTCAAAAACAAGGAGGCAGCAGACAAAGCTGCTGCAGTGCGTGTAGTGATTGACCTCCCTGAAGGGCAACGGGTCATCAAAACCAAACGCACTAGATGGACAAAATCCAATTAAATTTTCCTCACGTTTGACTTTTTACCCTGCTATGGTAAAACGTGCCATTTTGGAGCAGCACCTGAAAGATGGTCTCAATATATATGGCAAAATACAATCTTTTGAAATGAAATGCTTTATGCTGATGCCACACCTGTGCACCAGCAAAGCCATTGCAGTTCTGACCCCAACTGAGGAGATCGCAAAGGCTCTAACCCAGATCCCACAATCCACATATATCAATATTGAAGGGCATACCACCCACCCTTTCCAGGTAACCGTGGACAGCGCGCCCCCCATCTGCACCCACTGTGACGCGTTCAGCAATAAGGCACATGCATGCCCCACCAAGGAGGGCATCACATTCCAAGAGCACCCCTCAGCAGCCATGGCCAGCAGAGAGGCGCACTACGAACCAACCGCAAGCACCAAAGAGGCTTTCCCATGGGGAGCACAAGGCTGCTACCTACTGGTAAAACCTATTTCCCCACAAGAGCAGAAGAAGGCCAAGCAGGCCCACAGGGCCGCGTCAAGGAAGTGGCTAAAGTCACCACTGCTATCCCACACTCCCAACGCCAGGAGGACATCAAAACCTTCGCGGTGGAAGCAACTCAGGAATCCATCAACCAATCAGATTGGGAAGCCCATGCCGATTGGGCCACCCAATCTGAGGATCCAATGGGTGACTTGATCTCACCTGATCTTTGTAACCAAGCTCCGGTTGAAACTGACTTGGGGTCCAACCTACCTGAAAATTTTTTTTAACCTAATTGTTTTTGCACCAAACTCATCCACACCACAAAAAATTTGTTTGACATTGGGGAAACAAAAAGTGAAGGCAAAAGCCAACGCAAACCTTTCTGCTAAAATTAACAAAACTACCAATAGCGTTGCTGCAAACACCCGCGCTGCTGTGAAGGCCTGTGGGGATCTAGAGGAGGCTAGTGGGCCCGGGTGCCCACCCCCTCACACCTAAGGTGCAATGGGGGAAACCTTCACTTTAGGGATGTTAAATATCGCCGGACTCAAGGCCTCACTGTCCCAGGTTAGGAAACTGAGTTTTTTACAAAAAAATTTACCCATGAATATACTGGCCATCCAGGAGTCCCACTGTCCATGAGGTTCTGAGGATGCTTGGAAAACCATGCTCCTCCCATCACTATCCTTTTGGTCATAGCACTGTGGGGTGCTAGTTCAGAAAAATGATTTTTTTAAATTTTTATCATCGGAATCCTTCCTCAATGGCTGAGTCCTTGTTGTCACTTTCTCGTGGGTGACGTGATGCATGCTATAGTCAACATCTATGCCCCAATCTGTGCATGAGAGCGTCAGGAATTTTTCTTGTCAGTCAAATCCCTCCCATTACTCTCAGACCCTTTCATAGTCAGCGACATGAACTGTTGGCTAACCACACCAACAGACCGGTGGCTTTCCTCACCCCACGCCCCACAGGGCCATGTAGAACTACGCGTTCTAAAGGCCACCCTTGGATTAATGGATGCGCTGCCGCAGCAAGCCCCGCTGCTCAAAAACATGATGCGCCCCCACGTCCACAACGGCCAATTAAGGTCCATGACCTGCATTGACCTTATCCTTACGCCAGCGAAAGTCCAAACCCACATTTCCCACTTCAAAACAACAAAAATTGAATTCTTCAACCACCGACTGGTCTTAATAACCTACCACCTACCTGTCACAGTGGCTAAGGCCCCACATTGGTGCTAACTCCGCCCTCCTGAACTTGCGTCACCAGGATTTTCCACTTGGGTGGAATCAGCAACTTTGGCAAAAGAGTTTGTTACACCGTTTTTTGCAGACCCCATCTCCACATGGTCAACCTTCAAAGAGGATACCATCTGCCACTCTCACCACCTCTCCTCTGACGCTCATGAGCCACATCAGCTGTCATTTCGCGCACTCTGGCAGAGTTGGCACACCTGGAGTCCAATATCCTAGCTACAGGCTACAGCCCTGCATGGGGCCAGAAGTGGGAGGAAGCAGCTGCCCACCTCAACGCGCTCAAAAGGCAACACAAACATTGGGTTTGTGTTCAGTACAGGGCCAAACGCATTACAGAGGGCGACAAGTGCATCACATATTTCTTTAAAAATTTTTTGCACCATGCCAGAGCGTGGCCTGCACACAGGTGCAAAGATCGGATGATTCCGTCGCGGATATGCCAGCCAAAGTGGCAATTGAAAAACAAAAGTATTACTCTGAGTTATACCAATCCAATCCAATTCAGCCGGCCAAAGTGGCGGAATTTTTTGACTGAACCCACATCCACACAAGTTCCCGATACCCAGAGATAGTGATTTTGATTACTTTGAATGAACTATGGACAGCCATCCGCGGTGCACCAAAATCAGAAATGCCCAGGCCCAGATGGCATTCCATATGAATTCTATAAAAGTACCTCAAATATATATCCCCTTTATTGCTTGCCTCACTTAACCAGAGCCTTCTGGAAACGCGCCTCCTACCAGGAGGACAAGAGGCCTTCACCATCACACTCTTCAAGAAAGGGGACAAGCTAGATTTAGCCAACTGGCGCCCCATTTCTTTAACTAACACGGATACAAAAATTTTAACTAAATTCATGGCTAACAGTTTAGGGATTGTAGCATCTGCCACCATCTCCCCAGAACAATTCGGTTTCATACCCAGAAGGTCGATTTGGGACAACGTGCACTTTGTGGCTAATGCATGCCAGTCCACAGCCTCTGGGGCACTTGTATTCTTGGACCAACAGAAGGCCTATGATAGAGTAAACTGGGAATACCTCAGGGCCTGCCTCCATCAATTCTGCCTACCCCTCGCTTCATCAACTGGGTGATGCTGCTCACGGAATCTGCAACAATTACAGTACGTGGCCCTGGCTTCCTAATGGAAGTAGTCCGCCCTCAAAGGGGCTTATGACAAGGGGACCCCCTTAGCCCACTCTTATACAACTTTAGCCTTGACCCACTACTTCGAAATGTGAATGCCCAACTCACTGGGTCCATGTACCAGGCCAGGCCCCAGTCAAGATGATGGCGTTTGCAGATGACTGTATAGTTGGGGTGTCTAATAATAAAGATGCATGCGCACTTGAAGATCTCATCCAGGAGTATTCCCGGGTAAGTAATGCTGCACTGAACGCTTCCAAAACTGAAATCATTCTCCTTGGTCGGTATCAAACCTGCTGGTCCCCAGCAACCAGTGCCCAGCCTGGCCCATCTGCTCGCACACATGCTCGCCCTCCCAGCTCACCCACACACCGCCCCACTAGTGCTCCCCTTCATGCCACGCCCTACCATAGGGCCAGTCCGCCATCTGGGCGTGTGGGTGGAGGCAGGCAGGTATGCATCAGCAGTAATGGAAAGTTTTATTCTAGACAACGTGACGAAGCACATCGCCTCCCTCAGAGTCCACCCTACTTCCCTTACTGGCAGGGTTGTTTTAGCCAACTCTATGCTCCTCTCCAAAGTCTGGTTTGGAGCCCACGCCATCCCCTTCTCCCCAAGCTTTTTCAAATCCCTGTATGCCCTTCTGCAAGTATGGCTTTGGTCAGGCCGCCAACCACCTTTACGGCTAGAGGTCATGTTTGGCCCTCATCATCATGGTGGCATGGGCCTGCTTGACTTCAAAGCCCATGCTGCCAAGATCCTGGGCACCTGGATTGTGGCCGTCACCGCCCCTATGCTCCCCTCCCGACACTGGTCCCGCGCGGCCCACTACAACTTCTCCCGCGCCTTGGGCCTTAACAATCCATTGAACCCTCACTCCTTGATGAAATACCTGGCTTCACACCCATCGGCCAAAAGGTCCTCACGGGACTAAAACCCACTACAAACGAATCCTCCTCTCCATGCGGAGTGCTGAGTGGAGAATTCGTATTAGAGGACACACTGCCCAGAGAGGCCGCCCCTCTCCTCAGTTCACACAAGAGGTACAGGGGCTACCAATTCAAGATGGCGTGATCCCCACACGACCCCATGTCCTATCCAGGGTGGACTACCTGGACATGATGGACATCCCTTACTCCATTGAGACTCAGAAGACTATTTGGAAATATGCACACCATCCTCTGTTGCAGCCTCAAATCCGTTCCCATGTGTGGCGCTGCCTGAGGTGGGTGTACCATACGGCTGAGCGCTCTAACGCTTTACACTCATCCTGCGTCATGTGTGGCCAGTATGGAACGCTGTTCCACCGCATGGAGAAGTGCCTTACCTCTAGAGTGATATGGCGCGAAGTTCAACGTCTGCTTGGCCGGGATCAAACACATTCCTTCAGTCTGTCAAGAGATATGTTTGCTTTATCAATGGCTTCCCCCCTTCCACCCTCCCTCCGTGCTCTGGTGGTTGCAATCGCCATGTGGACCATCCACACGATTGTCTTGGATGCCATCGCAGGCTCCACCCCCACCCTCCCAGAAGCTGTCTACAGATTCCAGTCTCATTTGGTGGACCATTTTCAGGCGTGGATGTTTGATACCTCCCACCGCGTCACCAACAGCTGGTCTCCTCCTAGTTCCCAGTTTGGTTCATCAAATAAGACCCTTTCCTCCACACGTGTTCAATTGTGGGTACGGCCTCCTCACACGTTCCCTCCCTCTCCCCATAGTGGCGTTCTCGCTGGCAACAAGAGATAGCTTCGCTTCTCTGGGGTGCCTTCCCTGTTCTAAGTTTTGTTTCCTTCGGGTCAAATTTGGAAATGCTTGTTCCATGGTCAGCCTTACTCGCAATAAATTAAAATTTAAAATAATAATAAGCATCTGTCTAGCGCCCACCCTTCATTGGTTGAAGTAATGAAGGTAGCTGATTGGGATAGATGGTACACGAGATTCCCAAAGGTAGGTGCTGGGTATACACCTGGAGTGGCTGGTGCTGCCAACTCCCATACCTTTGCCCATACAATGAAGCCCCACGGGAACCTGGAAAGCTGGCCACCAACAATGATGGGCTGAAGGTTTTCAGCCATAAGGTAGTGTAGCTTGGGAGCTGAGACACCCAGGATAGGGGACGTACTTGCCAGAGCACACTCAAGAAGGGCTGGCAATTGGTCATGATGAAAAAGGAGCAAGGGGTCAGGCTGACTGAGAAGGGGATGAGGATCACTGGTGCACTCCCAAAAGGTGCCAATGACCTAAAGGAGAAATTTTTGGTCTGCTCAGTTGGTGGGTTCCCTGCGGACTTTTAGGGGAAGTACCTCTCAAAGCAAAACAGCAAGGGTCAAGCAGTCCTCATACTGTTTGGCTTGGCACAAAAGTGGAGCCCGCTTTAGTGAATTGACAAATATTCTTGCCAAGTGGTAATTCAATTAAGCGGTTTCCAATATCTTATATAGAAGCAACAACTAGTAAGGAAGAATAGGTGACATAAGTTTGTAAATGGGGTGAATAGAGATGTTACACTCTGAATACAGCCTTTCTCTTAATATCAAAATTATATTTTGTTTCAGGCGTTATTCCCTATCTTGTTGTCCAGCGGAGCACTAATGAGGTGATTCATCACAAAGTTTTTTAGCTGTGAATTCAGCATTATAAACTGATTGATGCTATGTAAGTTAAATTTATAAGTTTTAAACTTAATCCCAATAAAATAATAAATGCAAATTCATAACAAATATAGGTCAACATTGCATAAATAAATAAATGTATTGCAAGCCTAAGGTCAAGGCTTACACCTACTAGGGCAAATACTGAACATGCCCACTCCAAGTCTTGACTGGTGGTGGGAATAATTTCGCCATGGGCAACTAGCCTTGGTAGGGCCCCAAACTACCAGAGTTGTGATGAAAGAGGTAAACCAAGTCAGTTGGGTCAGAAATCCTGGTGAGCATAAGGTTTGTTTTCATCCACAATCTGTGGGCAGTCAGTGGCAGGCAGTATATCTTATAAATTCAACTTTTGCTGGAAAAATCTGATTTTGAAAAGGCGGGGAACCCAAGGTTTGGTTAGTTCACACCACTTAGAAATGAAAACTTTAGTTTTGGCGTTCAGATAAAAGAGCTGAGTGTGTGGGTAAATGATAGTCAGTTTAGGCTTATTTCCAAAATAGAGCTCAGTATTGTAATTCTCAAAGTGGTATACATTATTGACAAGATAAAAGATATCACCAGCTTAAGAGTTGAAATGGGCTAAGGATATAGGAGCATAGGAAGCACTCTGATAGTTTTGGTAGATTGGAGCAATGATGAACTAAAGGGGAACAAAAACAATTCTGGCAACAAAGATGCATAAAGAAGCTGAATTGACATTTCAAACTGGACTGGCGGTTGAGTCCAAAAGCTGCTTCAAGGATAAATGGAGCGATCTGTCACAGGGAGGAATTTTGTCATCCTCTTTAGGAACTTTGAGGATGATTTTACAGTCATGAGAAGGCTTGGTAACAGGAGGGCAGGCCATAAAATCAAGGCTTAGATTGGGCGGTTTGGTTGAAAAATATTAGGATGAAAACTATTTGTGGTCAGACATTTAAAAGTTAATGAAATTGGCTTGGATGTCTAGATCATCGAGGTTCAAACTGATTTTTAGGTGGCAGATTTCCCTGGGTAGGCTTTGATAACTTGATGCCAATTCAGCTTAATTTCATGACATCAAGTTTTCTAAAAGGAAATGATCCAAAGTAAGAGTCAAAAAAAGAAAAATATTTGAGTTTATACCATTTGACACAAAGGCAAGATTTTTTGTTTTTGGTCTAGTGTGAATTCAAGATTTCATATGGCCAGCTCATAAATGATTCTAGCAATAGAATTAGTCATTAGATTCAGAGCACAGCTTTTTATAGAATTAAAAAGACGGTTGGGATGCAACTTCCTAAAATCCTTGGAAATGTTTTGAGTTTTTTAAGGAATCTTGAATTTCTTAAATTAGCATTAACCTAGATTTTTTAATAAAAATAAATAATAATGGTAATTAAGAGGTTTGAAAATAAATCAGCAGGAGAGGGTGATTTGGTCTCAAGGGAACTTGGCTCACCTAACACAAAAGATTTGTTAAGATTTTTAATCGCCTCAGACAAGAAAAAATTAGTGCCAGAGTATTTGGTTCAGAAATCTTATTTTAGCATCTGTAAGCTTCAGAATTGGAAAACAGAGCTGTGAGGCAGTCATTTGTTTTAGATGCTCCATCTGGCTCATCAGAAGGTTCCAACACAGCCTCAAAGTTAAAATCAAGGTCTTCATGTTGGATTTTGTGGCTCTAATTTTAATTCTTGGGCAGAAAGGAGCATCAGCGCATTGGAATGGAAAGAATGTCAATCTATTTAGTTGTTTGCTTTGACTTCAGAATCAGGTAGCTAGGAGCATGGATACAACAGAATCAAGAGGGTTCTGAGGCATCTGTGTAGGCTGTTTCATCAGCAAAACAGTGGGAAAACATAAGCTCAGATGTACAGAAATTGTGGCAAGGATTTTGGACTGACCTTTTTAATTTTCATCTCTTAAAATTGAAGCTTTGGCACAGAGAGTTGAGAAAGGCTCTAAGGCTTTTAGATTGTTTGCTTCAACTTTGGCGTCATTAAAACAAAAAGCTTTAAAGCAGGGAACTAGAGATGGCGCTTAAGCATTTGCTGGATCAAACTACTTTTGTCCATAGAAATATTAGTAGATTTATTATGCTCGCTTTAGAATTGTTTTATTTTCTTCCTACAATGAAAAACTGCCGAAACTTTTTTATAATGGGGAAGTGGGTCTTTGGGTTCAAATCCTAATTCAAAGGCTACTTTGTTATCTTAACGTATGAATTCAGTGATATCTTGTTCAAACTTCTGATAGACAGACGTTTAATTAAATACAAATCCTTGAGTTTAGGGAGTCTATTCAGGCAGTTTGGAAGTCAGGAAAGGTGGTAGGAAACTTAATACAACAGTTCTTCATAATACTGGCCTTTTCAATTGAATTAAAGAATGCTGAATTTTACTTTATTAAGTGGACCCTTTGGTGTAAACTCATATTCTTTTCACTAATATTGTTCATTTTGAAGCTAGTTCATCAACAGGTAGCCTCAAAGGGACTTAGCAGTGATCAATAGTTTAATTTTTTTAACTTTGAAGGATGATCTATTTATAGCTACATAATTTTTAGTTGTAATAGCATTAGCAGATCTACTTGTAGACTTCATGTCTCTAGGTCAATCTATTAGTGGAAAAGAGGTCGTCACTAAGGCAAATCTCTGCTAATTGAGCAGGAAAAATCTCTAGTAGGAGCTAACCAATCTCTTAACGCTATATAAGTTTTAATTTTAATTTATTGCGGGGAAGGCCGACCATGGGATGGACACTTCTGAATATGACTCAGACGAGACAAAACTTAGTACCAGGGGAGGCACCCCAGAGACACGATGATATCTCTTGTTGCAAGCGGGAACGCCACTTATGGGGAGGGGAGGGAACGTGCGAAGGGGACGTAGCCACTACTGAGCACGTGTGGAGGAAGGGGTCTGATTTGATGAACCAGACTGGGAACCAGGAGGAGACCAGCTGTCGGCGACGCGGTGGGAGGTATCCAAACATCCACGCTTGAAAGTGGTCCACCAGATGAGACCAGAATCTGTGGACAGCTTCAGGGAGGGTGGGGATGGATCCAGCGATGGCATCCAAGACAATCGTGTGGATAGTCCACATGGCAATTGCAACCACCAGAGCACAGAGGGAGGGTGGGAGGGGGAGGCCATTAA
Organism: Massospora cicadina; assembly: GCA_022478985.1. Taxonomy (NCBI): domain Eukaryota; kingdom Fungi; phylum Entomophthoromycota; class Entomophthoromycetes; order Entomophthorales; family Entomophthoraceae; genus Massospora; species Massospora cicadina. The sequence goes on from JAKSZP010000104.1 coordinate 72,320, forward strand.
TAAAGCAAACATATCTCTTGACAGACTGAAGGGATGCGTTTGATCCTGGCCTAGCAGACGTTGGACTTCGCGCCATATCACTTTAGAGGTAGGACACTTCTCCAGGCGGTGGAACAGCATTCCATACTGACCACACATGACACAGGATGAGTGTAAAGCGTTAGAGCGCTCAGCTGTACGATACACCCGCCTCAGGCAGCGCCACACATGGGAGCGGACTTGAGGCTGCAACAGAGGATGGTGTGCGTATTTCCAGATAGTCTTTTGGGTCTCAATGGAATAAGGGATGTCCATCATGTCCAGGTAGTCCACCCTGGATAGGACTTGGGGTCGAATGGGGATCACGCCATCATGGATGGGTAGCCCCTGTACCTCTTGTGTGAACTGAGGAGATTGGCGGCCTCTTCAGGTTGTATGTCCACTAATACAAATTCTCCACTCTGCGCTTCACATGGAGAGTAGGATTCGTTTGTAGTGGGTTTTAGTCCCGTGAGGACCTGTGGCCGATGTGTGTGATGCGAGGTATTTCATCAGGGAGTGTGGGTTTGATGGATTTTTGAGGCCCAAGGCTCGGGAGAAGTTGGAGTGGGCTGCGCGGGAATAGTGTTGGGATGAGAGTGTAGAAGCGGTGACGGCCGCAATCCAGGTGCCCAGGATCTTGGCAGCATGGGCTTTGAAGTCAAGCAGGCCCATGCCACCTTGATGATGAGGGCCAAACATGACCTCTAGCTGTACTGGTGGAGGGCGGCCTGACCAAAGCCATCCTTGTAGCAAAGCATACAGGGATTTGAAGAAACTTGGGGAGAAGGGATGGCGTGGGCTCCGAACCAGACTTTGGATAGGAGCATAGAGTTGGCAAGAACAACCCTGCCAGTGAGGGTAGTAGGGTGGGCTCTGAGAGAGGCGATTCGCTTCATCACGTTGTCCAGTATATGGCACTCCATTACTGCTGACGCGTATCCACCTGCCTCCATCCACACGCCCAGATGGCGTACCGGTCCTATGGTAGGACGTGGCACAAAGGGGAGCACCAGTGGAGCGGTGTGTGTTAAGTTAGTAAGGCATGGACGTGGGCGAGCAGATGGCCGGGTTGGGAACTACTTTCTGGGGCCCAGCAGTTCTGAAACCGACCAAGGAGGATGATTTTGGTTTTGGAGGCGTTCAGTGCCGCGTTGCTTACCCGGGAATATTCCTGGATGAGGGCTTCAAGCGCGCGTGCATCTTTGTTATTAGACACCCCCACCACGCAATCATCTGCAAATGCCATCATCTTGACTGGGGTTTGGCCTGGCACATGGACCCCAGTGAGGTGGGCATTCACATTTCGCAGTAGTGGGTCAAGGCTGAAGTTGTATAAGATTGGGCTGAGGGGGTCCCCTTGTCGCAGGCCCCTTTGAGGGCGGACTACTTCTATTAGGAAGCCTGGGCCACGCACTGCCATTGTTGCAGATTCCGTGAGCAGCATTACCCAGTTTATGAAGCGGGGGGTAGGCGGAATTGATGGAGGCAGGCCCTTAGGTATTCCCGGTTTAATCTATCATAGGCCTTTTGTTGGTCCAAGAATACAAGTGCCCAGAGGCTGTGGACTGACACACATTAGCCACAGAACGTTATCCCAAATTGACCTTCTGGGGATGAAACTGAATTGTTCTGGGGAGATGGTGGCAGATGCTACAGTCCCTAAACGGTTAGCCATGATTTTGGTTAAAATTTTGGTGTCTGTGTTTGTTAGAGAAATGGGGCGCCAGTTGGCTAAGTCAAGCCTATCCCCTTTCTTGAAGAGTGTGACAGTAAAGGCCTCATGTCCTCCTGGTAGGAGGCGCGTTTCCAACAGGCTTTGGCTGAGTGAGGCTAGCAGCAGTGGGGATATATATTTAAGATATTTTTTGTAGAACGCGTATGGAATGCCATCTGGGCCTGGGCATTTTCAGTTTGGCGCACCGCGAATGGCTGTCCATAATTCGTTTGGAGTAATTAAATTCATTATTTCCGGGTATCAGAAAATGGTGCGGATATGAGCTCAGATAAGAAAATCTGCCATTTTGGCCGGCTGAATTAGTTTGGCTCAGTACAACTTGGAGTAATATCTTTACATTTCGATTGCCACTTCAGCCAGTGTGTCCACAATGGAATTATCCGATCTTTGCACCTGTGTGCAGGCCACACTCTGGCATGGTGCAAAAATTTCTGAAAGAAATATGCGGTGCACTTGTCACCTTTAGTGATGCATGTGGCCCTGTATTGGACACAAACCCGATGTTTATGTTGCCGTTCAAGTGCGTTGAGGTGGGTGGCTGCCTCCGCCCACTTACAGCCCCATGCAGGGCTATATCCTGTGGCTGGAATGTTGGACTCCAAGTGGGCCAATTCTGCCAGCGCGCGCAAGATAAACCGATGTGGCTCGTGAGCGCCTGGAAGAGAGATGGCGATAGTGGCAGATGGTGTCTTCTTTGAAAGTTGCCCATGTGGAAATGGGGTCCGCACAAAATGGTGCAACAAATGATTTTGCCAAAGTTGCCTCTTCCACCCACGTGGAAAATCCTGGCAACGCGAGCTCAGGTGGGCAGATTTTGCACCAATGTGGGGCCTTTGCAACTGTGATGGGTAAGTGGTATGTTATCGAGACCAGTCGGTGGTCAGAGAATTCCATTTTTGTTGTTTTGAAGTGGGAGATGTGGGGTTGGAATTTCGCCGTCATTAGAATAAGGTCAATGCGGGTCATGGACCTTAATTGGCCATTGTGGACATGGGGATGCGTCATATTTTTGAGCAGTGGGGCATGTCGCAGCAGCGCATCCATTAACCCAAGGGTAGCTTTTAGAACATGTAGTTCTATGTGACCCTGTGGGGCGTGGGGTGATGGTGGCCACCGGTCCGTTGGTAAAGTTAGCCAACAGTTCATGTCGCCAACTAGGAAAGAATTGGGGGGTAGTGGGAGGTATTTGACCAACGAGAAAAATTCTTGATGCTCATGTGCACCATTTGGGGCGTAAATGTTGACTATTATGTGTGCAACGTCGGCCCACGAGAAGGTAACAATGAGCATTCAGCCATTTAGGAATGTTTCTGAGGATGTGAATTTGATAAAAATTGTTTTTCTGAATTAGCACCCCACAGTGCTTTGACCAAAAGGATAGGGATGGTAGGAGCATTGTTTTCCAAGCTTCCTTGGAACCTCGTGGACAGTGGGACTCCTGGATGGCCAGGATATCCACGGGTAAATTGTTTTGTAAAAAACTCAGTTTCCTAGCCCAGGATGGGGAGGCCTTGAGTCCGGCGATATTCAACGTCCCTAGAGTGAAGGTTTCCCCCATTGCACCTTAGGTGTGAGGGGGTGGGCCCCCAGGCCCACCAGCCTCTTCCAGGTCCCCACGGGCTTTCACAGCAGCATGGGTGTTAGCAGCAACGCTATTGGGGTTTTTGTTAATTTTTGCAGAAAGATTTGCGTTGGCTTTGGCCTTCACTTTTTGTTTTCCCAACGTCGGACGAATTTTTTGTGGTGCAGATAAGTTCAGTGCACCGTCGAGTGGGGCAAAATTTTTTTTTTCGGTTGGGATAGGTCCCAAGTCAGTTTTAACTGGAGCTTGGGTGCAGCGATTGGGTGAGATTGAATCTCCCATCAGATCCTCAGATTGAGTGGCCCGCTCAGCATGGGCCTCCCAATCTGATTGGGTGATGGATTCCCAAGTTGCTTCCACCGTGAAGGTCTCCATGTCCTCCTGGCATTGTGAGTGTGGGATGGTGGTGGTGGCCTTGGCCGCTTCCTTGGCTGTGGCCCTATGGGCCTGCTTGGCCTTCTTCCACTCCTGCGGGGAGATGGGCTTTACCAATAGGTATCAGCCTTGTGCTCCCCATGGGAAAGCCTCCTTGGTGCTTGCGGTTGGTTCATAGTGCGCCTCTCCGCTGGCCATGGCTGCTGAGGGGTGCTCTTGGAATGTGACGCCCTCCTTGATGGGGCATGCGTGCGCCTTATGGCCAAATGTTTCACAGTGGGTGCAAATGGGGGGGCGCGCTGTCCAAGGTTACCTGGAATGGGTGGGTGGTATGCCCTGTGATGTCAATAAAGGTGGAGTGCGGGATCTGGGTTAGGTCCTTTGTGATCTCCTCAGTTGGGGTCAGAACTACGATTGCTTTGCCGGTGCACAGGTGTGGCATCAGCATGAAACGTTGCATTTCGAAAGATTGTATTTCGCCATATATGGCGAGACCATCTTTCAGGTGTTGCTTCAAAATGTCACGTTTTACTGTAGTAGGCAAAAAGTCAAACGTGAGGAAAATTGGTTTGATTTTGTCCATCTGGTGCATTTGATTTTGATGACCCATTGCCCTTCGGGGAGTTTGACCACTATGCGCACCACTGCAGCCTCATCTGCTGCTATTTTGCTTTCAAAACCTAGGTCCAGCCAACCGCGCGACATGGAGTGAGGTGCAACGTACACCGCAGTCAGGAAAATTTTGTGTACATCTTCACAAAATTTTTCCCATAAGGCCATTTTTTGGATGTCCAGATACACATGGACTCCGAATTCCACCAACGAAAGTAGCTGGGAGTGTGGCGTGTTAATGTACTGGTTGCATCGTGCTTGCCATGCGAGTATCTCCAGGGAAATTGTGACCGCCAGTTTTTTTAAATTTTTTCTATTCTGCTGGATTCTCCGGGGCGTTTTTGAATGTTAGAGGCCGCGGGCCTTCCGCCTGCTCCTCTTGCCTTGCTTGCCCAACTGCTCCCAGACATGAGCGCAGACTAATCCCCTCTATGAGATTATCAAACTAGATTTAGTCTTGAATTGAATGGGTTGCAAAAGTGTTTGCAACGAGAAAAAAAAGTTTTTTAACGCTATATAAGTTGTTCCAAGGAAAATCTCTGCTTAATGTGCAGGAAATCTCTAGTTAAACTAGGTAAAGAATTATGGCGAAAGATATTTTAGATCAAGCGTAACTTGATTAAAAAATAAATGGTACTTTATATAGTACCAAAATAGAAACAATAATACATTAGAATGAGGGGAATATTCCAGATGATGGAGATAAGCGCATACCATGTTTGATGATGAAAGTAGATTTGGGAATGTAGGAGGTAATGGCACAGTTCATTCTCATATCTGGAGTAGATCAGGCTTCATCATTGGAGAGAGATGGACTGAGAATTTAAAAGTGTAACACAGTTAAGTGGTTTACATTTATTTGCTATAGAGAAGCCAACAGATAGTAAGGTAGAATAGGTGACATAAGGTTATTAATGAATTAGATAGAGAAGTTACACGTTGAATACAACCTTGAGCTTAATATTAGAATAATATGTTGGTTCAGGCATACTTCTCTATCTTATCAGCCAGTGAAGCACCAAGAAGGTGGTCATCCCTAATTTTAAATTTTAAATTTATTGTGGGGAAGGTCGACCATGGGATGGACACTTCTGAATATGACTCAGGACAGATAAACTTAGTACTGGGGGAGGCACCCCAGAGAAGCGATGCTATCTCTTGTTGCCAGCGGGAACGCCACAAATGGGGAGGAGGAGGGAACGTGTGAAGGGGCCGTAGCCACTATTGAGAACGTGTGGAGGAAGGGGTCTGATTTGATGAACCAGACTGGGAACCAGGAGGAGACCAGCTGTCGGTGACGTGGTGGGAGGTATCCAAACATCCACGCTTGAAAGTGGTCCACCAAATGAGACCAGAATCTGTGGACAGTTTCTGTGAGGGTGGGGGTGGAGCCTGCGATGGCATCCAAGACAATCGTGTGGATGGTCCACATGGCGATTGCAACCACCAGAGCACGGAGGGAGGGTGGAAGGGAGGAGGCCATTGATAGAGCAAACATATCTCTTGACAGACTGAAGGGATGCGTTTGATCCTGGCCCAGCAGACGTTAAACTTCGCGCCATATCGCTTTAGAGGTGGGGCACTTCTCCAGGCGGTGGAACAGCGTTCCATACTGGCCGCACACGACACAGGATGAGTGTAAAGCGTTAGAGCGCTCAGATGTATGATACACCCGCCTCAGGCAGCGCCACACATGGGTTGCAGACTTGAGGCTGCAACAGAGGGTGATGTACATATTTCCAGATTGTTTTTTGGGTCTCAATGGAATAAGGGATGTCCATCATGTCCAGGTAGTCCACCCTGGATAGGACATGGGGCCGAATGGGGATCACGCCATCATGGATGGGTAGCCCCTGTACCTCTTGTGTGAACTGAGGAGAGGGGCGGCCTCTTTGGGTTGTATGTCCGGTAATACGAATTCTCCACTCTGCGCTCCGCATGGAGAGTAGGATTCGTTTGTAGTGGGTTTTTGTCCCGTGGGGACCTGTGGCCAATGTGTGTGATGCGAGGTATTTCATCAGGGAGTGTGGGTTTGATGGATTGTTGAGGCCCAAAGCTCAGAAGAATTTGGAGCAGGCTGCGCGGGACCAGTGTTGGGATGGGAGTGTAGGAGCAGTGATGGCTGCGATCCAGGTGCCAGGATCTTGGCAGCATGGGCTTTGAAGTCAAGCAGGCCCATGCCACCATGATGATGAGGGCCAAACATGACCTCTAGCCACACTGGTGGAGGGCGGCCTGACCAAAGCCATCCTTGCAGCAAGGCATACAAGGATTTGAAGAAGCTTGGGGAGAAGGGGATGGCATGGGCTCCAACCAGACTTTGGATAGGAGCATAGAGTTGGCTAAAACAACCCTGCCAGTAAGGGAAGTAGGGTGGGCTCTGAGAGAGGCGATTCACTTCGTCATGTTGTCCAGAATACGGCACTCCATTACTGCTGACGCGTATCCGCCTGCCTCCATCCACACGCCCAGATGGCGCATCAGTCCTATGGTAGGGCGTGGCACGAAGGGGAGCACCAGTGGAGTGGTGTGTGTTGAGTTAGTAAGGCGTGGACGTGGGCGAGCAGATGAGCCGGGTTGGGAAGTAATTGCTGGGGCCCAGCAGTTCTGAAACTGACCAAGGAGGATGATTTCAGTTTTGGAGGCGTTCAGTGCCACGTTGCTTACCCAGGAATATCCCTGGATGAGAGCTTCAAGCACGCGTGCATCTTGATTATTAGACACCCCAACCACACAATCATCTGCGAATGATAATATTTTGACTGGGGCTTGGCCTGGCACATGGACCCCAGTGAGTTGGGCATTCACATTTCGCAGTAGTGGTTCAAGGCTGAAGTTGTATAAGAGTGGGCTGAGGGGGTCCCCTTGTCGCAAGCCCCTTTGAGGGCAGACTACTTCCGTTAGGAAGCCAGGGCCACGCACTACCATTGTTGCAGATTCCGTGAGCAGCATCACCCAGTTGATGAAGCAAGGGGGTAGGCGGAATTGATGGAAGCAGGCCCTGAGGTATTCCCAGTTTACTCTATCATAGGCCTTTTGTTGGTCCAAGGTATAAAAGCCCCAGAGGCTGTGGACTGACATACATTAGCCACAGAGTGCACGTTATCCCAAATTGACCTTCTGGGGATGAAACCGAATTGTTCTGGGGAGATGGTGGCAGATGCTACAGTCCCTAATTGGTTAGCCATGATTTTTGTTAAAATTTTGGTGTCTGTGTTTGTTAAAGAAATGGGGCGCCAGTTGGCTAAGTCAAGCTTATCCCCTTTCTTAAAGAGTGTGAGTGTAAAGGCCTCATGTCCTCCTGGTAGGAGGCGCGTTTCCAACAGGCTTTGGTTAAGTGAGGCTAGCAGCAATGGGGATATATATTTGAAATATTTTTTGTAGAACTCATATGGAATGCCATCTGGGCCTGGGCATTTTTGGTTTGGTGCACCGCGAATGGCTGTCCATAATTCGTTCTGGAGTAATTAAATTCATTATATCTGGGTATCAGAAAATGGTGCAGATATGAGCTCAGCCGAGAAATTCTGCCATTTTGGCTGGCTGAATTGGTTCGGCTCAGTACAACTCAGAGTAATATTTTTGCATTTCGATTGCCACAGCAGCGGTGTATCCACAATAGAATTATCCGATCTTCACACCTGTGTGCAGGCCACGCTCTGTCATGGTGCAAAAAATTTTTTAAAGAAATATGCGGTGCACTTGTCACCTTTAGTGATGCATGTGGCCCTGTTTTGGACACAAACCCGATGTTTGTGTTGCCTTTTGAATGCGTTGAGGTGGGCGGCTGCCTCCACCCACTTCTGGCCCCATGCAGGGCTATATCCTGTAGCTGAAATGTTGGACTCCAAGTGTGTCAATTCTGCCAGAGCATGCAAAATAACCGCCAATGTGGCTCATGAGTGTCTGGAGGAGAGATGGCAAGAGTGGTGGATGTTTTACTCTTTGAAAGTTGCTCATGTGGAAATGGGGTCCGTGCAAAATGGTGCAACAAATTTTTTTGCCAAAGATGCCTCTTCCACCCATGTGGAAAATCCTGGCGATGCGAGCTCGGGGGGGGGGGGGGGGGGGGGCGGATTTTGCACCAATGTGGGGCCTTAGCAACTGTGACAGGTAGGTGGTATGTTATCGAGACCAGTTGGTGGTTGGAGAATTCCATTTTCGTTGTTTTGAAGTGGGAGATGTGGGGTTGGAATTTCGCTGGTGTTAGAATAAGGTTGATGCGGGTGATGGACCTTAATTGGCCATTGTGGACGTGCGGACGCATCATGTTTTTGAGCAGTGGGGCATGTCATGGCAGCGCATTCATTAACCCAGGGTGGCCTTTAGAACGCATAGTTCAATGTGACCCTGTGGGGCGTGGGGTGAGGGAGGCCACCGGTCCGTTGGTGAGGTTAGCCAACAGTTCATGTCACCGACTAGGAAAGAATCAGGGGGTAGTGGGAGGGATTTGACCGATGAGAAAAATTCTCAACGCTTGTGTGCACCGTTTGGGGCATAAATGTTGATGATTGTGCGTGCTACATCTTCCCACGAGAAGGTGACAATGAGCACTCGGCCATTTAGGAATGTTTCTGAGGATATGAATTTGAAAATTTTTTTTTCTGAATTAGCACCCCACAATGCTTTGACCAAAAGGATAGGGATAGGAGGAGCATTGTTTTCCAAGTTTCCTCGGAACCTCATGGACAGTGGGACTCCTGGATGGCCAGGATATCCACGGGTATATTGTGTTGTAAAAAATTCAGTTTCCTAGCCCAGGACGGGGAGGCCTTGAGTCTGGCGACATTCAACATCCCTAAAGTGAAGATTTCCCCCATTGCACCTTAGGTGTGAGGGGGTGGGCCTGGGGGCCCACCAGCCTCTTCTAGGTCCCCGCGGGCTTTCACAGCAGTGCAGGTGTTAGCAGCAATGCTATCGGAGTTTTTGTTGATTTTTGTGGAAAGAGTCGCGTTGGCTTTGGCCTTTGCCTTTTGTTTTCATGACGTCGGACGAATTTTTTGTGGTGCGGATGTGTTCAGTGCACCATTGAGCAGGTCAAAAAAATTTTCAGTTGGGATAAGTCCCAAGTTGGTTTCAACTGGAGCTTGGGTGCAACGATTGGGTGAGATTGAGTCTCCTATCAGATCCTTGGATTGAGTGGCCCACTTGGCATGGGCTTCCCAATCTGATTGGTTGATGGGTTCCCAAGTTGCTTCTGCCGCAAAGGTTTCAATGTCCTCCTGGCGTTGGAAGTGTGGGATAGTGGTGGTGGCTTTGGCCGCTTCCTTGGCCGGCCCTGTGGGCCTGCTTGGCCTTCTTCTGCTCTTGTGGGGAGATAGGCTTTACCAGTAGGTAGCAGCCTTGTGCTCCCCACGGGAAAGCCTCTTTGGTGCTTGCGGTTGGTTCATAGTGCGCCTCTCTGCTGGCCATGGCTGCTGAGGGATGCTCTTGGAATGTGACGCCCTCCTTGGTGGGGCATGAGTGTGCCTTATGGCTGAATGCATCACAGTGGGTGCAAATGGGGGGCGCGCTGTCCACGGTCACTCAGAATGGGTGGGTGGTATGCCCTGCGATATTAATAAAAGTGGAGTGCGGGATCTGGGTTAGGTCCTTTGCAATCTCCTCAGTTGGGGTCAGGACTGCGATGGCTTTGCCGGTGCACAGGTGCGGCATCAGCGTGAAGCATTGCATTTCAAAAGATTGTATTTCGCCATATACAGCAAGACCATCTTTCAGGTGTTGTTCCAAAATATCACGTTTTACCATAGTAGGCAAAAATTCAAACGCGAGGAAAATTTGGTTTGATTTTGTCCATTTGGTGCATTTGGTTTTGACGACCCATTGCCCTTCGGGGAGGTTGACCACTACGCGCACCGCTGCAGCCTCGTCTGCTGCTTTTTTGTTCTCAAAACCTAGGTCCAGCCAACTGCATGACATGGAGTGAGGTGCAACGTACACCGCGGGCAGGAAAATTTTGTGTACATCTTCACAAAATTTTTCCCATAAGGCCATTTTTTGGATGTCCAGATACACATGGACTCCGAATTCCACCAACGAAAGTAGCTGGGAGTGTGGCGTGTTAATGTACTGGTTGCATCGTGCTTGCCATGCAAGTATCTCTGGGGAAATCGTGACCACCAATTTTTTAAGATTTTTGTCTATTCCGCCAGATTCTCCAGGGCGTTTTTGAACGTTGGAGGCCGCGGGCCTTCCACCTGCTCCTCTTACCTTGTTTGCCCAACTGCTCCCAGACATGGGCGCAGACTAATCTCCTCTGTGAGATTATCAAACTAGATTCAGTCTTGAATTGAATAGGTTGCAATAGTGATTGCAACGAGAAAGAAAAGTTTCTGATGGTCATCCCTAATTTGTTATTTGTAAATTGACATATAAAGTGTTTAGTGCTATGTAATTTAAGTTATAGTTTTGGGCCTTAATCCTAATAAAATATCAGATTCTAACTTTTAAACTATAGGCCATAATTGCCTAACTATATAGATATGTTCTAAGCTCAAGATTGAGGCTTCACACCTAATAGCAAAATTCCAACAGCCACTAAGGCCACAGTGGGCAACTAAGATAATCTGTTTGTGTTTTGATGCTTGATGACTGGTCAATGCTGAGTTCAGAGTAATCCTGAAATTTCTAGGCTCTCTAGGATAATTATCCTTCGGTCTCTTTCAAATTTTGTAACTAATAAAAGGAAGCATGATTGGTTACTACAGTAAAATGCACTCTGTGAATTTATACCCAGAACTGTTTAGATAGATAAATGACCACCAGTCACCCCTTCTCAATTACTGTATGATTTCATTTTGTGACATCTAACATCTAACTGCAATAAGCAACTGGGTGTTTAATTCCAGTTAAAATCAAGATGAGACAACACCTCCCCAATAACGGTGAGAGGAGCATCCATTTGAATAATAAACAGCTTATCAAAATTAGCTTACATCAACAGTGGCGCTTAAGTAAGGTAAATCCTGATTTATAAAGGCAATCTGACAGTTCCCAGTCCACTTGAAGGGTACTCCATTCTTAAAGAGGTAAAACTAGTGGCTCACCTATCTTTCTAAATTCTACTACAAAATGGTGGTAGTAACCAATCATTACAAGTAAACTGAACGTCACGCTTACTAGTAAGTCACACCATGCATTCAATCGCTTCAACCTTTGCAAGCTGAGAATATAAGATGTTTATCAGTGATAAAACCCAAATATACTGCTTTTAGAAAAAAATTACACGTTTGTGGACTTATCTTAATATAGCCTTAGCAAGCCAGCGGATAACTTTTTTAAGGTGTTGCAGATGATCTATAAACCCTTTGGAATTTTTTTGATGTTATCTAGGTAGATTAGAACGCAGGAAATTCTATTTTCGCCAAGGATGCTATTTATGGCCCGCTGAAAGGTCAGGGGGCTTTTCACAGCCCCTGCAGCATTCTCATAGGCTGGCAGAGGCCCTGGCCATAACCATGGTGCATTTTTCCTGCTTCTACTTGGGCAGCTCTATCTGCCAATAAGCAGAAAATATATCTCTTGCTGAATAATATTGTGCTCTGATCAAGCGATCTTGTGCTTCATCAATTTGTAATAAGGGATAAGCATCCTTTAAGAAACTATTAAGCTTCCAATATTCTAATACCACGCGATTTGACTTATCCTTTTTCTTGATGATCAACAGGGAGGCCCAAGGGCTTTTAGAGGAAAATTGCCATGTCCACATGACATAATTAAGGGAAACAACTGTAAAGACAATGCTAGAAGTCAGTAGTCCAAAAAGGTCAAGCTGCAAGACCTCCCTGACTTAAAACATACCTTGTACCAACGCTGGGTGCAGAGAGATATGCCCAGGTTGTTCCAGGGGATGTGCGTGATGCTCAGACCTGCATTACAGCAAGGGCATTAAAACGCATCAGTATCTTATTAAGATGAAGGTACAATTTGTTTACTCATAGAACGGAGTTTTAAAACCGTTCAATTTTCTTTGTTGACAAATTGGGATGGTTTTATCTGCAATAAATAACTTGAGTTTGGTCAATCTCGAACTAAAGTACCTTGGCTGATGGTAGGATGCTCCTATTGGGGCGCTTAGTCTTAGCACCATTTCCCTCAACTGATGACTCTCCTCCTATTGTCTAAAAGCATGTTTCATGAGACCTTCATTCCTTGTTGGTCAACTTCCTGATAGAATTCCCCATTAATTTTTACATTTTTGTATGGTTCCTTGGACGAACCTGTGCGCGAATCTCCTTGAGGAGCTCTCTAACAATGGTGATCACTTTATTTTATTAAAATTCTCTACTGTATCTAGTGCACCTCTGGGCCGCCCTGGTCCACTCCAGATCAAGGCACCCAGGCACCCTAGTACAGATCTCCACTTGTTTATGGACTCCCCTTTAAGATCCAACTAAGTTTTGGTTTATGTGCTATCTACTACTATCTCCTGCGTTGTATACTCTTGCCGTGGATCCCTTTTTCTCTGGTACCCTCCACAGTGCCCTGATTCCAATCTTGCTAATGACTAATTCCCTAGCGATGTGGCTTTGCATCCTGCACCACCTCTCTGGGAATAAAAAAGTTACAGTAACTCTTTTAACATTAGTTGACCAACCGTTTAATTTTACATGCATCACAATATTTATGTGGGCTTTCTTTATGTGTAATCTGGGTGTACTGGCCATTGGCCATGGCTTCTATGATGCTCACCACACGTTTTTTCATTTGGTTTTGCTTTGTGTTTTTGGCGTTATTCTTGTAACTACTAACTGTGAAGTGCCCACCCTTACTGCTTGTACCTGATGGACTTGGACTCTTTGTGATCCTGTTGTCGCAATCCCTGACTAACCCTGAAATTTACTCTAAATTACAACTAGCTTTTGCTTCCCTATCAGCGCACGCTTCTTCTAATAATAACAAAATTCCTGGTTCCCATCCACCCTTTCAGGGGGTGACTTATATATTGACTGTCTCCTGAGGTGGCTGACTGGGTTTCAAATCGTTTTGTGCACAGCTGCTTTTGTGGAAATCTATGGATGGCTTGGAGCATGTTCTGGAGCAGTGTCACATAGACGCATTGTCTTTCCAAGCTTTCTATGAGTTCTTTGCTATTCACCAAGTGGGCTGCTTGGTGAAATTATTTTAAATTGAATTTAATGATAGGGCCCATACTCTACCTTTGCCTAACGTTGTTAAAATTTCATTTCTCCATTCTACTTTGGACCTTTTCCACAAGAAACGCCTTGGTGTGGCAATCGCCCTAATCCAAATTTAACCAGCTGATTAAAGCTCTTTGGGGCTATTTTTCCCGCCACAACCTAGAAAAGGGCCAGGTAATTTGGCCTTCAAGGTTTCACCTGGGGCGGCCCCTATAAACACAGGCCTCAAAAACTTGTGCGCGCCTCTCAAAAAGGAGGATTCTTATCCTTTCATTCCTTTGAGGTCTGCCAAATTTGAAGTCAAGCAGAGGTCTAGCCCCAAGGTTAAATTAAATGTTTCAGGTTTCTGCCATGATGATGTCACCCACGGCAGTCCCTATAAATACAATGCCCACAACAATTGTTTTTCATTTGAATGGGGAAGAGCTCCACACCAATTCCCTCCCCATTTTGGCGGAATTCGAGGGTCCAGAAGTGACTAACCCAAATTTTATATGAGTCACAAACAAAAAAAGGTTTTTTCTGTGCACCGCGTTTTACATGTATGATAGTGCATTGTGAAAGGGCTTGGTGGTGATGGCCCTTGGCAACTATGAATACCTGACCTATGGAGTGGGTATGGGGTCAATGACGCCCAAAAACAAGTTTTTAACAGAAAATATATACAAAAATTGAGCTGATTGTCAGCTCTTGTGGCTCTGACGAGGACCCTATTTCAGTATATCAAATTACACCTGAGAACCCGCGCCTGACCCCTACCATGATCTACAGGACATAGGAAATGGAAAAGGTGCTACTTTTAGAATATTAAAATGCTTATGCAACTGCTGAAGATATGGTGGGGTATGTGGCCTCAGTAGTAAGAGTGGACAATTATCCCTCTCCATTTTTTGATGCAAAAACTTAACCTGGGGGCATGCTTATGCCTGATGAGGAGTTCTCTGTTGAGGTGTTGACGTTTTCTGGTTTGAATAAATACCACTCAGGATATTTTTGGCAGCTGCCCTTTCATCTCCTTTAAGGAAAGTCAGCCCAGCTATTTTGGTGAATACAGGAGCCTCTGAGATTTTATTGACCAAAACTTGGCCGACTACCTTAAATTGAATTAATTGCCAGGTGGCATGTTTAGGGGAGGGGCTTCCCAAAGTATTCCCGCTCTGAAATTTCTGGGATTAGTGGATTATCAATTTGGCAAAAATCATTTTTCTGGACGCTTCCAAGCTATCAAAAACCTCTTGTATCCCATTACTTTGGGAGTTCAGTGGTGTCAAAAGTTTGACGTCAAAACGAACTTGAAACAATACCTTGTCATTAACTTTTTGAATGGTCATAAATAGTTGTCCTATTGTCTGAGGCTAACTCTAAGGGATATTTACCCCAATGGGTCGAAGTCCACACACTCAGTTATGCTACGTTGGTAAAGGCCTTTTTAGAGCTACCCTTACCTTTCTTTTTGGGTTGGAATCTTTGTTTGATGAAGCTTCAGCCAATGTACTACCAACTCATTCAGGGTTTGATTGTGAGGTCAAGTTCGCCATTGATCTGGTGCATATTTTCTCCCATTTACCCCTTGACTGTATGGGAGGAAGAATCATTAGATGTGAGGGTCAAGGAGCAGTTAGCCAAAGGCGAAATATTTCAGCATACCTCTCCGGTATGCTACCCGCTTCTTTTTGTGGAAAAGGCTGATTGTACTCAACACCCATACGTAGATTATGGGAACCTGAACAATGTCACTGTTCCAGATTTGCATCCCATACCATTGGATTCCCAGATTGCTCGCTATGTGGATAAATCCAGATTTTTCTCCAAACTAGATTGCTTAAATGCGTTAATCAGATCTGGATAAAGAAGGGCCAGGAGTGGTTAACCGCCTTCCATACCAGAAAAGGAATATTCCAGTTTCAGGTCATGCTCTTTGGGCTTAAGAATGCCCCTGATATCTTTCAACGCCGCATTGATGAAGCGTTGGGGGTCTTGTTAGGGGTATGCGCGGCTGCCTACATGGATGACATCCTGGTGTTTTCCCCTGATCATGAGACCCACGCAATATACCTGCGGCAAGTGGTGGAGAGATTAAGGGCAGCCAACATTATGCTTAAAATCAGTAAGTGTGAGTTCTTTAAGTCCCAGGTCACCTTCCTGGGCAACATCGTGTTTGACTAAGGCTACATAATGACTTTAGATAAGGAGAAGGCGATTTGCAAGCGGACACCCAAACTTCATTTAAAGAGTTGAGGAGTTTTAGGACGTTTACGTTCCTTAGAGAATTCACACCAAATCTTTCTGAGGTAGTAGCGCTTTTGTATAAGAAAATTGGGACAAAAAAGCTCCAGTAGTCCCCAGTTTTGCAGGATGCCTTCCAAGCGGTAAAGTGCAACATGTTTACACGTCCATCCTTCTCCATGTAGATCCCAAAAAGAGCTTATAGTGGCTCATGATGCCTCCAAAATCGCCATAGCAGCTGCCCTATTAACAAGTAAGCTAAAATGTAATAGAGCATCTGGTGGGATATTTTTCTCAGAAGATATCTCTACATGAATTAAACTACGCTGTTTATGACAAGGAGTTATTAGCAGTGTACTGAGGCGCTGACTTATTGGCGTCATGGACTTCATGGCTCATCCCAACCATTTGCATATTTATACATCACCGGACTTGTACTACCACGCACCTCATGTCCTGACACCACGGCAAACCTAATGGCATAAGACTCTGGACCAATTTGTGTTTTCTATAAGTTCACAAAGGGCCAGGAGAATGCTTTGGCAGATGCTTTAAGCCAAACCCTGCGTTGTCTCCAGATCCAAAGGAGGTAGAGGTACACAGCGCCTAATTGATGATTCCACCGGGTAAGATTGTGTCCCAACATCCCTCCACCATGACCTATGGGTCAGCGCTTGCTCCTCTGGAAAATACAAAGGAATATAGTATGTTCAGGAAGGTTGACCTTTTTCAGCCGCTGTCAGAGGCATATAATATGGTACTTGCTAAGAGCGCTTTAAATCAAGAGGATCTATCCAGAGGTTATCATGTAAAGAATGAGATGGTGTGGTTTCAGGGGCGCCTATGGGTTCCTTCTGGCCCACTTCGCCTGGAAATCATCTGGGACCATCATGATGGACTCACCATTGGACATCCTGGGAAAGCAAAGACGTTGGAGTTAATATGCTGCACCTACAATTGGAAGGGCTTGCTTGCTCAGGTGGGGCGGTATTGTAAGGAATGTTTGATATGAAACCAAATAAAGCCAAATCGTCAACCTTTAGCGGGGTTGTTGGTACCAGTCCAGAAAGTTAAGGGCCCTGGACTTCCCTCTTAGTTGTCATTGTGAAACTAAATGTCTCTGATGGTTACGGTGCCATCATGGTAGTGGTGGACCGTATTACAAAGTCGCCCACTTCATTCCTTGCAGAACTACAATAACCGCGGCTGAGATGGCCAGGCTTTTCGTCACGCATGTGTTTGCGCTCCATGGGGTTCCGCAAGAGATTAATAGTCTCCAGGGACCCCTTTCACTTCCGTCTTTTGGGAAGAGTTGTGTAAGACTCTTCAGATTCTCCCCTCCCGTTTGACTGCATATCACCCTCAATCAGATGGGCAGACTGAACGAGTGAACCAGTGCTTGGAGCAGTTCCTGCGGTGTTACACCGCCGCGGATCATTCAGATTGGGCTCCTCACCTTCCCATGGCCCAGTTTAGCTACAACAATACCTTAAACTCCTCGATCAGTTGTTCCCCATTTTTTGCCAGCCATGGCTTTAACCCCGCCTTTAACATGGAGTCCAGCTGTTAGTCTAAGGTTGAAGCGGTGGTAGACTTTGCTAAGACAATCAAGAAGGTCCACCAGGGGGTTTCCACTAGCTTGGAGGCGGCTATGCAGGTTTATAAGGAGAACGCTGATGGGAAACGCCGAGTGGGTCCTGCGTACAAGGAAGGGGATCTCATGAAGCTTGATGTCATAACATCCCTATCAAGCAGCCATGTAAGAAGCTGGGACTAAAGAGGATTGGCCCCTACCGCGTGGTTAGAAAGGTGGGCCATGTTTCATAACAATTGGATCTTCCCTCTTGATTTTAGATCTTCTCTGTGTTTCATGAGAGCAAACTGACGTTGTTTGAGGGCCCCACCAGAGACTCCTAAGGCCTATCTCATGGATGGGGCGCCAGAGTGGGAGGTGGAAGAAATAGTTGCCTCCCGCCATGTTAAAAGAAGAATTGAGTACATGGTATCCTGTAAGGGCTTTATAACTGCAGAGAACAGTTGAGTTCCAACGCATGACTGTACGCATGCCCAAGATCTGATTGTGGCCTTCCACAAGCGTTTCCCCCAGGCTGCTGGATTCAAACCTAAACTTACCGTTGCCGCCATGAAGTTTGCCCCTGCCCACAAGAACTTTTCCCATGCGCAAGCCCCTGGAGGGGGTTGAGCCCCATCAGGAGGGAGAGGATAATGTCATGTGCACATGGCATCATAGTGGGGACCAACCCCAAAAATAAGGCTGGGCGCCAGGAGGCCCAGAAGATGAAGCTCCAGGCCCTCCCTGACTTGAGGCACACCCTAGAACAACGCTGGGTACGGGCATAGTATGCCCAGGTTGGTACTAGTGGGGTGCCAAGTTCTTATCCCTTATGTTAATCTAGGTGTTAAAACGGACAGTTTACCAAATTAATGTGGACAGTCTAATTCGGTTTATTGAGGAAGGGTATTTTGAAACCTATTCCATTTATGAAACAACGCATTTGGGTCAAATCCAACTTCAATTGATCACTTGAGTGGAGTCAGTTTTGGCTTATCTAACTAATTCAGATGGGAGCATTGCCCTATTAATGGGTCAGTGCTTGGGTCCACTGCAGCAAACCCCATATTCCCCTGTCGACGCTTAAATGTGTTTTCCCCAACCAACATTCCTTGTTGGTCAACTTCCCTATTAAAAATTTCCCTGCTTTACCGTTTTAATTTATGCCTTTTTTAACGATCCTGTGCGCAAAACTCTTCAAGGAGGTCTCACGCTTCGTTAACCTTGCCATAGTAAACACAATCTGATTCTCACCTCGCAAACCATTGGTTCTCCTAGGTTCCCAGCCTGGGTCGTTTACCCCTTCTCTCAATGTGCACTGCGACACTTTTGGCTGGTTACTTCTAGCATTTCTTTGTCTAAGCTGTTATTGCTCCAGCACCCTCTGTTAGGAACTAGCAGATGTATTATTAATGGCTAGTTTCCTTGCATTGGCTCTGTGCACCGTGCACCACCACGCTGGAAACAGGAGAATTATAGAAACTCTCCTTACAGTCAGGGTGCACAAGCACCTAGTGGAGAGCCCAGAATGCCATAGGCACAGCAGTCTAAGTGACTTGTAAGAGTGGAGTTCTAATAGGGACTTGAGGAAAGTAAAGTTCGTTAATGTACTAAAGGCCCCCTAGGCAAATCAGATGGTTGCAATGGGGGCAACCGCGAGTCTTGTGAGAGCTACCCTCAAGGGTGGGAGAGGAAGGGAGGATGACGACTCCTCCAGGGTTTGCGGTTGCTGGCCTCCAGATTTGAACAGAAGAGCTTTCGCGCCAGCAAGAAGTGGAACAGGGGCCGCCATGAAATTGGAGGTGAGAACAGTGGGGAAATGTGACCCATAAAGATGTATGAGACTGAGCTTCCCCTGGACGGGGTGCTACAAGTCGCACAGGCAGGCTGAGCCATCAGCGGCTGAGCCAGTTGTGGACCCTGAGTTTGAGAGTGGCAGGGCATGGCAGCTCTGGTGCTCCAACAGAGGAGTGTTCTTGGAAAATTTGGCAGTAGAAAGGACAAGAGAGTTTGCATTAAACAGATGTGCAGTAACGTTGAAACAGCAGGTTCTTCATTGGGGGAAATGCAGTTTATTGCATTTATGATCTGCTGCCAAGTGGCTGGAACAAATGACCAGATGACCAAACAGTGAATATTTGCATGAGAACTTGGGCAAAGGTGCGCTTTATTGGATCAACCGGTGGAATTTTAGTAAAAGTAAGGTGGATGGAGGCCGCAGCAAGCTGTATAGGGAATTTATTTTTATTAAGAGCAAAGTGCAGAGTATAAGAGCATTAATTGACAACTGCCCCTGGGCATGGCAGTTGCCTTAAGGACCAGTTTTATCACATAGGGGAAATATCATGGGATTGGTTGTTTGGGGTTTGACAATGGGCTTTGTTTGGCTGGCACAGAGGGGGTAGAGTGAATCTTGAGATTTTGAAAAAAAACTTTTGCAAATTTATTCACGTTCTTGGGACCAAACTAAGTTGACATTACTGATCTAGGTCCTGGCCATCCGAGCCTGCCTGTTTGCATGATTAAGATTTTCTGGATTCATCCCAGGAGGCAGCAGCCATTGGGATGAGTTGTTTGAGACCCAGACTGAACTTTTGATTGGACTATTAACGAGTTCTGAACTTCCTGGATTATCTCAGAGCGTTAGGGCAACTGGTACAAGTTTTTTGGTACCTGATTTATAAATGATAATGTATTGAACTGATTTCCGGTGCAGGCCAGTCTGGACTGACTCCCCTAGACTGGAATTTGCAGGCTGGGCTCCGACGTTAGTAAATGCTATTTCCCCAAAATTTTGACATGGTTTGCCTGGAGAGTGGGGGGTCCCAAGGGCCTGTCCATGGCCTCTGGTGTGCGCAATCTTTTGGAAGACTCCCTCTATTAAGCCTACCAGGGTTGAGGAGGGGGAAGATTGGGAGTGGGTTATCCTTGGGGGGAGAGCAATCACCCAGCGCTCATCTACTACGTGTGCCAAGTCGCTCAACTTTGACAGAGGGTCCACTTGGCCCTTATGACCTCATTTTGTTTGGAAGGGGTGTTGCTTTCTATCCAGTTGCAGGGGCTTTCTGTAGGACTTACACTACCCTTTCCTTTTTTGACAGGGAGGATTCCACCACTGGGGACATGAACCAAGGCATAATTTTTGTGCCACTCTGGTATTTTATAACCAGGATGGATTCAATATTCAGGGGGGACTGGGGGCTTCCAGGTGGGAAGTGTAAAATTATCTATCAGGTCCTTGAAGTTTGCACAATAACGCGCGTTCACCCAGATGTTCTAATATGAGGGGTAGCCTTTCCAGGCGACCAAGTATTGAACAGATTGGCGGGACCTCTTGGAAGCCAGGATAGCCTCCACCTCCACTTCCTGGGATTTCCCAAAAATTAGCTCTGGGGATGTTGGCATTTCTCCTTTGAAGGGAGTTAGGAGGGAGGTATGGAAGACATTGTGCTGCTTCCAGTGCGTAGGCAGTTTTTAAGTGGTAGGCTTCATTTCCCAAAACTCTTCTCAACCTCGTAGGGTCTTGAGCATTTGGCTGCTAGCTTACGGGTGGGAGCTTTCAGGGGAAGGTTGCGGGTATCCAACTTGATGAGGGAGCTGACTTTGATCTCATGTCCTAAGAGGCACTTCCAATCAGCAAACCTCTTGTGATCCTCGATAGACTTCATCAAGTGTTTGCAAACCAGGTTGTGTATCTAATGGAGTGAGCTTACATGGTCCATGGTGGCAGGAAATGCTGAGGGGAGCCGAGGGCCATTTTGAAAGTCGGGGTTGTACACCAGAGTGGCCTCAAAGGGGAGAGATTGGTCAATGGATGGAGGGAATTGTTGTACACAAACTGTGCTATGGGCAGATCCTTAGCCCAGGTGCCTTGCGAGGCCGTCACATAACAGCCAGGTACTGCTCCAGTACCTGGTTCACCTGCTCCGTCTGCCCATTTGAGTGGGAGTGGTAGGCAGTGAATCTTCAGGGCTTAATGCTGAGGTGGGTTAACAGCTCTTTCCAGAACCAGGCTTTGAACTGGGGTCCCCTGTCGTTCACTATCTCCTTGGGGAGACCAAACATGGCAAATACATGGTTGAAAAATAAATTTGCGGTCTCCACTGAAGAAATAGATAAGAGGCAGGTGATGAAGAGTGCAAAGTTGGTGAATCAGTCTACAAATTTTGATCATATCTGAGCCACAGGAAGGTGGGAGCTCCACAATGAAGTCCACTGAGACCGAGGTACATGGGCCCTCAGCCTTCTGCAGAGGTTTCAACAGTCCTTTCTTCCTGGAATGACCAAATTTCGCACAGGTGCAGGTGACACAACGAAAGATCCAGGTGGGAATGTCCTTTGAGGACCCAGGCCAGTTGTAAGTTCTCTTTATTAGATCCACATATTCTTTAATGCTGGGGTGTCCAGCTATCTAAGAAACATGATGTTCCTCAATAACAGGCTACGTAGGGAGGGTGGACCAAAACCTGATTACAGAACCAGACTGTTCCATCCTGCAAAGCATATGGAGCTCTCTTATGACTCATGGACTCTAAGTTGTAAAAAAGCTCTATTCCTTTGGGGCACCAGGTTTGGGAGGCGAGGACACAGAGGAGGAGTGGGACATCTGGGCTCAGGTCATCAAAGCTATTGTAGGGAGGGCCAATGAGAGGATTTGGGAAGGGGGCACTACAGTCATAAAGTCCAGCGGGACTTCCCCCATTAGAAGACAGGGAAGGATTTCAGCTGAGCATGTCCAGAAAAATGTTCAGGGGGCCTTTTATGAATTCATACTTGAAATGAAACCCGCATAGATCATGACATATGTGAGTTTGCCGGTGCCCTAGCTTCTGGGGTTTGCAGTAGTAGATTATTGCCTTATGGTCTGTCCAAACGGTGATTTCGTGTTGGGTTCCCTTCAAGAGGTATCACAAAAGGGTGAGTGACCACGCCACTGCCACTAGCTCCTTGTCATTCATCAGCCACGATTGTTCTGTTGAAATAAACTTATGGGAGTAATAGGCCACTGGGGGCTCAGATCCCTCATGCTCCTGTAGCAGCATGGCCCCCACTGCCACTAATGAGGCATCACAGGCTACTATAAAGGGCGGGAGGTGTCAGCATGCCGCAGGACTGGGGCTGTAAGGAAGATCTCCTTGATAGACTCAAAGGCCTGCTGGCAGTTTGGGGGATCACTTGAAAGGGGCATTCTTCCTAGTGAGGGGGTTTAGGGGTGCCGCCAGTTGGGCGAGGGCTGGGGAGAATTTTTCGAGAAGTGACAGTACCAAGGAAGGTGTGAAGTTGTTTTTGTGTAGTTGGGGTGGGCCAAGTTTGGATAGCTTTGAGCTTGCAGGGGGGATGGCATAGCCATCCTTCAGGATAAGATTACCTAAGAAGGTAACCTCATCCCTGAAGAATTCACACTTGGAGGGTTTTACAAGGATCTTTGCCTTGTGGAGGGCTGCCACCAACGCTTCTAGATCCTTGGCATGTTGTTATGGGGTGGGGAATGGATCAAAATATCATTGATGTTAGCCACAGCGCATGAGAAGCTCAAATCCCCCAGCACACCATTGATGAGGTGCTGGAAGGTGGATGGGCATTCTTCAGTCCAAAAGGCATCACCTGAACTGGAAAAGACCTCGGTGGGTGCAGATAACTGAAAGCCACTCCTGTCCCCTCGCCACCCTCACCTGATTAAAGGCGTTCACCATGTCCAACTTTGAGAAGATGCAGGACTTGGTAATGGCTTGGCGATGGTTTTCTCTAAGGGTAAGGGGTATGGGTTGGGGATGGTAATGTTGTTGAGGTGGCCATAGTCTACACAAGGGCGCAGGGAGCCATCTTCTTTCATAGCAAAAACTATGGGGGAGGCGACAGGGAAAGACTTCTTAATTAGCCACCCTTTCTCTAACATCTCGTCTAGCCAAACACCCAAAGCCTTAAACTCTTCCTCAGTATAGGGGTAGAGGGGGCAGTTGATTTTGACTAGATCAACCGTCAGCTGGAATGACAAATTATATTCAAAGTGTGAAGGAATCTTGGATGCCAGTGACATGTCAAAGATCGCCTTATAAGGGGCTAAGAAGGAAGCGAAGTCTGAAGGGAGGTCGATTAGAGTGGGTCAGGAGGGGAGATGGAGCCAAGAGATGTGCTCAGGGGAAGGGCTTTTAGTAGGGGAAACTCTCCGCTCACATTTGAGGTTTTTGAACAACAAGGAGTTGTTTGCAAGGTTAATGTGAACTACTGACGGCACCACCGGCCCATTCTCAAAAGTACGAGGTAGAGCAAATCCTGTAAGGCTGAGAAGTGGTCAGTAAACCTAAAGTCATGAATGGAGAAGTACAATGGGCATTGGATGCGGTAGGACTTCATGGACTCGGATGAGGCGTCCAGGATAGACGTAGCTTCCTACATCACCAGGTCCAAGAAATGTGCCATATGAGATCAATAAAGTTGCCTGCCGCTCTGGTGCCAAGGAGGTCTTGTACAGTGATTTTGCCCGAATCTAAGGGAAAGGTAATAGGGATCAGGAAGTAAGCTTGGTCCTCTCCTATTGGGATAAGCAAGAGAGAGGGTAGCCGAGTAGGGGGCATGGCCCATCATCAAGAGAGATTGGCCAGGAAGCATAAGGGCAGAGTGTAACTGGGGAAGAGGTTTCACTTTCACCTTGTCCCAGATAGGGAGGCGAGGGTTGATGTGTACACCTGCTCCGCTTTCTTCAGAGGGGAGGCGGGGTCAACTGGGGAAAAAAATAACGCCAAGCTGAGCAGACTCTGAGCACTGGGGACCCATAAGGCCAGCCTTCTGATCTGGGATGAGTACAGGAGGTGCTACAGGCAGAGGTTCCCCCAAAGAGGAGATACCTGAGGTGGGCACAGAGGGGGGCAAAGGGCGGCAAACCTAGGGGATGCTTCCCTTGGCCACGACCACTGGCAGGGGATAGGGGTGGTACGTGGTACTGCAAGAGCTGCGACAGCACATGCAGGGGTGACGAAGGGCCTGACCCAAATTGCGTGGGCTACAGAGAATGCAATTTCCAAGGATATGGGGAGAGGGTCCCAGATGCATGGGCAGCTGCGGTGGAGTCCAAGGCAGCTCAGAAGGCAGAGATGTCGATTTTGGGAGGGATGGGCACAGTAGGAACCATTACCATGAAGGCTTCAATCAGGGAAGGTAGGTCCATGGTGTAAGTCCCAAGGAACGTCCGCTGGGCGTTAATTGGGCCAACCTTCTGTTCCTGAGCAATAAAATACCAAAGAGGATGGCCATACCCACGTTACCCAGGGCGATCTCACTTGCATGGTAGATGAGTGCTGGAAAATGGTCCTTCAGCTTCAGATCCCACTTTCAGTACTTGCACTCTCCTCAGCAGAACTGTCACGATGAATATTTAAAAATTTGCACTGAGATCACCAAAATGGAATTAATTGCAACTAATTCGAGTGGCAATCAGCTGGATACTCATATTTCAAATGGTTGAAAAGGTATGAAGGCTGAGCTATTGGTCAGAACGCCCAACAGTTGCAAATTCTGTTTACACAATGATCAAAAATCTTCCCCTCTCCTATTCCCAAATAGCTCACCTCTTAGTTTGACCTGACCGCAACCTGGCCTGTCGCCATACTTAGCAGTGTCAGTCCCTAGAAAAACTAACCCGCCTATTCCCAAATATTTCACCTCTTAGGTTGACCTGACCACAACTTGGCCTGCCGCCAAACTTAGCGATGTCAGTCCCCAGAGAACTAACCCGCCCATCTCCAAATAGTTCACCGCTTAGGTCGAACTGAATGAAATTTGGCTCATCGCTGAATTTTGCTAATGTTGGTCCCCAGTGAACTAGCCCGCCCATTCCTGAATAGTTCACCGCTTAGGTCGAACCTGCAGGACCCGATCCTGGCTTATTTTCCCAAAAATTGATGACTATTTAATTGGGCGCATCACCCTGAGAAAGTTGTTGGTCAATTCTCATTCCTTAAATTTCCCAATAAAAATACCCTCCCCCAAATTTCCATTTTTTTCTGGTTGAGATTTTAAGTTCCCTTCCAGTTCCATATCCGTCATACCAGCAGCAGTACCCCTGGCATTCTGGTCCACCACTTGGATGCTCTGGCATTCAGGATGGTAGGCCAGTCTATTTTCTACTTGCCATCTGCCTGATACATGGCGTTCTGTCTCAACGTAAAAATATGGAAAAGGCGTGATGTTTTTGACTCATGGGCCTGGACCACCAAAGTGACCAGCGCCATCAAGGGGGTGGTGTTGCCAGACTTAGCAGCAGAGCGGAGCACTCCCTGACCCAACGATGGGTCCCCATCCAGCGCGTTGAGGAGAGCCACACTCTGCTGGGCATCAGAGGGAAGCAGGGATCTCCAACCATCAGCAGTAAAGAACGTCTGGAGCTCTGCCAGGATACATAAATCTGATTGCCCACCTCATCAGAGGGGACAGGGGGACCCACATCCCTATCATGTTAACTGATGGTGTGACACCCATTGCTGGGGCTCAGTGGGATGGGGATCTATTAAGCAGAGCCTGTTGGCAACCTGGATGAACAAGGCCACCGACCATCATGAGAAGTCCAGGTTGCAGAGGGAGAACATGTTTAGAGTGAGAGCATAGGCCACAGCTTTGCCAGTGCCAGCGAGAAGGGCATAGAAGGCTGAGATTTTTGGTCAGTTCATTATGTCATTGACCAGTTGATAAGAATTAGACTGGGCTCCCGGTCAGGGTGCGTGAGCACCCAGTGGAGAGCCCAGAATGCCATAGGCACAGCATTCTGAGCAATTTGTAAGAGTGGAATTCTATTGGGGACGTAAATAAAGTAAAAGTTCATTAGCATACCAAAGACCCTCAAGACAAACCAGATAATTGAAATGGAGGCAACTGCAAGTCTTGAGGGGCAACACCCAAGGGCAGGAGAGGCAGAGAGGACAACTACTCCTCAAGGGTTTGCAGTTGCTGGCCTTTGGATTTTAACAAAAGAGCTTGCACACCAGCAAGAGGCAGCACAGGGGCAGTCGCACGCTTGGAGGTGAGAATGGAGGGGAAATGTGACCTGTGAAAAGGGTTGAGACTGAGCTTTCCCTGGACGGGATGCTCCAAGTCCCACAGGCAGGCTGAGCTATCCGCGGCTGAGCCAGTTGTGGACCCTGAGTCTGAGAGTGGCAGGGCAGGGCACTCTGGTGCTGCTCCAACAGTGAAGCGGTTTGAAAGTCAGCAGTGGAACTGACAGGAAGGTTTGCATTAAACAGATGCGTGGTTTAAACAAGACAGAAGGTTTGTCATTGGGGGTGAGGCAGTTTATCATGTTTACAATCTGCTATGCGTGGCGGGATCAAGCAACTGGATGATCCAGTTGGCAAATATTGGCATGAGAACTTGGGTGATGGTGTGCTTTGTGGGATCGATTAATGGAATTTTAGTAAAAAGTAAGGTGGACAAAGCTGCAGCAAGCTGTACGAAAATCTGACTTTTTTTAAGTGCAAAGTGCATAAGATAAGAGAATGAACTTACAACTGCTCTTGACAGGGAAGTTTCCTTAAGTACTAGGTAAATCACATAGGGGAGGTATCATGGGATTGGTTGTTTGGGGTTTGGCAATGGGGTTTGGTTGGCTGGCACATAGGGGGGTAGAGTGAAACTCGAGATTTTGGAAAAAATCAAAACAGTCTTTTGCAAGTTTTTCCACTTTCTTGGGACCAAACCAAGTTGACAGTAATGATCCAGGTCCTGGACATCTGAGTCAGCCTGTTCACATGATTCAGATTTTCTGGATATGTCCTGGGAGGCAGCGGCCATTAGGTTGAATTGTTTGAGACCTGGTCCAAACTCTCAATTGGACTAATCACATGATCTGAACTTCCTATATCTGTCCCAGAGTGTTGGGGCAACTGTTCTAAGTTGTTTGGTACCTGGCTCAAGATCCGAGTTATTCCCCAATCTGATTTCCAGTGCTGGCCAGTCTGGACTGGATCACCCAGACTGAAATTTGCAGGCCAGGCTCAATGTTGGTAAAGGCTATGTCCCCAAAATTTTGACATGGTTTGCCTGAGGAGTAGGGGTACCAGGAGCCTGTCCATGGCCTCTGTTGTACACAATCTTTCTGCAGACTCCCTCTATTAAACTTACTAGGGTTGAGGAGGGGGAAGAGTGGGGATGGGTTATCCTTGGTGGGATAGCAGTCACCCAGCGCTCATCTACCATGTGTGCCAAGTCTCTCAACTGCAACAGAGGGTCCACTTGGCCCTTATGTCCTCTTTTTGTTTGTAAGGGGTGTTGCTCCCTATCCAGTTGTAGGGGCTGGTCTACAGGACTTACAACAAGTGTCTTCCTATGGGGAAGAGGGTAGGGATCATTAATGTTATTATTAGTTAAATGCTCATAGTCAATAAGGGGCGCAAATCTCATTGATCTTCTGAAAGAAAACTATGGGAGAAGCAATAGAAGAGGTTGATTTAAGCACCCATTCTTTTGTGAACATCGCATTTATCCACACCTCTAAGTCCTTTCCATCCTGCTCTAATATGGGTACAGAGGACAATTGATATTGATTACTTTGATTGTCAGGCGGAAGGCAAGATTATATTCGGTGTTGAAGGGAAGCAAGTAGCATTCTCCATGTCAAAAATGCTCTTGTAAAGGTCCAAGCTGGAAGGGAACTCTCCTGAAAACGCCAAGGAGGAAAGTTTTGAAACAATCGACCCCACCACTACAGCAGGGAAAAGGTATAAATATGCGTAAATTTGCTACAAATGTACAGTTTCATAAATGATAAAGAATTGAGCTCCAGGTTAATACTGATCTGTTGCTGCCGCCACCATTCAATCCAAAGATAATGGGGAATAACAAATCTGGCACTGAGGAAACTTATCACAGAAACCAAAATGTCAGGAAAGTGGCAGATAAAGTTTAGACTAGCCTGCCAGTCAGGATGTAAAAACACCCAAAAGACGATCCAGAATTCTAGGGGCAAAGTTTTAATGACGTTTAAGTGGGCTGTGAGATAAGTAACTAATGAGCGCTGATGGGCCATAAACATGAAAAGCAACTCAGCAAAAAGCCAGGCTGTCACAGCCCCAGGGCCCATGGGTCTGGGCTAGGAAAGTTTGGGATCGGATTGGGTGGTTTGGATTCCCCCATGGGTAACTTGGTATATAGCATTAGTGAGAGCACAGATTCTGGCCTGAAGTGGAAAAAATTTCTCCCATAAAATGCTGAGATCCTTGTGGCGGATTGCCTCAGTAAGCGGGAAAATTCCAATAAATTTTTAGCATGGTAGACCCAGTTAACTACAGAAGGCAACAAGGTCACCAACATGACCATGACGACCCAGTTGTTGCGCGCCCTGTAATTCCACATTAGGGGTGTTATGGGGTTCCGCAAAGAAAGAATTAATTTTTTAAAGGTTGTTTTGAAGTTTGAGATTTTTTATTGAATTTTATATAAAGAGAATTGACTGTTAATCAACCCAGTGTAGTACCATTTTTAAATGGTTGGTCAAAAGGTGAATAGCTTATTGAACGCATGGATTAGGGACCTTGAGTTTCAATTAGCCCAGTGGAAGTTTGAGTGGGGGAACTGTTTAATTGAAACTGACTCCAAAAGTGTCATCAGCGGGCTGAGACATTATCAAATTTGTACATGGACGTCCAGATTTTGGCTTTGCTGCAATTTCACTGATTCAAGTGGCAACGTTTTGCCCAACAGATAACGGGTGCTGTCCATGGCCACCCCATTTAGGGACAGTCCCAAGAGGTCGGGAATGGTTCAGGATGCCTATCCTGCCCGCACCTGATCACTCTTACATCCGGTTGGCCATGCAGGATTTGAAGGATTGAAAATTTGACGCCAATGGAGATGGTTGATACTGACAGCTATCTTTGTGAAGGCTAGTGCTGTTGGATATTTTTGCTAAAGGCTTGCTACTGATGGCTTTATTCACCAAAGGTACCAGGCCGTTAGGCATTGTTGCCAATGGTTTGATGCTGTCAATTATTGTTAACAAAAACTTGATGCTGTTGGCCACCTTTGTCCCCTTTGCCTCATACTGGGCCCAATTTGCAAAAAACATCTTGCAAACTTCCTCAATCCGCCTTATCATTCCCCAATTGTTAGTAGGGGATGGGTGGCGGAATTATCAAAGGGTAAACCATGACCAACTTCTCGTCTACCACATGGGCAAGGTCGCCCTGGGAAACAAGGGGGCGGATGGCCTTTTTTGACTTCTTCTGTACGGGAATTGAACGCCACACAGTCCAAGTGTAGGGGACGCACCCAGACTTACATTATATGTCCCTTTTCCTAAAGGGGGAGCACCACCACCATAAAATTGGGTGAGGGTCACATTTTTATGGGCTTTTGTGGCTTGATCGCCGTCAGCAATGCAATCTTTGGGGGAGGGGAGCATTAGGATGGGTAGCGTATAAAGTCTTGACAAGCTTCAAACAGTTAGCACAGTCGCAAGCACCAACCCAGCTATATTCAAAGGATGGATAGCCTTTCCACGCTACTAAATACTCAACTGATCTGCATTAGCATAAAAAAAACCAAAATGGCATCAACTTCAGCTTCCTCCATTCCCTTGATAACAATGGGCTTGGGTTCATATGGGACTGTACTTTTGAATGGGGATAACTGTGAGACATGAAGTACAGGACGTTGCTTCCATTGGGCTGGCATTTTGAAGTAAAAAGCCATTCCCCAGATCCTCTTCCACCAAATGGGGCCTTTAGAGTTTGCTTGCTAACTTGCATGAGGGCACCTGCATGCGCAATTGCCGCGCGTCCAGCATGACGTGTGAACTGAATTTTATCTCACGCACTGGAAGAATCTTCTGATCATTAAAAAGTTTATTATCACTAATGACCTTAGTTAATTGCTCCTAAAATAAAATCTAGGTGGCACAAATGTGCTGAGCATGGTTAGATGCAGCCGTGACCTTCATATGAAGGTATGTGCTAACTTAAATTGACGTGTTATAGCCCAGGTTACCCTTATATGATGAGAAGCATGTAAATGCATGAATTTCGTTATTATACGCAAACTGGGCGAGTGGAAGGTTGTCTGCCCAGGTAACCTGGGCAGCTGCAACGTAGTACCGCATGTACAGTCACAAGATCTGATTGACTTATTCAGTCTGATCATCTGACCGTGGATGGTGCGCGGTGGAGCAATAGGGCGTAATTTTCAAAATTGCCAAGAGTTTGTTCCAAAATTGTGCTATAAATTGGGTCCTGCAGTCATTGATGATTTTCTGCAAGAGTCCAAACATAGAGAACACATGTTCATGAATAGTCGGGAAGTCTCCTTGGAGGTAATGGTGTAGAGCATGGATAAACAAGTCAAATTTAGTGAAGCGGTCTACGACCATCATGACCGCTGTGAACCCATTTGAGCTGGGTAGCTCAACAATAAAGTCAACGGACACCAACGTCCACAGCCCCTCTGCCTGCTGCAAAGGGTGGAGAAGGCCATCCTTACCAGACTGGTCTAATTTGGCCCGCGCACAAGTTATGCAGTTAGCAATCCATTCCAGAACATCCTTCTACAGGCTAAGCCATTTAAAGGTTCGCTTTACTTAATCTATATATTTCTTGTTCCTCAGGTGACTAACCACAGGGGAATTGTAATGAGCTTGGATGACTTCGTCACGGAGGAGGAAGAACTCATAACTTAGACTTAAACTGGATAGGCCCCTTGGCCAGAGAATAAAGGGAATGCTTGGGGTTTGGAAGTGACATCCTCTCCAAAAGTTCCAAACCTTCCGCATATGCCATCTGTGCCACTAAGCTCCACAAAACCAAGGGCACATCTGTACCTAAATCCATTACCAAAACCATGGGAGAAATAATAAACAAAATTTGAGTTAGTGGGATAACTGTGACAAGGTCCACCTCATCTGATTCAGCTGTGCAAAGTGCAGGATTATGATTTAAAAAGTTGTAAAGCATATTTTATGCTCCATTAGCAAACTTTTACTTCAAATCATAGCACCACAAGTCTCAGTAGGTTCAGGCCTGCTGGTGTGCCAACTTCTGCAGCTTGCGGAAATATAGGAGAGCTCGGTGGTTTATAAACACAGTCAACTCGTGTTGAGCACCCTGCAAGAGATATCACCAATGGGTTAAGGCTCACGCCATAGCTGCCAACTCCTTTCTGTAGAAGGCCTAGGATTGCTCTTTGGAGGAAAGCTTGCAGTAAAAGTATGCCACTGGGTGTTCCAACCCAACGTTCTCTTAAAGAAAAACACCCCCACCACAGTGGCAGACGCATTGCATTCTGCAATGTAAAGTTTGAAGGGGTTCATGTGCTTGAGGACATGTTACGACAAGTAAACCTCCTTGATTTAATCAAATGCCTGCTGGCACTTGGGCGTCCAGAAGAAGGGAACATTTTTGCCCATGAGCAGGTGCAGTGGCGCAGCCAACTGCAAGAGTGCGGAAGAGAACTTTTCAGTAAAATATGGTACCCAAGAAGCTTCTCAGTTGCTTCTAAGTCGTTGGGGTTGTCCACTTGCAGATGCCATCTAATTTTCTGGGCGGAATAACGTATCCATTTTCAAAATGAGACTCTACAAGTAAGTAACTTCCTCCTAATAAAATTTGCATTTTGAGGCTTGATGAACAAACTGGCCTTATGCAGAACAGCCACAACGGCCTCCAAGTCTCACATGTTGTTCAGAGGAGGGGTTGTACCAGGATATCATCAATATATTAGACCGCGCAGATGAGCTGGAGATCTTCTAAAACACGATCAATCATCCTTTAAAATGTTTCAAGTGTGTTATTCAGCCCAAAAGGCATTACTCAAAATTAAATTATGCCTCACCTAGCTGATTACCGTAAGCCATTTCTGACCTTCTGCTTTCCTAATTTGATTAAAGGCGTTTACCAGATTGAGTTTTGAAAATACTCATGGCTTTGCAATCACTTGGCTAATGGTCTGTCCCAGTGGCAGTGGGTAGGGGTCATGAACTGTGATATTTTTGAGGTTTCCATAACCCACGCAGGGGAAAAGCGAACCATCTGCCTTCTTTGCAAAGACAATGGGTGAGGCAACTGGGGATGTCTCCTTGAACAACAATTACTTTTGAACATGCCATCTAACCATGAATCAAGGACCGCATCCTCTTATGCCATATGTGGGTACAGTGGGCATTTAACACTCACCACATACATCGTTGTCCAGAAATTAAGTCGAATTCTGTATGTGGGGGAAGGCAGCTAGCCTTTTTAGAATAAAGAATCTTCTGGTAGGCCATCAACGCGGTTTGAAAATCCAGTGGAAGACCCATGGGAGGGACAAGAGTCATAATAGACCCTCAGCTTTATTCTTTAATAAGGTTGTCAAGCAATAGAAACCTCCCTCTACATGGGCGTTAGCAAATGACAGCTTATTGGAATTTAGGTGGACTATCATATGCTGACGACGCCACCAACTCACACCCAAAATTACCAGAGCACTAGGTTTGACATCACAGAAAAGCAATCGCAAAAACTAAATTGGTGAAATGAGAAAGGCACTGGACGCCTTACTATAAAGGATGACTGGGAGGCTGATGATGCAATCAACCTTGCTGGCCATAGACCTAGTCTAATTCGCCTGATGGGCCAACTTTAGACTCATGCAGTTACCCGGTGAACCCATATCAATCAGAGCCTCAAAGGCCACCTGGTGTGCCCCAATGCTAATTTTCATTGTTAATAAAAATTAGGCGTAATTTTGTTTATTAGTGGGTTGCGGTCAATTTTGCTGACAAAGTAGAGATTGAAACTAAATCAAGGAGAAGAACAAGTTTCAAAGGAACAAAATTGGTGTGGGCATGGGGTTAGATCACATTCTCCTCAGGCTGGTCCTCCGCAATCAAGGATGGGTGAGCCAGAACTAACCAGCTCTGTCACAAGGGCAGTATCGGCCTCCAGAACCAATATGGATACTGAATTGGCATAAAGATCAGAAACTGATGCCAAGTCGGCAATTACAATCACAAAGTTCCCATTTTGAGGGCGGAAATCTTGGCAGAAGGTCACATTCATTGAACTCGCTGCTTTGAAAATCTGTTCCACTGTCTCCATAAGGATGGACCAAATTATTTGGTTAACGGAGACAAAATCCAACACAGTTCAGAAAATCTAATAAATGACATCCCCTGGGAGATCCAGAATTGGGGCTTGCTCATGGAAAGCCGCAACAAAGGAAGCCATGCAAGGGGCTTCAAAGTTCATAAAAAATAAACGAACAGGCGTTCTGAATGTGGCACAGGAGATTTCAACGCTGATGACACTAACATAATAATCGAGGTAGGGTCACCTGGCCAAATGGCAGAGCAAAAAAGCCCCACACCCATGGTGGGAATCACCTTCAACAGCATCCAAAAGGGCCACGCTCTTCTGAGCATCTTTCAGCGATGTAACACTGTTCAGTGTGATTGTGGACTGCATCTACAACTCTGTGAGAGCATTGAGGACCTGATTTGCAACCTTGCAGGAGGGAACATATAAATCCCCTACTTGAGGGTGGGCTGAGGGGAAAGTGGAGGGCAATGGGGCAGTATTGTCATGGATAAATTTCTCCAATGCCATCTGGGAGCTGCTCACAAAATTGGCAATCAACCAGACAAATAACAAAAGGCAGGCTACTGACTGCAAATTCATCTGAGAGGATGATAACCACTGCTGTGCTCATCTCAACAAAGATGGCGGAAATGGCCGGGAACAATGGACAGTTGATTTTGTCAGAAAAGCGGCAGATATTCAGACTGTCTTGCTAGCTGGGATATAAAAAGACCCAAAAGGCGAGTCAGAATGCCAGGGCACTGCTGCTCGACTGACATTTATGTGGTCTGGGAGATAAGTGACCAACAAGCTCTGATGGGCTGCAAATGTGAAAAGCAACACGGCAAGAAAGCCAGGCTGTCACAGCCTCAGGGACCACAAGTCTGAGTGTAAAAAAGTTTGGTATTGGATTGGGTGGCTTTGATTCCCACCTGAGGGGAACTTTGGTATAGTGACATCGGTGAAAGTGAAGATTCTAGCCTGAAGTGGCAATAATATTGCCCATAAAATGCTGAGAGCCTGATGGCAGATTGCCTCAGCTAGTGGAGAAAATTCCAAGAAATTTTTAACATGGTAGGTCCAGTTAATTGCAGAAGGCAACAAGGTCACCAACATGACCATGATGGCCCAGTCATTGTGCGCCCCATTATTCTAAATAGGAGTGTTGTGGGGTTTCACCAAAGAAAGATTTAAAGTTTTTTTAAAAAAGGTTTGGAGAGCTAGAATTTTTATCTAATTTTTAATAAAGAGAATTGACCATCAATCCTCACAGTGTGGTACCATTGTTTAAATGGTCAGTCAATAGAAGAATAGCATATGAGATGCATGGGATTGAGGTCCTTTAAGTTTTGACCTAACCCAATGGAACTTGAGTGGAGGGGAAACTGTTTAATTGAAACTGATTCCAAAAGTGTTATTGACGGGCTGAGACATTATCAGTTTTTCCACGGACGCCCAAATTGTGGCTTTGCGTAATTACTCTAACTCAAGTGGCGATGTCTTGCCCAAAGGGTAATGGGCGCCTCCCAGGGCTATTTCACGTAAAAACAGTCCCAAGAGGTTGAGAACAGGTTTAGTTGCCCAACCCACCCACACCTGATTGCTCTGGCAACTGTTTGGCCATGCAGGGTTTGACAAATTGAAAATTTGACGCCAATGGGGAGGGGTCAATACTGGCAGCTATTTTTTCTGAAGGCCTAGTGCCGTCAGTTATTTTAGCTGAAGGCTTTCTACTGTTGACTTTATTTACCAAAGGTACCAGATTATTGGGCATTGTTGCTGATGGTTCTATGCTGTCAGCCACATTAGTCCCCTTCACCCCATGCTGGGCCCGATTTGCTGAGAATTTGATGCAAACTTCTCCAATATACCATACCAATTCCTCAGTTGTTAGTATGGGGATGGGTGGCGGAATTCACAAATGGTAAGCCATGACTCACCTCTCTTCATTACATGGGCGAGGTCGCCCTCGGAG
Source organism: Massospora cicadina (assembly GCA_022478985.1). Lineage (NCBI taxonomy): Eukaryota > Fungi > Entomophthoromycota > Entomophthoromycetes > Entomophthorales > Entomophthoraceae > Massospora > Massospora cicadina. Next base: position 107,593 of record JAKSZP010000104.1, read on the forward strand.
TTGAGGGGGGTGGCTGGCCTTTTTGGACCTCTTCTGGATGGGAAAGGAAACGTCACTCAGTCCAAGCATAGGGGACACTCCACCAGACTTACACAAACCCATGCACCAATAATGGTACAGGGCATCTCACCGCATGGCAAATCATTGAAGCTGACAGTGAACTTAATACCAATGTCCATCTACATCAATATCTTGATCCAAATCCTGGGTGACCTGCAAGCTCATAAAGTTCCCAGCTGCTTTTAATATCCATGTGAGCCTCAATAAATACCACTAAGAGCCTAACTAAATCTTGACAGGTAACAGAAAGTAAACCTGACCTTATTTATTAACCACTGTCAAATTTGAGATAGCAACCAAATCAAATTCCCCACTTCTGGATTGGGCTGTGCCATATTGGTTCCCAAACCTAACCAAGCTAAACTAATTTCAGGATCCTCCTCCCCTATTCCTGAGTCACATGGGGTGGCGTTTCCACCCATTTGGCCAGGTGAGCAGCGAATCCCTTTAAGAATGCCCACTAGGTGGCCAATCCAGAAGATTAGGAAATATCCTGAACAGATGGGCCCCAAAGATCCCTGAGGCACCAAGTCCCTGCTCACCCTATAAATATTATTGACATCTTTTGATTTAATAAAGTATTTGGTATTCTAACCCAATTTTACGTTTCCTTCTTGGCGCGCTTTCTGAATTTCCAACTTCAGGCCACCTTCAAACCTCAGCGCCAGTCTAGAGAACTGCAGTGCCAACAAATGTGGTGCTCACTACTGAGGGTTTTAGCCGGCCTAAGTGAAAACATCTATCACGAACAATGGAAAATACTAGCAGCCCTGAAGGCCGATTGACTGGTCAGTTGAGAAGAGTTGCTCAATGGGTTAGTACCTTGCGACACACAACACCACCCTCGCAGCCTGAGAGGTTAGAACTACGGGCCACATTCCAACTCTCACTCCCTACCTTGATGGAAGCCAATACCAATTTCAGTACAAAAACCTTAACAATGTCATCCAACAATTGATATATGGCATCTAAACTGTGGGCGCCCACTCCAGCCACTCTCATGCCTCTTCCAGACCTTCTACCATGTGGGACCTCTATGACTCAGCTGTGCTACCAGCAGGGGAACTTGCCCTGGGACCCAAAAGCTACCTTCATAACTTTGTCCACCCAACTATCCATCACCTACTCCAGCTAGTCGGGTTACACCATCAGGAGGTCTCCCGGCAACTGGGACTCACCCAAAACTTACACTCATACATAACAACTTCTATGACGCCACCTCCTCCTTAGTGAACAACAACCATGAAGCCATTATTGATAACTAATGATTGATCTATGAGTTCCGGGATCAAATTGTAATATTAGACAGCGGAATCTCTGGCTAATTTGAGGATCAGCTGCGTCAAAACGCTCAGATCCTTGAGGCAACTTGGAATCAGCATCTCCTCTAAGTCAAAGAACTGGTACAATCCCTGCAACAGCACTAGTGGGAGCTGGCCTCTAATGACTACCCCTCCATGAGTGCAGGGCTAGAAGGACCTAGGGGGCCCAAAGGTCCCAAAGGGCGTCAAGGGCCAGAAGGATCAGAGGGACCAGAGGGACCCCGTGGATCTCAAGGGCCCCAGGCCCTACAGCATCTGGTGATCCCTAAGACCCATGGAGGAGGGATGTGATAACAGCCCTGGCTGCCCAACGTGCTCAAATATAAAGCGTGGCACTGGGATGCAAACTCCAAGCACATGGGGTCCCCCTCAAGCCTAGGGTCTCCAGCAAGGCATTGGCAGATGAAATGGATAACTTCAGTGCCTTTACTAAGCTTACAGACGCTCGTATCTCCAAGCTTGAACAAACTTGTCAAAGGTTCAAAACCTGTTTAACCACCCTTGAAGACCAGCTTCACCTTCAGAGCACCGAAATCCAATCCCTAAAGGAGAAGGTTGCAAATAAGGCTTCTGCTTCCACCCTCATCCGAAATTGGGACTACATACAGTAGGACCTAGAAGGCTTGTGGTGACACCTGGATCAGTGGGCTCCCCAAGATTATGCGGAAACTGAGATCTTGGAGCTGGTGCCCATCCCTGGCGTTAACACCCTTTCCACTCCTACATAACTAACTTTAAGCCTAGTTTTAAGGAAATGTTCACTCTCAGATGGGAAAGAATCGCCTCCTTCCTGTACGCCTATGAAAGTTCCATGGAAGAGGCCACCAGTCGGCAGAAGGTGAAGCATATCCACTCCTGGCAGACAGCACCACCCAGGAGATCATGAACCCCCATCTGAAGGAGTGTAACACCTGGGAACAGGTCCATACAGCCTTAATCCAAGAGTTTGGCAGCAATCAAAGTCTGGCCAACCAAAATCAAGCGTTTATGGACATCCGACTGAATAAAGGGGAAAACCCCAATAGTTTGCCAACTGTTTTTATGCCCAAGCACAGCCCTTGGTTACTACAAATTGTATCACCCTGGATGACGCTATCACCGCTATCTTTCTGCCTTGGGATCTTATCCTGAGGTTCAGATGCATATGATTGGGCAGAAGAATGGGTTTACCTGTATTTGAGAGATCAAGAAAGCACTCAACAAGAACCCTGCCTTGACACTACACTTTAATGCTATGTCTACAGGCCCCTCTAACCGCCCTAGGGTCCATGTGGTTGAAAACCAGAAGAATTACCGCTCTCAATGCACTACCTGTAATGGTTTCAGACAGTGCTAAGGTCTGCTGGAAATGACTTTCCAATGAGGCAGGAAAAGGGCCGTCAGCATGAAGGACGAGGCACTTCATGCTGAAATCCCTACCCAGCCTCAAGTATCCTCCTTGAATGAACCTAGAACTGTTGTAACTGAAGGAGGAGTTTCAGTATCCAATGAAAATAAAAAAGTTGATACTTCTTGCTCTTCTTCTGAAGATTCTCCCATGTTCCTCGTATTACCATCCCAATTCTGAAATCTGGTTACCTGAGTCGCCATCTAGGTCCACAAGATTTTGGTCCTCGCCACATCTGACAGTGGCTCCCCCTAAACTTCATATCTTCCAAGCTTATGAAGCGGGTCAAAAACGCTCTGGACCTGCCACACTATATGGAATATGGCATGGCTGAACCACAGTGTACCTGATCTATATGAGCTTATTCCTCTCTGCCTTACGGTTTGGGAAGCTTGCTGTGAACACCCCCGTGGTCACTCTAAACAACCTCAGTTATGACCTGCTCCTTGGGACTCAGTTCCTTCTGAGACTATTCAGCAGTGCTCCATTATGATGGCGGCTTCCTATCCCTATATGCATCAGGTCCCTCTGATCTTCAAAACTTCTCATGACTCTAAGATGGAGGTCAAAGCCTGGACCTGTCTACTGGAGAATGAGGACAAAATCAATTGGCTCAAGTATCATTTCAGGGGCTCTGGAGTCTAGCTGCTCCCTCCTGATGTTGATGGACAGGAAGGCATGCCGATCTACTTGCCTAAGGCGACTACAATAACTCCAAAGTCCCAAGTCATTGCTGACACCCGGGTCCATGTCAACGTTCCCTCAGGATAACTATTGGAAATCTGAGGCCTAGACAACCCATCTCCTAAGGAAGTGCTGATCTTCCCTGGGATCCTCAATCCAGTGTATGACAAATCTATATCTGTGTTGCTAGCCAACCTTACTGACAAACCCAAAGTCGTAGGTCCAAACAGTCCCACCGCTTATGTCCACCTTAGACCAATAGGGGCTGTTGCTGATGTTCGAAGCTTGGGGACTTGAGGGATTTTGGCTTGGAGTTGCCACCCTCAGTTAGTCTAGTCGATGCCAATATTGGGAAGGACCTCTCAAATGAGCAGCGACATAAGGTCCAGGAGTTGTTGGAGGAATACTCAGACCTACTAACAACCTCAACCTATGATTTCAGAAGAATGAGCGGAGTCTTACACCATGTGGAAACTGGGGATGCTCCCCCTTTCCAAACTCAGCCTTACCAAAAAGCAAAGTCGAAGAGGCCCAGGTAATGGTGGAACTCAGACAGCTACTCGACGCTGGACTCCTGGTACCATCGCACATCTTAGGGACTCACCTCTTCTGCTGGTTCAGAAGTAAGACAGCAGGCACTGGGTTGTGATGGATTATCAATGACTTAACTCCATCATTAAGAAGGATAATTATCCTCTTTCCCAAATTGACAATTCTCTCCATCTGCTTGCCATTCCAAGTACTTTTTGGCCAAGGACCTCGCCAGCGGATATTGGTAGGTGAGCTTGCCCCCAAAGACCGAGCCAAGAGTGCTCTCATCGCCAATGAGGGGCTATTTGAGCCTTTTGGATTCCCCAAGGCCTCTGTAATGCCCCGGCCACTTTCCAGCGTGCCATGGATGGGATCCTTGAAGACTTGAAGCTCTCATGCGTCCTTGTCTACCTGGATGACATTACTGTTTTCTCACGGACCTTTAATGGACATATGGAGCTTCTCAGGGAAGTCTTCAAATGGCTTAGGAAGGCCTCTGTCAAGCTCAAGCCTTTGAAGTGCTCCTTCTTCCAGTCTGAGCTAAAGTTTCTAGGACACAAAGTTTTCAAGTGTGGCATCCAACCTATACCAAACAAACTTGGTGTCATAGAGAAGATGTAATGCCCTCAAAAGCTTAAGAGATATCCAAGTCTTTCTTGGTATGGTGGGCTATTACTTTCAGTTTATCCCCAGGTTTGCCGACCTAGCTGAGCCACTGCTCTACCTCCTACAGAAGAATGTACCATTCGAGTGGCAGCCTGAACAGGATCAAGCTTTTAACACCGTTGAATCTCAGCGATACCAAATGTATCTGCTGAAGGGTTTTCCCACAGGGTTACGGCCATTGAACAATTGGAACAGATGATATGACAATCGCCTGTTTCTTAGATCACTTGTAAATACTTAATTTATAATAAAACGGGAGAAATTTCCCCAAGACACTTCTTTATTTTCAATATAATAAATCGGCGAATATTCTTCTAGTACGCTCTCTCTTTCTTCCTAGCTTCCTCCTTTTTCTCTTCTAAGCCCCCTCTTGTCAATCCTCTCGTTTTTCTCATATCCCAGCAACCCCCATCAGTACCGACTCTTTTTCTTAGTTTATTCATTCCACCATATTATCATTGGTTTCAGCTTGTTGTTCTTCAATTCTTTTTTTAGTACTAGATGGTCCCTTGTTCTTCAATTCTTTATTGTCCTGATTTGAGGTGATCCAAATTATCTTTTGTCAAATGTCAATATTGCCTTATCACCCTATTTGAAGGCAATCTGATATGACCCATTGTAACCCATTATCTCCTCAACTAAGGCGATCAATTACATATAGCTTTGAAACATCCTCGGCAGATTCTGTCCATTGAACCTTTGGCAGAATTCCTCCAATGATTCGCTTGGTCATAATGGTGGATTGTCATCCAGTCATATAGATTCATGACATTACCCCCCCCCTTTGACTGGACAATAAGCTGTACGTCTCTTTTTCCTTCAACTCCGTGCAAACCATCATGCGCCAACACTTGCAAGATCATAAGTTCACTTTCTTCTACCATCTGTGGCTTGGTGTAGAGTTACCCAACCCAGGCCAAATTCCTACCCTGGTTTCCCTTTCCACCATTTGATGAGGATGAGGCTGACGTGGACCTCACAACCGTGCTAACCCAGAAAGAGCTTCTTCCCAAATTCGTCAGCTAATTGGCTTCCCGGAGCGCCCCCTTCAGGGACAAAGTGGCCCAGCTATGCTGGGGAGGGGAGCGGACCTGAGGGCCTTTGTATAATGAAGCGACCCAGCTCCTGGAAAGCAGCTTTAGTCGCCTATTGCTTCCAACTCCTGATTAGACTCATATCGTGGCACTGTCTGTTCAGAGGATGCTGTGCTTTGTGTAGTGGGTGATAGCTAGCTGGTTAGGGTCCTTTCCTGCACTTTTACCCACTTCCAGTCCCTGGGGTAAACTTCCACAACAACTGGTTAGCTCGCCTTCGCTCTGGAGTCACCGCACCATTCACCACCCTCAGAGCCAATAATCCATCACAGTAACTTCCCATCATGACGCTCTTAGGTAACTAAATTTTGCATCCCACAACCGCTTTAGGTTCAGGAATAGAGCTACAATGGACAGCCCTTGAGTAACCTGCTGAGCGGCATTCACTGCAACTGCTCCTTTTCCAATTGTGTATCTGAGCATAGAGGACTTCCTTGTAAAAAATTGCCTGGCGCTGGCCGCAGCCTTTTCCCCTCAAGCTGAAACTCACCTGCTTACTCTCCAGTCCTTATGACTCTGACCACCTCTGTTGGCATACTTGTTAATTTCCTGTGATCATCAATGCACGTGGTTGCAAGCTTTGCTCCTAGTGGGGCAAGAACAGTTTTGACTTGATCAACCAGACAAGCTCTCACCACCTCGCCTGTTACCATGGAACCCCAGTCCATCTTCCTCTTCCAGTCCCATTGCACTGGCCTCCCCTCCTCAGACTAGCGCAGTGGCCCCAGAGTGGATGTCAGCCCCCTTGTTCTCACCTTGGCAGCCTTTGCCTCCACCCCCAACCCCAGACAATCCCATAGAAACTATGGCACACTCAAAGCAGCGTAAGAAGAAACAAAGAGCCCATCAATCAAAACAAAAGGAACACCGCAAAAAGCCAAAAAAGACAGGAAGACAAAGACAGCAATGTGAAAGACCTCAAGTAACAACCCCAATTAAACGTAATAAAACTCTAATATAATATTTTCTACAAATAAGTTATCAACATCAGCAGTTACACTTTTTTTCCTTTTTTGAGGGGTATAAAACTGCTTATATAACCAAAGGAATTTTGCATGCACCCGATTTATAATTTGACCACTTGCAGGATCCTTGATAGTATAAGTGTCAACTCCCATTTTTTCTATTATTTCAAATGGGCTGATCCAAATATTTGCGAGCTTGTGCTTCCGCCAACCCCATACTGATCATGGAATAGCACCATATCTCCGTCTTTGAACTGTACTAGGCCACTTCGCCATACATGATCAGCAGCCTGATTTTTGATTTTCTTGGCTAAGCTGAACAAGTACACTTTGATTTGTAACTTAATCAGTGTATTTGTAAGGGTGGTTAAATCATTGAGGATCCATTACGTTGGTGTCCTCTACACAAGCATATAGCAGCGCAGGCAGAGCAGGGTGCCGTCCATAAAGAAAATCGGAAGGGGCTTTTTCCCATGGCAGAATGGTAGCTTATATTGTAGGCGAACACCATGGTAGAAAGAAGGGTACTCCAATTGGAGGGTTTATCTGTAAAAAGCTTTGTAGTTATTTCACCAGAGTCCTGTTAACCAGTTCAACCATTCCGTTGGACTTGGGGTGATATGGGGTTGTTAGGACCCCGCGGATGGCCATCAATTCGGTGAGCTTGGGTAAAATGTGAGAGGTGAAGTTTGTTCCATTGTTAGTAAGGATAACTGTGGGCAGCCGTGACGCTGTATGATGCATTTCATTACAAACTTAGCCATAGTAACTGCCCCCAGATCCTGAATGGATTGCGCCTCAACCCACCTGGTCAAGTGGTCTTTTGCCACCAGGATATACTTAGACCGGTTAGCTCCGGTCGTCAGAGGTCCCACAACATCAATAGAGACTGTATGCCAAACAAAGCGAGGTTTTACTAACTGGTATGAAGTCTTCTGGTGGAATGGCTTCTACACATGGCACTGGTGGCAGCAAGACAGGGTCTCAAGCACATCAAATTACATGCTTTCCCAATAATACCGCAGCCTTAACAATTCTAGAGTTTTCTGGACTCCACCATGGCCAACTGCATGGTAGGCGCTCATAATAATATTTGGGCGGGTGGAAGGTCTTGGGATATTTATGGTAATGTCCCTATAATCTTATACAATTCCCTGTTTTTTAGGAACGTATTGGTCCTGAGTCCATCTAGTAACTTGATAACTTGAGGCGGTTAATCATCGTACTTTCTGATGAGCATTTTGTTAAACATTATGTCGCTTAAAATCCTCTGAAACTGCAAATTTTGGCAATCTTTATAAACAATCGGCGTTTTGGTGTTTTGCTCCTGGTCAGTGAGGAATTTCAAAGTCATAAGCTTGCAGCTTAAGAGCCCATCATGCCAGTTGCCCTTCAGGATCTCTTAAATTCTGCAGCCAGCACAACTATGCATGATCTGCCATGACTTTAATTTTTACTCCATGCAAGTAGACTCAGGACTGTTTATATGCATAGATCACCGCTAAGCACTCTCACTCAGTTACGGTGTAATTCCATTCATGGCAATTCAAGCTACAACTACAGTATGCCACGGGGTGCTCCTCTCCCTCTTCATCCTTCTGATGCAGGGCTGCCCCAACAGCGGAAAGTGACGCATCCATTTGCACTATAAATTCCTTATTGAAATTAGGGTAGCGCAACATGAGTGCACTAATTAATGATGTTTGAAGTGTATCAAAGGCGCATTAGCATTGTTCCATCCATTCAAACATGGTGTCTTTCTTTAGTAGCTCAAACAGAGGAACTCTGATGCAACTGAAATTGGATATTAATCATTGGTAATAATCCACCATCCCCAAAAACACCTGAATTTCCCACATAGTTAACTGGCTTAGTCATCTTCTGTTTAGCCTCTACCTTGGCTGGTTGAGGTCTTAGCCCAGTCGCATCTACCACAAACCCAAGGTACTCAAGCTGATTCTTAAAGAAGTGGCATTTCTGAGGTTTGATTTTAATATTGGCCTCAGATAGTCGGCGAAATACCTCTTCCAAATGGGTAAGGTGCTCAGTGAACGTGCGAGAGAAGACATTAATATTGTCAAGATACACAAGAACGCACAACAGCTTCAGATCACCCATTATGGTGTCCATTGCTCGTTGAAAGGTAGCCAGGGCCTTACATAGCCCTTGTGGCATGCGAGTTGGTTGGAAAAGCCCTTTTGATGTGATTACAGTGCATTTTTCTTGTTCCACTGTAATCAACTCAACTTGCCAATACCCAGATATCAAATTCATCGCCAATAAGTAGTGAGCTCCACCTAACCAATACAGCGCATCATCAATATGTGGTAGAGGGTATGAATCTTTTTTGGTGATACTATTGAGCTTTTGGTAGTCAATCACTACGCGGTTAGTGCCATCCTTCTTTTAGACAATTAGGACAGGAGAAGCCCACAGACTCTTAGATGGTTCAAGCATTCCCTGCTCTAGCAGCTTTTCAGTCTCCTCAGTGACAACTTCTTCAGCTGCCCGTGAATGGTGTATTGATCAAGACCTAATGGGGGGATGATCCCCAGTGTCCAGTTGATGAACAACCCCCCCAAGCGCACCTCAAATCATGATCTTCAACCACAAAAATTTCTTTATATTCTTAAAATAAAGCTTCCGCCCGCTCCTTCTGGTCTTCTGATAGCCCCATTATATTCTCCCGCGGTACAACCACCATTGCACCAAGATGTGGTTCGATGGGAAGACCAAATTCATCTAGAGAACCAAAACTCATGAATCTGGTTAATCTCCTCAACCGGGTTCATATGTAAATACGCTATAATCTGATGGCAGCAGAATTGAATTGGTCTGTTCCGAAGATTTGCTATAAATACCTTGATTTCCCCATGGCCTGGAAGTATGATGCCTGGAGCCACATGGGGCTCAAGCCGTGATTGCTGATAAGGCCCAATGATCTCCTCATAGAGCCCAGCTGGCACTTCCACCTCTAACTCAGTGTCTACTATTACTTGATGTCATGAGGGAATGAATATAGCTCCAGCTGCTCCAAGCGGTAACCCTTGATATCTTCATATCTGATGGAGAAGGGCCCGAGTTTTTTTCTTTTAATAAATAATAGCAAACTGGAATCACCCCGTTGCTGTAGGCAAGGTTGATCTGTCCCATATGCCCCAAGCCATTTGGCACTCCGCTAGAGGTGAAATGAATTGCGATGCGCTGTCTTAAAATGGCTAGGGTCTCTTCCATCATGTCAGCTACAGCCCCATAGTGTCACATAAAGGCAGTCCCAATCAACAGATTATAGTTACTATATGGTAATACCACCTCTAGAGCCACAACAACAATGTATCCTAACTGCAAGGGAAGTGCGCTATATGCTCCCTCAGAGACTGTGGTTTTGGCTCCAGCGGTCCCATACACCATCTGGTGGTCTATGTCAGGTTTTAATGACAACTTCGCCACCAATTTAGTGGAGACAATATTAATGGGAGTGCCCATATCAATTATAGCGCATACCTGAGCTTTAGCTACCACAATGTCACAGTAAGTGCATTCTGAGTAAGATGAATGCTGGCTATTAACAATGTGTACGTTCAGTGGTTCATGTTTTCCCAGGAAACTCATAATCCTGCACCAATTTTAGGGTATCATGTTACAATAGCTACTGGTAGGGCAACATCTACTCCTCTCGGGGACAAAGCATCTGCAAACAGTTCTAACTGGTCTGACGGACTTTGGTCGAACATTTGACAAGCATAAAGCTTTGGTCACTCCAGAGTTTATTTGTCCCCCATCTCTTCAACTTGTGCTTGGGTCAGCACATTTACTCCCCCAACCGGCTGTTGTAGAGAAATGTATCGTCATACTGAGAGGCTTCTGCTACAACTAACACAGTAGGTTCAGTTGGGACGTTTGAATTCAAGTTAGCGGAAGTAGAGAGTTCCTTATCTACTCCGCTCTGACTTTTCCCTGATAGCCTTGATCCCATTGCATGGGAGGGATACGTCGATTGGGGCACCATTGTCCCATGTCCCCAGTGTGACCACAATTAAAAAAACTTACTCCATAAGGCCTACGGCTGTGCTTAATATAAGTTGGTCCACTTGATAGGTGGTTCTGAAAAGAATCGGCGTAATTGGACCTCCATTGGTAGAACGACTGCTGCCAATCAGTGTAGTTAGGGCCTAAACGGTAGTTGCTCAGATGCTGATTGGTAGTTAAGGATCGACCGTTGGGCTGTGGTGAGTAACCTGACGGAACCCTCACCAGCTGGTTGACTCCCCCCACATTATTAGGGTTAACAACAGTGACAGTGCGGATTTGTTTGGTATTGGGTGGAGGGAAAGTTACAGCTAAGCAACGTACAAACTGAACAAGTTTAAGAAGAGGCACATTGTCCTCCAACAATGGGACCATGACATTGTAAAGTTCAGGGTATGGCTTCACCGCTGAGGCCATTGCAATACACACATCAACTTTGGATAAAATCCCTGCCCCAATCAGCACATGTGCTTCCATCATAAATCACTCAGTGAATGTGGTGAGGTTTCATTTCGCTGAAACCTGATGGTCAAGAACTCGGCTTTTTGCTGCAACATTTTTGCAGCTCTGCCAAACAACCGCAGCACCATCTCCTTGACTTCTTGGTATGAAACGGAACTAGCTGAGAGGTAACAAACGACTTGATCAGCACTCCTGACATCCAAAGTTGAGAGCAATAGCTTTAGCCTCCGCCAATCTGAAGTTCCTTGAGTTGAAAACTCAAATCATTGAAAGAACCCATGAATATTTCCTTCTTGATCAGATGGTGGCAACTTATCACTGTAAACCTTCTGAAGCAACTCATCTTGCCTTTTGAGCACAATATCTAATGCGAGTCTCAGCTCCTCATATGCAATGGGCCCAGAATGTCGTGCAGATTCCTTATCAAAGCAACCTGGATGTGACATAGCTGGCGGCTGAGTTTTCATTGTATTGTTGTTGGTCAATTGGTCCTTGTAGTGAGCACCACTCTTGAATCTTGGCGATTCCATATGTATCTGCTGAAGGGTTTTTCGCACAGGGTTACAGCCATTGAACAATTGGAACAGATGATATGACAATCGCCTGTTCCTTGGATCACTTGTAATACTTAATTTATAATAAAATGGGAGCAATTTCCCCAAGACACTTCTTTATTTTTAATATAATAAATTGGCGGATCTTCTTTTAGTCCGCTCTCTCTTTCTTCCTATCTTCCTCCTTTTTCATTCTAAGCCCCTCTTGTCAAACTTCTCATTTCGCTCATATCCCAGTGACCCCCATCAGTATCAACTCTTTTGTTTAGTTTATTCGTTCTGCCATATTGTCATTGGTTTAAGCTTGTTCTTCAATTCTTTATCACCCTGATTTGAGGCGATCCAAATTATCTTTTGTCAAATGTGGATATCACCTTATCACCCCATTTTGAAGGCAAATTTGATATGACCCGTTATAACTCATTATCGCCTCATTTTAAGGCGATCAATTACTTATAGCTCTGAAACATCCTCAGCGGATTCTGTCCATTGAACCTTTGGCAGAATTCCTCCAATGATTCGCTTGGTCATAATGGTGGCTTGTCATCCAGTCATATAGATTTGCAACAAACGTCCTACATACAGCTCTATGTACTTTACCCATTCTAGTTCATCCTTGATTTGACCAACCCTTTTTATTGTTCACAGATGTAAGAGACATCGCCATTGGGGCTTTTCTAGCACTACATGATGAAAACCAGGTCTACCATCCCGTGGCTTACTTTAGTAAGATGCTAAGTAAAGCTTAGTGGAACTACAGCTTTACCAGAAAAGATCGTCTAGCCATCCTAATATCCATCAAATATTTCTTGGCCTTACCTCTATGGTACCCATTTTACTATTATTACAGACCATTCCTCGCTCCGGTGGCTCCAACAAATTAAAGACCCAGATGGTCGGCTAGCCATGTGGGCTCTATGACTACAAAGCTATGATCTCACCATTGTTCATCGCACAGGCGCAATTCACCAGAAAGCTGATGGACTCTCTCAGATGCTGGTGCTAGCAGCCTTGACCCCCAAGGAAGAATGGCTATATGACCTGATAGGACAGCCCGAGCAATGGGAATTGGAAACTCCTGAAGTCCAGGCTGAACTCCACAGAATGACTTGAGATATGCAAATAAAGGATGGGCTGCTCTATAAGAAGTTCAACAAGAAGTGGCTCCCTATATCTTCTCCACCTCTTGAACTGATGTCATTCTTGAGGGCCACTCAACTGTGTGACACGGGCAGTTAAGAAGACTAATGATTGGCTTAAGTCATGATGTTACTGGGACTGAATGATAGAAACCATCCAAGAGCCTTGAAGGCTTGTATGACTTGCCAATCCCACACTTGAGCCAACCCTTGATTTTAACACTCAGTTGTTGCCCCAACAGGGCCCTTCAATGTTGTTAGCATTGATGTAGTGGTCCCTTTCCCACAGGACTGCATGGTCATAAGTATTTTATGGTGGTGGTGGACCACTTAACAAATTGGGTTGAGGCGATTTTGGTTCCCGCCACCACTGCCAAGGCCACAGCTCTTTTCCTTGTTTAATCCGTTTCCACTCAACATGGGTGCCCCCAAACCTTAATTTCAGACAATGGGTTGAACTTTACTTCACAGTTAGTACAAGAACCAACCTCGCTATTTGGCACTACCCAGAGTTTTGCTACCCCTTACCACCCATCTACTAATGGGGTGGTAGAACGCGCTAATGGAACTCTTATTTCCATCCTAAAGAAGCTGGCCGCCTCAGATCCTGCTCGTTGGAACCATTATCTACCCAGCGCCTTGCTTGCCTACAGGGTGAGCTACCACCAATTCATCAAGATGTCCCCATTTGAAGCCCTGTATGGTCGGGCACCTTGGCTACCAAGTAACGTCCAGCCACTGCTCAAAGCCTCCACATCTGAGAACTCTGAATTAACTATGAGGGCCTTAGCCGATGAAATTGACCAGCTTCAAGCCCAAGCCAATCTAGGCATTATCATCACCACTGGAAGAGAGACATCCCGATTTAATCTCAGATGACCCTCCTTACCAATTTTTAAATCAGGTGACCTCATTCTCTTTTATCACCATCGACCTGGAGGCTGACAAAATAAGCTAGATGTACCTTGGTCTGGACCCTACAAAGTCATTTATAGGGTGAAGTCTGAGTACTCCATTGTTGGCATTAACCAAGGGACCATAGTAAATTGGGTGCATGGTTGGTTCCTGTGGCCGTATTTCCCCTTACAAAGTAATCTTGAGGGGGACATTGTCAGAATATAAAATAGCGACCAAATCAAATTCTCTTCCAGATCATGTCATGCCAAATCTGTTCTTGAACCTAACCAAGCTAAACAAATTCCAGGATCTTCTTCCCCTATTCCTGAGTCACATGGGGTGGCGTTTCCACCCATTTGGTCAGATGGGCGGCGAATCCCTTTAAGAATGCCCATGAGCTGGCCAATCTGGAAGATCAGGAAAGATCCTGAACAGATGGGGCCCCAAAGATCCCTGAAACACTGAGTCCCTACTCACCCTATAAATATTGACATCTTTTTATTTAATAAAGTATTCAGTATTCTAACCCAATTTTCTGTTTCCTTCTCAGCGCGCTTTCCACATTTCCAGCTTCGAGCCACCTTCAAACCTCAGCGCCAGTCTAGAAAACTGTAGCGCCAACAACCACAATGCAAGACATATCTGGGATAAAAGGGGTTTTTTTCCAGACCATCCATCAGGCCATCCTTTAGGAGATGAACCTGTGGTTTCAGCCACCTGAACAACCTTCACCTCTAGTAATTGTCAGGTAGACAACAAAGGCACCAACAGAATCACATGCATCAGCTCTCCTAGTGCATCCAAATTGATCATTCAAATACTACCACCAGAACACAAAACATCAGATTGGTGATGCTGAAATTTAATCGCAGGGAAAAAAACAACACATTAAACTTGTGATCCATCCAAGCTAGCCAGGGCGTGGGGAGAAATAGGGACTAAACTCTTCTACCTATGGTACAGAAAAAACGTAATAATTGTCTAGGTTAGGAGACACCCTGACTTCAGCGTATAAACTATGATCCAAAGAGTCAGTGTGCCGACCTCAAATCGCCTAACTTTGTAATCTGACTTGCTGCTAAGGGGGTTTGCTCCATGAAGATTTAGCAATAGACAACCTTCGCTAAATCACAATCACTCACATTAAGAAAATACTCCTTTGATGCTACTCATTTAGCATTGATCTTTCGGTTAAACTGTCCACACCCATGGCAAACTCTTGGAACACAATGACATTTTTGACATTTATTGGCCCTTGGAGTCAACGGGAACCTTTCCAAACTCTTTCTTGGCGTTATCAGCACCAAATATATTCTCAACAGATAGGGTCTTCTTCCAAATTGTTTAATCCCAGACCGGGTACTGGCGATTACTACACTTTATACACAAAAGTGCAAACAAAAGGATCAACCTCAGATTTTGTAGATAGGTTCTTTAGTTAAGATAAAACGTAAAGTATTTTATGCTTCATGAGAATCTAAGATATAAAAGAAAATGGATATTGAAAAATGATTGGGATTTGGGGTTTTTATATGATTACGTTAATATCCTCTAGTCATATGTCTTATGACTGCTGCTTTTGTTGCTTCATCCATTTGTTATAATTCTCATAGTTGTGAGCTCCATCTTATGGTGTTTGCCTCTAAACCTGGATGTTCAGGAGCCTTTATACTAGGCCATGCTTCTGGTTTTAGACCATTTTACCTTCTACAGATATTTTTGTTTAATTACTAAATCTGGCTATTCAAATTTGACTTCTTGTTTGAGCAATGGCACTCCTACAATGTACCTTGCATCATGGCTTTGAGCGGCTCTCAGAATTAGATGGTTTCCTGATTTTGTAATATTCACCTTTAAACATCATATTCTCTTGTCATATAATTTGGTTCTCTCATCATTTTACCACTTGCAGAATTTAAATTATTTTGAACCCCTAAGGTATAAAAGGGGTCAATTTGCATAAGTAATCTAAGCTTGATGTCATCTTCATCTAAAATCTTCAAACTTGACAGGGCAAAAATTATTTTGCATGATGTCATATTGTCTTTGTTGAAATTATTGCTCATGACGTCACTTCAATCAGACATAAGGTTCATTTGCTCGCACATGTCTATAAAAAGGGCCTTGATTGCCCACATCCTTGGTGGGCTGGTCGCCAGTAAAAACCACTAGTTTAGTGGTTGTTTTTAATCATTCAATTAGTTGAGGAATGGCTTGGTACACCATTTGTGGCCTCATTCACAACGCAAAGAATGAGCTAGACTTTAATGACACAAGACCAACACAATATCCACTTAAAGAGAAGGGTGGAGAAGGATATAAACTGGGGTTACTCTTATATGATATGGAGCTTGCCAACGATAATAAGACTGTGTTAGTAACTTAACGTGCAATGGAAAGAACTGGTTTCCTTTGCATATATTCCAAGACCCACAAAGTTAACCGCAATCCACAAGTCACCGCAGAGTTCAAGGTTTTCTGGGTGGCCATGTTGAAAGAGAGTTAGAAAGGCTCCAGCCCAGTGAGTTGTTGCCCATTTTGCATTTTTACTTAAATAATATCAATTTACCCGTTTCTAAATTAATATAATTTTGATAAAATCATAGGGAAATAAGTAAAGAAAAATAACCCAACACCCTACCATTAGCATGGTATTGGGCTACATGGTGGAAAGGGTGGGAAACTAGCTATTAAGACCAATTGCAATAAAGAACCAGTTTTATCTTTGAATCTGTTATATAATGGATTCATTACTTAATTTCGCCTCAATAGTATCAGTTGACTTTCAAGCTATTGAGTCATTTTCCCCAAATTCCAGAGGTCCAAATTCGCGTTTTTGATTTTGGACTGGAGTGAAAAGTTCACACTGTTTTCGCCCTCTTTTCCTCAACTTTTTCCGAAAATTGGAATTATTAGGTATGTATATTATGCAGGCTAACTTATGGGCAAACAAAATATTGGGGGCAGGGGATGGGGGCCGTGGAGGGGGCTTCTGAATTCTCCTGAAGCCTACACAAATTACTTATTTGTTTAAATAAAACTTTGCAGAGTCTGACACCAGGATGGGCTTGTGTTGGGGGGTAAGAGTTGGAGGGCATGTGGCAAACAGGGAGGAGCAGCAGCCACCCATCTCTCATCTAGGGTATGCCTTAGGTCAGAGATTTGGGTGAGAGTAAGGGCCTTGGGTTAAAATTCTTTTTGTTTATAAAGGGGTATACACCCCTGTTATAATTTCAGCGATTTGTTTGAGTTACGCCATAAGGGTCACACAAGTTCAAACCCACCAAGAAAAAGACGGATGATGTGAGTATCGCTGGTACTAAAAACAAAATGTAAATAGTTTTATGAAACATGAAGTAATACACTCTCACTGCACTTCCTATCATATTTAATATTAGCAGATACCTTCTGCTCTACTCTCCTCTGACCTACTAACAATCCCCTTCCTTCAAAAATCTCATCTCTCTTATATATCAATGACTACACTTGATATCGCTCCTTTGGCTTAGACTATTCAGTTCCACCATATTCTCATTGGCTCCAGCAGAGTATGGTATTCTAAATTCCCTTCTTTTTAGTTTGAGGCGATCTACTCAATATTTGCCAAATGTCAACATCACCTTATTGCCATATTCAGAAATGATCCAATAATAGTCCTTTATGACCCAATATCGCCTCATCCCAAGGCACTCAAATATGCATACTCTATAAATCATGGTTGACGGATTCTAGCCAATCCGCCATGGCTATTTTGGGCTTATTTTTTAGTACTAGATGGATTATTTTTCTTTTTTTAGTACTAGATGGGCTATTTTGGGCTTATCGTCCAATAATATCAGGATCTTGACATTAACCCCTTGACTGGATGATAAGTCTCCTATTGATTATATGCCTGAGGAACTTCACGTGCACTCAGTTAATAACATGACCATTCCTGGGGTCCTTGATAGTATATGCATTGACATCTGTTTTTAATGGCTTCTAATGGACCAATCCAGATACTGGAAATTTGTGCTTCCAACTGGACCCGTGTTGGTTATGGAATAAAACTGTATTTCCACTTTAAACTGAGATAGCTTGCTACGCCATTCCTGATTGGAAGTCTGATTCCTTATATTTTAGCCAAGCTGAAGAAGTACGCTTTGATTTGCAACTTTATCAACTTGTATGCTAGGATAGTCAAATAATGTTGGGGATTTATTCCGCTGGTATCTTCTACGCAAGAATAGAGCAATGCCAGAAGAGCAGGGTGTCATCCATATAGTAACTTGAAATAGACTTTTCCACATGGCAGAATGTTAGATAATGTTATAAGTAAAGTTGGCAGTGGAAAGAAGGGAAATCCAATCTGAAGGTAGATCTGCTTTCAGTTTACAAAGGATGGTCACTAAATTCCCATTAACTCTCTTGACCATCCCATTAGACTCGGGGTGATATGGGGTCGTTAAACCCCCACAGATGAACATAAGCTCGTTTATCTTTGGAAGGATGTGGGAAGTGAAGTTAGTTGTGTTATTGATAAGGAGGAACTGAGGGCAGCCATGTCGCTGGATAATACATTCCATTATGAACTTGGCCACTGTGATTGCCCTCAAATCCTGTATTGCCCACGCTTTGACTCACCTGTTCAAGTGGTCAATTGCCATCAGAATGTACTTGGAATGGTTAGCTCCCATTGGTAGTGGGCCAATGACATCAATGGAAACCGTATGTCAAGCTAAATGAAGTTTTTACTAACTGGTATGAAGTCTTCTGGAGGAATGGCTTTTCCGCTTGGCACTGGTGGCAGAAGGAGATAGTTTCAAGAACGTCAAAATTCAAACTTTCCCAAAATACTGAGGGTGCAACAATCCTAACGTTTTGCGCATGCCACCCTGTCCAACTGCCTTATGTGCACTCATGATAATGCTATGCCGTGCTAAGGGTCGTAGAAGCTTACTGTAGAATCACCAATCCGTGTGTACAACACACCATTCCATTTAAATATTTTCTTTCATTTGTTTAATGCTTTTATGACTTAAGACGGTTCTTCATTGAAGTTTTTGCTGAGCATTTTAATGTACACCATATCTCTCAGATCTACTTTGATGGCAACTGATGGCGGTCTTGACAAGTAATCGGCATTCTGGTGTTTTGCTCCAGGTCAGTGGAGGATCTTGAAGTCAATTGATTGCATTTGAGGGCTCATCAGGCTAGACGCCCTTCAAGTTCCTTAAGGTTTTGCAACCAGTGTAACGAAGCATGATCCGTTCTAACTTTAAACTTTTACTCCATGATAATACACTCTAAATTGCCTTTACATCTATATCACCGCTAAGCACTCCCACTTGGTCATGGTATAAGTATGTTCATAGCAATTTAGCTTTAACTGCAGTAAGCCACTGGGTGCTCCTCCCCTTATCAGCTTTTTGGGATAGGACCGCCCCTACAGTGGGAAGAGAAGCATCCATCTGGACAACAAATTCTTTATTAAATTTTGGGTAGCACAGAACTGGAACACTTATTAGTGCCATCTGAAATGTATCAAAAGAGCATTGTTGGCGTTCTGTCAATTCAAACGCAGCAACCTTCTTTAACAACTCAAACAGCGGACCTTTAATACAACTAAAGTTCAGTACAAGCGGCGGTAGTAGCTGACCATCCCTAAAAATACTTGTATATTGTGCTTACTGTTTGGTGTAATCATCTTTTGGATGCCTACACCTTGGCTGGTTGAGGTTTCAGCCCGTCACATCTACCAAAAACTCAAGGTACTCCAATTGGTCCTTTGAGAAGTGCCATTTATGGGGCTTGATCTTGATGTTGGCCTCAGCAAGCTGATGGAAAACCTCCTCCAGATGGGTATGAAGCTCAGAGAACATACATAAAAAGACATTGATATTGTCAAGGTACATGAGGATGCATGATAGCTTCAGGTCGCGAAGGATGATGTCCATGGCCCGTTGGAACGTAGCCAGGGCATTACACAGCTCTTGTGGCATACAGTTTAGTCAGAAAATCCCCTTGGACGTGATAATGGCACATTTCTCCTGTTCCGCCGCGGGCAAATCAATCTGCTAATAACTTAATATCAAACCCATACTGAGAAGTAACGAGCTCCTCCCAACTAATCCAAGGCATAGTTGATTCACGGTTAAGGGTATGAGTCCTTCTTGGTAATGCTGTTGAGCTTCTGGTAGTCTTTCACAACCCAGTTGGTACCATCCTTCCTTTTGACAATTAGTATGTGCAAAGTCCATGGTCTCTTTAATGGTTTGAGCGCCCCTTGCTCCAGCTGCTTATCAATTTCCTCATTGATGACTTCTTCTGCTGCTCTAGATTGGCGAACTGTCTGAGACCTGATATGGGGGATGATCGCCCATGTCCAGTCAATATACCACTCCCTGTGTGTCCTAAATTGTGGTCATTAATGGCAAGGATCTTTTATATTTTGAAATAAATCTATAGCCTGATCTTTCTGTTCTTCTAATAACCCCATTAAATTTTCGTGTGGTACCACCACCATTACGCCAAGATGCAGTTTGAAAGGTAGACCAAATTCATCCATTAACTAGAACTCCTGAACCTGAAGGATCTCCTCAATAAGGGTCAAGTGTAAATATGCCACTAATTGATGCCAACGCATTTCCATTGGTTCATTTTGTAGATTTGCTAGTTAAACTTGATCTCCCCATGTCCCAGTAGTATAATTCTTGGAGCCATGTGAGGCTCAAGCTGTGATTGCTGATAAAGCCCAACGACCTCCCTATAAAGCCTAGCTGGCACTTCTACATCTAACTCAGTGTGTACTATAACTTGGTATCTGGAGGGGATGTATATAAGCCCAGCAGCTCTAAGCGGACCCTTATTATTTGTATATCTTCTGGGGAGGGCCCGGGTCTTGCTCTTTAGTTGATGGTAGCACACTGGAATCACCCCGTCACTATAAGCTAGGTTGATCTGTCCCATATGCACCAGATCCTTTGGCACTCCTTGAGGTAAAATAAATTAGGTTCCGCTGCCCCAATATTGAAAAACTCTGCTGTCATGTCAATGATAGCACCAGAAATGCCGCATAAAGCAGTTTTAATTAATATATCATAATTTATCAGGCAACAATATAACTGGGGCTAACACAACAATTGACCCAAAGTGCAAAGGCAGCGCACTGTATGCTCCCTTAGAGAATGTGTTTTCCGTTCTAGTGATCCCATACACTATGCGATGTTCTACATAAGGTTTTAATGTCAACTTTGCCATCAACTTAATGGAAACTATGTTGACTGGGATGCCTGTCAGGATTCAAGAGAAAAATCATCTCAAATTCCCATCTTCCAAATCTGGCCATACCAAATTGGTTGTCAATTCCAGCTAAGACAAAACTTTTTCTGGATCATCCTTACCTAGTACTGAGTCACGTGGAGCGGGCTTTCCACCTTCTCAGTCAGGTGAGCGACGATATCCATTGAGGACGCCCTCAAGGAGGCCTTTCCAGAAGGTTAGTAAAGATTTTGATTGGATGAGGCTCCGAAGATCCTGAAGGCATTGAGTCCCAACGCACCCTATAAATATCGAAGCATTTTGATTTAATAAAATATTTGGTAAACTAACCTTTATTTTTCCATTTCCTCTTCAGTACTCATTTCCAATTTTCCAGCTACGAGCCACCGTGAACCCTGGCGCCAGTCAAAAGTACTGTAGCGCTGACAAAGTGGTGCTCACTACAGGGGGCTCTGAGCTGACTCAGTGAAAACGTTGATCACAACAAAATGGAAACCAACAGCAACCCAAAAGACCAAACGACTGGTCAATCAAGGAGCGTTTCTCGATGGGTTAGTTCTTCCCAATATGCAACGCCGCCCTCACAGCCAGAAAGGCTAGAGTTCCGCGCCACCTTCCAATTCTCTATGCCCTCCCTAGATGGGGGCCAATATCAACTCCAGCTCGAACACACCCACAATGTCATCAAACAACTAATCCTCAGCATCTACGCTGAGGGCGTCCGCTCCAGCTGCTCCTGCGCCTCCGCCGTGCCATCCACAATGTGGGACCTCTACTTAAGGGCCGTATTGCCTGCTGGAGAGCTTACCTTGGGGCCTGATCGCTACCTTCATAATTTCATTCATCCTGAAATTCATCACCTCCTCCAGTTAGTAGGATTACACCATCAGGAGGTCTCTTGGCACCTAGGGCTCACCCAAAATTTACATTTATATATTATCAACTTCTATGATGCTGCCTCCTCCTTCATGAATGACAATCGCAAAGCTATACTCAATAACCAATGACTAATCAATGATATTCGCAATCAATTGGTGGTATTAGATAGTGGCATCTCCAGCTATCTCAAACAGCGATTTTTCCAAAATGCTCAGCGGTTTGAAGCAACATGGGCTCAGCACTTGCAACAAGATGAGGAACTACTACAATCCCTACAACAGCGCTACTGAGAGCTGGCCTCTCGCGACTACTCCCCTGCGGCTGCTGGGCCTGAAGGGCCTAGGGGGCCAGAAGGTCCCAAGGGGCGTCAGGGGCCAGCAGGCCCCAAGGGTCCGCGTGGGCCTCAAGGGCCTTCCAGCCCCCTGACCTCGGGTGAACCCAAAGACCCCTGGTGAAAAGATATAATAACCGCTCTGGCTGCCCTGTGGGACCAGATCCAGAAGGTGGCCTTAGGATGCAAGCTCCAAATGGATGGTGTTCCCCTCAACCTCAGGGTCTCTCCATCAAAGCTCTATCAGATGAGATGGATAACCTCAGTGCTTTCATGAGGCACACCAACGCTCACATTTCTGGCTCAAGACAAAATGTTGTGGGTTCGAAACCCAGTTGGCCACCATCAAAAACCAGCTCCAGCTACAGAACGCCGAAATTCAGTCCTTAAAGGAGCAGGTTTCCAGCAAGGCATCTGCTTCCACCCTCAGTCAAAATTGGGAATACATCCAAGAATACTTAGAAGGCTTGCAGAGGCGGCTAGATCAACGGGCTCCTTGAGAATATGCTGAAATGGAGATCTCAGAGCCAACGCCCATCCCAGGCGTTAACACCCTCTCTACTCCTATTGTTGCAAACTTTAAGCCTAGCTTCAAGGAGAAGTTCACCCCTGGACGGGAGAGCATAGCCTCCTTCTTGTATGCCTACAAGAGTTCTATGGAGGAGGCCACCGACTGGCAAAAGGTGAAGCACATCCACTCATGCCTAGACAGCACCGCCCGTGAAATTATGACTCCCCATCTGAAGGAGTGTAACACCTGGGAACAAGTCCGCACCACCCTGATCCAAGAGTTTGGCAGTAACCAAACCTTGGCCAACCAGAAGCAGGCGTTCATGGGCATTTGACTTAACAAAGGAGAAAACCCTATGGAGTTTGCCAACCGGTTCTACACTCAGGTTCAACCTTTGGTTATGACAAACCATATCACTCTGGACGATGCCATTACCACTGTCATCTCCACCCTGGGGTCCTATCCTGAGGTCCAGATGCACATGATCGGGCAAAAGAATGGGTTCACTTGCATCAGAGAGATCAAGGAGGCCCTCAACGAGATCCCTGCCACGATCCTGAACTCTAAGGCTGCAGCCGCTGGCCCCTCTAACCACCCTAGGGTCCATGTAGTCGAGAACCATTAAACCCCCATCTGCGGTGCACCTATTGCAATGGCTTTAGGCATAGCGCCAAAACTTGTTGGAAACGTCTAGCTGAGGAGGTGGGAAAAGGGCAGTCAGCATGAAGGACGAAGTGCTCCATGCTGACTCCCCTGTCCAGCCTCAAGTAACCCCTACACACAAATCAGAAGCTTTCAACCCCAAAGAAGTAGCTGCGGTATCTAATGACAATAAAGACATTGATACTGCTTACTCTTCTTCTGATGATTCTCCTATGTTCCTTATGTTGCCGCCTCAGTTTGGAAGTTTGGTCACCCGAGTTGCCATCTGGGTCCACATGATTCCAGTTTATGCCATAGTCGACAGTGGCTCCCCCATGAACATTATCTCTTCCAAGCTGATGAAACGCATCAAGGTTGCCCCCAACATGCCGCACTACATGGAATATGGCATGGCTGGCCCTCAGTGCACCCAATCCATAGGGGCCTATTCCTCTCTACCGATTCAGTTTTGGAAGCTCGCTTTGGATACAACTGCCATTGCTCTGGACAACAACAGCTACAATCTACTCCTCAGAACCCAGTTTCTTCAAGACTATTCAGCTGTTATCCACTACGACGGTGGTTTTCTCTCCCTTCTAGGACACCAAGTCCCTCCAGTTTTCAAAACTGCCCATGACTCTAGGGCGGATGTCAAGGCCCGAGCTTGCCTACTGGAGACTGAAGGACAAATCAATTGGCTTGAGTACCACGTCCGGGGCTCTCAAGTCCAGCTTCCCCCCTCCTTCTGTGGATGGATCTGAGGGGATGCCAGTTTACTTACCCTGGGCGACTACCGTGCCCCCAAAATCCCAGGTCATTGTTGACACCCAGGTCCATGTCAACATTCCCTCGGGGTATTTACTGGAGGTCCTAGGTCTGGATAACCCATCTCCCAAGGAAGTGCTGACCTGCACCAGAATCCTTGATCCAGCGTATGCCAGATTGATATCAGTGTTGCTAGCCAACCTGACTGACAAACCAAAAGTTATAGGACCTAACCAACCCACTGCTTACGTTCACTTGTTACTGATGGGGGCTGTTGCTGACATCTGAAGCTTTGGTGAATTGAGGGACCTTGGCTTGGAGTCACCACCCTCAGTTAATTTGGTTGACGCTAACAAGGAAAGGACCTCTCTGATGAACAGCGTCTTAAGGTTCAGGAGCTCCTGGAGGAATACTCAGATCTATTCTCCACTTTGACCTATGATTTTGGAAGGATGAACGGAGTCCTCCACCATGTAGAAACTGGGGATGCCCCCCCATTTTGGTCCCAGCCTTACCGCAAGAGCAAGGTCAAAGAGGCCCAGGTTACGGTAGAGCTCAAACAGCTGCTCAACGCAGGGCTCTTGGTTCCCTCGCATAGCCCTTGGTCCTCCCCACTGTTGCTGATCTGAAAGAAGGATGGCAAGCACCGGGTGGTGATGGATTATCAATGACTCAACTCCATCACCAAAAAGGATAGCTATCCTCTGCCCCATATTGATGACTCGCTCCAACTGCTTGCAGGTTCTCAGTACTTCTTAGCCATGGACCTCACCAGCGGGTATTGGCAGGTCAAGCTCGCTCCCAAAGACTAAGCCAAGTGTGCTCTAATTGCCCACAAAGGGCTGTTTGAGCCTACCCAGATGCCCCAAGGCCTCTGCAACGCCCCAGCCACGTTCCAGCGCGCCATGTATGGGATCCTTGGGGACCTGAAGCTCTCCTGTGTCCTGGTCTATCTGGATGACATCACCATTTTTTGCGAACTTTTAACGGACATGTCAAACATCTTAAGGAAGTCTTTGAGTATCTCCGGAAGGCCTCCATCAAGCTCAAGCTCTTGAAGTGCTCCTTTTTCCAGCCTGAGCTAGAGTTTCTAGGCCATAAGGTCTCCAAACGCGGCATTCAACCTATCCCCAATAAGGTCAATGCCATAGAAAAGGTGTCGCGCCCCCAAAGCCTATGAGATATTCAAGTCTTCCTAGGTATGATGGGCTATTACCATCAGTTCATCCCTCGGTTTGCTGACTTTGCTGAGCTGTTGTTCTACCTCCTACAAAAAAACGTTCTATTTGAATGATGACCTGAGCAGGAACAGGCCTTCAATGCTCTACATATGGCTTTATGTACTAAACCTGTTCTAGTTCATCCCTGTTTTGACAAGCCCTTCTTGCTGTTCACAGACACTAGTGACGTCGCTGTGGGGGCTATCCTGGCTCAGCACTATGATAACCAGGTCGACCATCCCATAGCTTATTTTAGCAAGACCCTAAGCAAGGCTGAGCGAAACTACAGCGTCACCAAGAGGGAATGCCTAGCCATTCTTTTAGCCATCAAGCATTTTTGGCCCTACCTCTACGGCACCCATTTTACTATCATTACTGACCATTCTTCCCTTCTATGGCTGCAACAGATGAAAGACCCAGATGGACAGCTGGCCAGGTGGGCCCTAGGACTACAAAGCTATGACTTCACTATCATCCATCGCACCGGTGCTATTCACCAGAATGCTGACAGACTCTCCAGGATGCTGGTATTAGCAGTCCTGACCCCGGAGGAGGATCAGCTCTATAACTTAATAGGACAGCCTGAACGGTGGGAGCTGGAATCCCCCAGGTCCAAGCCGAACTCCGCCAAATGACTCAAGACACCCAGGTCAAGGATGGGTTACTCTACAAGA
Organism: Massospora cicadina; assembly: GCA_022478985.1. Lineage (NCBI taxonomy): Eukaryota > Fungi > Entomophthoromycota > Entomophthoromycetes > Entomophthorales > Entomophthoraceae > Massospora > Massospora cicadina. The sequence continues at coordinate 133,665 of JAKSZP010000104.1, forward strand.
GAGTCAACAAGAAGTGGCTTCCCTACATCTGACCCTCCTCTCGCACTGACATCATCATGGAAGGCCACACTACTGTTGGGCATGGTGCGGTCAAGAAGACCTATGAGTGGCTGAAGTCACGCTGCTACTGGAACTTAATGGTTGAAACCATCCAAGAGGTTCTGGAAGCCTGCATGACCTGCCGATATCAAGACTGGGCCAACCCTCAATATCAGCACTCCATCGTTGCGCCAACCAAGCCCTTTAATGTCATTAGTATTGATGTGGTGGGTCCCCCCCCACTGGTCTACATGGTCACAAGTATATTATTCTTGCCATAGACCATCTGACTAAGTGGATCGAGGCGATTTTGATTCCCGCCACCACTGCCAAGGCCACAGCTCTTTTCCTTGTTCGCTCTGTTTTCACCCAGCATGGGTGCCCCCAGACCTTGCTCTTGGACAATGGTTTGAACTTCACCTCCCAGGTAGTACAGGAGCTAACTTCGTTATTTGGAACTACCCAGAGTTTCGCTGCTCCCTATCACCCTTCTACTAATGGGGAAGTAGAATGGGCTAACGGAACTCTTGTCTCCATCCTGCAAAAGTTGGCCGCCTCAGATCCTGGCTGCTGGAACCATTATTTGCCCAGCGCCCTGCTTGCATACCGAGTAAGCTACCACCGTGTTATCAAAATGTCCCCATTTAAAGCCCTGTATGGGCGGGCCCCATGACTACCCAGTAGCGTCCAGCCCCTGTTTGAAGCCTCCACTCACAAGAATGCCAATTTAAATATTAGGGCCCTTGCCGATGAAATTGTCCAGCTCCAAGCCCAAGCCACTCAAGGCATTTTTATCACCACTGGAAGAGAGACATCCCAAATCAAATCTCGGATGACCCTCCTTACCAGAATTTCAACTAGGTGACCTCATTCTCTTTTATCATCATCGACCTGGAGGCTGACAGAACAAGCTTGATGTACTGTGGTCTGGGCCCTACAAAGTGATACACAAGGTGAAGTCTGAATACTCCATTGCTGATACCAATCAAGGGACTGTTATAAACTGAGTGCATGGTCAGTTCCTCCAGCTGTACTCCCCCTCCAACAGGATCTTGAAGGGGGCCTTGTCAGGATTCAAGAGAAAAATCGTCTTGATTTCCCATCTTCTGAATCTGGCTGTACCAAATTGGTCATCGATTCCAGTCAAGACAAAACTTTTTCTGGATCATCCTTACCTAGTACTGAGTCACGTATAGCGTGCTTTCCACCTTCTTAGTCAGGTGAGCGATGATATCCATTGAGGACGCCCTTGAGGAGGCCTTTCTGGAAAGTTAGTAAAGATCCTGATTGGATGAGGCTCCGAAGATCCTGAAGGCATTGAGTCCCAACGCACCCTATAAATATTGAAGCATTTTGATTTAATAAAATATTTGGTAAACTAACCTTTATTTTTCCGTTTCCTCTTTGGTGCTCATTTCTGATTTTCCAGCTTAAAGTCACAGCAAGCCCTGGCGCCAATCAAAAGAATTGTAGCACTGACAGTGCCCATATCTATTATAGCGCAAACTTGATTTTTTGCTACAAAAATGTCTTTTATGTACATTCATAATAAGAAGAATATTGACTTATTAATATCTGGACATCTACGGGATCTCTTTTCCCTAAGAAGCTCATAAGCTTTTAACCAACTTTAAGGTATTCTTTGGCAATAGTTTTACCAGAAGGGCAAAGCTTACACCTTTCAGAAAAGGTGCATCTGCAGCTGGATCCGGCTTGTCTGTGGAAACATGGTAAAAAATTTGACATGCGTAGGGCTTCAGTTGCTCATGAGTCCCTTCATCCTCTGCAGCCATATCTTAGGCCTGTCTCAGTAAGTTCACTCCTCCAACTGGTTGTTGGTATAAAAACCCTTCATTTTATTGAGGGACTTCCGCTGAATATACTACAATAGATTCAGATGGGACGTTTGGGTTTAGATAGTGGAGGTAGAGAGTCCCATCTTTACTTCGCTCCATCCTTTCCCTGATAGTATTGATCCTGATGCATGTAGTGAACTCAATGGTTAAGGAAACTCAGTGCAAGGTGGCCAGGGCAACCGCATTCAAAGCAATTAACTTCGTAGGGACTGCATCCTTGATTCTCATAAGAGGGGCTGGGCCAATATGATGATTATTGATGATTGGCATAACCAGGGACAGGTCAATAGGATGAATGCTGATGATTGGCATAACTAGATCCAGGTTGGTAGTTGGGATGCTGACAATTTTTATAAGCAGGACCAGAGCAGAAGTCAAACTACTGGGGTAACTTGGCTGAGGGCAAGGCGCGTGATTGTAATAAGGCTGGGGGTTACTAGGCAGAATCTGGGCAGGATGGGAGAATTTTCCCAAATAAGAAGGTCTAGTAATGGCAGAGGTATGTTTCCACTCTGTATGGGGTGGAGGGAAGGTAGTGGATAGATGGCGCAAAAACTGAACAATTTTGAGCAGGAGGACGTCATCATCCAAAATTGGGGTTATGACATTGTAAACCTCACATATGGCTTCACTTTGGAGGTCCTTGTTGATGAACACATCAGATTTGAATAAAGTCCCTGCCCTGATTAGCACATGGAATTTCGCCATAAAATGGGCACCAAATTCAGTCAGGGTTTTGTTCCATTAGAATCCAACAGTTAAGAATTTAGCCTTTTGCTACAACATTTTGTGGTACACCCAAACAGCCACAGTACAGTTTCTCTTACTTCTTGGTACACAACGGAGCTTCTTGAAAGATAGCAGGTGACTTGATCAACACTTCTGACATCCAAGGTGGATATTAACAGTTTAGCTTTACACAAATCTGAGGCACTTTCCACTGTAAACTCAAAACGTTTAAAGAAGCCGTGGATATACCCATTGCAATCAAATGGATGCAGCTTATAGATACAGACATCCTCCTCTCACTAATAACTGTGACATTTTAGGGAATACTGAGAAATGGGTCAAGATCCATATGCGGTCTCTCGCTGAGGAGTTGGGCTTGTGGAGGTTGGGTTGTCTGCTGATTTGGAAGTAACGTGGGCCTCTTCAGTGGGCAGTACTTCCATCACTTGGGGGAATTGGCTCTTTAATTCATAACCATATCCAGAGATGCCCTCCTGGGTGTAGTAGCTCCTGCCAGAATCATGTTCTCCATCATAAAACTCTCCCCAAGCAGCCCCTTGTCGCTTGTCCTCATCCCAATGAGGGGACTGGGAGGTACTTTTCAATTTCTGCTCTGCACAATGCAGTCATTTGGTAGTGTCATCCAAGCAATTAGTGAGTTGCTTGTTTTGTTGCCCAAAAATTTGCATGTAACTAAATATGCTGCTAACCTGGTTCATAACGTCATTTCACTCATGAAGAAGCTCATTCTGTTCTTTAAGCACTGCTTCTAAAGCAAGTTTGAGTTCTGTGTATTCAGCAGATACAGTGTGTCATGTAGATTCCCCATCAAAGAAGACCAGAGGTGACATGGTTGTCAACTGGAGAATTTTGTTCATTTTTTGTGGTTGATCAATGGGCCCCCTCTAGTGAGCACCACTGTTATAATTTTGGGCAATACTGTTGGGATATGCCATAAGGGTTGCAGAGGTCAAACACACTGAACAATGGATGAATAATGTGAGGATCATCAGTCCCTCAAATAAATTAATGATATAATAAAAGTACAAAGCAATCAGCTCTGACCACAATACTTTATTTATTTTTATATAGACAGATACCTTCTGCTTTGCGCTCTCAATCCTATTAACCACCTCCTCCTTTAATTGCCCCATATCACTTATATATCAGCAACTTTGGATGATACTACTCCCTTGGCTTAGACTATTCAGTTCCACCGTATTCTCATTGGTTCTGGCAGAGTATGGTATTTTTAATTTCTTATTGCCTTAGTTTGAGGCAATCTACATAATATATGTCAAATGTCAACATTGTCTTATCACCTTATTTAGAGGCAATCTAATAATAACCCTTTCTGACCCAATATCACCTAATCTCAAGGCGCTCAAATAATCATAAATATTAACCCTTTCAATCATTCAACGCATATATGCGTCCAAAAATAGGGGGTGCTGTAAATCTAAAAACACATATATGCTTCTAAAAACTGAGGGGTATATAAATTTAAAAACACATATATGCATCCAAAAAATGATGGGTAAAAAAATCTAAAAATGCATATATGCATCCAAAAAATTTGGGGTGATGTAAATCTAAAAACGCATATATGCATCCAAAAACTGAGGGGTGTGTAAATCTAAAAACGCATATATGCATCCAAAAAATGAGCTTTACATGTATTTATCTCAAATTTTGTCAAATATCTGTGTTATGGACAAGGACCAAATTTACCAAAAATAGATTATAACAAATTGACTGAATTTACCAAAAATTTATGTTGCAAACAAAGACCAAATCTACTAGATATTTATGTTATGGACAAGGACCAAAACTATTACAAAAAGAGTGAACGCTGGCTAAGAAATTCATGCCAAAGTTAAGGCCAAAAAATGGATGATTTTTTTTGAAAATGACTGAAAGGGTTAACCGTGGTTGGCAGATTCTGGCCAATTGGCTATAGCTATCCAGGGATAATCTAGCCATATATTAGAATCTGACAGCCTCCATCACTAGTATTGTCAGAATTTTTAACTAGATGGATTCCTCCAATAATTTATTGGTATTAGGAATGAAATTGCCAATTCTTGCAGAATGGCTCATTGACTAATTTTTGTGGTTGTTTTGATGATTGCTTGGTAAATTGCTCCCCCATTGGGTTGTCTGAATCATCATTCCACTGAGATGGGAAGATAGGTTTAGTTGGGGCCAATCCTTTACCATAAATTACTATATGAGTCACCATCTCTAACAGCTGAGGATGATCCAATTGGTTTAATTATTATATGCTGGTGGAAGCCAATAACTCTGAGTTCAATATGGCTGAGGTTGTTTCCAGTGCCTAATATTATAAATTGCTGTTGCCTGAGAAAGGTGATTCCCCAAATAATTGACTAAGAGAGTCAAAACGTGTTGTTGGCAAGAAGCTGAGATACTCTGAGTTATCAAGCAGCCAAAGATATTTCCAGCACACAATTACTAAGTTGAATCCAAATTTGATATTAATTTATATTTAATAATTATACAGCTCACCAACAACTGAAGGCTGAGGATTAGCCAAAGCTAATATTTGGACATTGAAAAGGATGAGGGAGAGGGTAGAGACTAGCAAAGTGAGAAGCGCAGCAGTAGAAAAAGAGAGTGGTTGGCTGGAAGATCCAGTGATGAGCCAATAGGTTGACAATGAGTGCAGTAGCCCAATGTACATATAAATACCTGGTGCTTCCCTTTCAATAAAGATCTCCCTTTGCCTATTCTTCCTCTGATATAAGTTTATGCTTATTTTTGTGGATGGGGGTGTAGGCTGGGGGATCCCCAAATGGCATGAGTGACATGCCAAGGGGTGCTGGTGCTTCTGACCCTGACACCTAAGGCAAGTTGGCAAGGGTCTGCCAGTATCCATACTGGTTGCCCTACTGACCGGAAGAGCCACTGTCACCAGAAAAGTCAATTTTCTGAAAAATATGATATATATAATTTACAGTGGGTTTTAGAGAACATTATATACTATAAAAAGTTTTATTAAAAATTGGCACAAAAATAGAACTAGTACTTCAAACAAATAAAACCCAAAAAGGCAACCCACTTTTCATTTATTTATAAAACTTGGAATTTTATCATCCCACTTTGCTGTTAGGGTAAGTGGGAGCCTACTATATTATAGTGGGAGATTAAATTAGGTTTTTTGCAAGATTGTTTTTATAGCTTCATTTTTTTGTCTTGGTAAGAAGGCTCACCTGGTCCCCTTGCCTTGAATAAAAGATTAATTAGATAAAATGAATGAATTTGCTCAAGTATAATTTTTTATGCTAGGGTAATAGCAGGGTAGAAAATCCTTTTAGATTTCGAAAAAGGCCTGAAACCCTTATACAAATTTCAGTTTGACAGCCTTGGTAGACTACAATTTAAGAGCAGCACCAAATGTCTCGTTAGTAAGGTGGCTGACGGAATAGCATTTTACTTTAGTGACATCGCAATTTTGTCTAGGCTTGATTGATGAATTAAGCAATACATTGTGACTTATTGTTAACTTTAAATTTATTGAAGCGGTACATGTCGTTAGAGTATGCATTAGAATATCATAAATAATTTTTATAAAGTTTTGTTTTTCATATTTATCTCAGTTTCTTTTTTAGTTTTAACAAACATTGTTATAGATGAAGCGTTTTAGGACCACCTTTATTCTTCCTTTCTTGCTTTCCCTGGTTTTTACTGTCCATTGCGTTTATTTTTACGTGGAAGGGTCGGATGCTAAATGCTTTATCGAGAATCTCCCCTCCGAAACGGTGGTTGTTGGTGAGTTTATTTCTATCTTCTAATGCTTTTTATGCTTAGGAAAGTTCAAGACAGAACTTTTACAACAAGCATCAAACAAATTTGTAGAAGATGCTTCAGTCGTAGTGACAGCAAATGTTAAGGTAGTAAGCATTAGTTTTATCAAGACGACTTTAGTTTTAGGAAAAAGATAACCCTATACCCTTTGTATCTCAAAAGCTTGGCTCTTCAGGACAGTTTACTTTCACTACTACTTCTACAGGAGACCATCATATCTGTTTTTCTGTGGGGATTCCCGCTGCAGGGTTTTTCCATAAGGAAAAGATAGTAATTTATTATAACTAGTCCTACCTCGTTATGCTTATTTGTTACTAAAATATACAATAGAGGTTTACGCTGAACTTTTTTATTGGATCAGAAGCTATTACTACAGAATACAGTTCAGATAAAGTAACAAGTATGCTCTAATAGTGGTTAGTTCTTAATTTTTTACTAACTTCTGCTTAAAGGGGTTCAAGATATGCTACATGTTGCTAATCTTTGGCTCCAAGATGTTTTGAATGAACAGAAGCAACAAAGGGTATTTTTTTACTTAGTGCTATTACTAAACTATTCTGACGCCGAGCTAACTTTGAAAACAATCTAGGATATTGAGATTGGCTTTATAGACAAGACAAAATCTCTAAATTCCAAACTTTTCTTTTGGATCTTCCTTGAGTTGGTAGCTATCTTTGGTCTTAGTTATTGGCAGGTTAAACACCTTCGCCGTTTTTTTGTCAACAAAAAGCTTGTCTGAGATGTTTTTCCAGCTTGCAAGCTATTTTTATGGTAGAATTCAAGTAAATATTTTTTATTATTTATACGCCAAACGTGAACTTTGCATCTTTTCATTTCCTTGTGTAGAATTTCTAGTCATGATTATTTAGCCTTTTTATTCATTTCTTTATTTATCACTGCTTTTGTCTTATCTCTTGAGAATAGTCACTAATGGAAACGCTTCATGATTTCCCTTATTATAGCTAATTTCAGAACTTTTTGTTCTATTTATAGAAATTTATAATGCAAACAAAAATTCATCAGCTTTGTTCTTACGCTTTTAGATATCTAACAGAATAAACTGCTATATAGAAATAATATGTTTGTTGGCATCATCTTTTTGTTGTTTTACGCTTAGATCTTGTACATCGACTAGTTGTATGGTATTATTCTGTTCCACTACTAACGGATGTTACTATTAATATAATCAAGTCGGTAGAATTAGTGCTCTATAGTTTTGAATAGTTTTTAGAAGTGTATAAAGATTGTGGTTGAAAAAATTCCAGTGAAGTTAGTTTTTTAGTTAATAAAGTTGGCAATGGATTTATAATGAGGTATTATTTATTATAACACGAATTTAGCAGATTTTATTCAATTATGCGATAAATCGAACCACTATAGATGAAAAATTGATTTTGGTTTTCCTCTTAAGAATTTTTTTGCAGATTTAAGTCTTGTTATATTTTTTAATGAAAAATTAGTATATTTTTATCATGCGTTGAAATTCTCATTTGTTAAAAACTGTTTTGTATAAATATTCCAAAACTCAAATTTTTTACAATAATCAGTATAAATTAAATGTTAGAAGAAATTAATAAACAAACAAAAGTATGGAACCATATGTAAGATTAATCAACTATGGCTTACCGCTTACTATATAAAGTATACTCTGATCAAGTTTCTCATTTTTACATCCCCATCTGACCAAATACAACATGAAAACGAAGTTTCATGCCACTCAAATGGTTTCTTTAAATCAAGTAACCTGGTTTTAGCCACAGAAAGTAAAGAATATTTTAAAGAAACTATGCTACCAGATAATAACACTAACATACCTAGCTAAAATTAACATAAGAAACTTTGAGCTTATTTAAAGTACATATAGAAGTTATTGCTGGACTTTGAGACATACTTAGATTCTGAAAATGAATGCAAACAAGGTGAGATTTAATACAAAAATCTTACCACAATGCATAAGATATTTAAAACCCTTGTAACTAACTTAATTGTAAGATAATTGAATTACTTAAAGATTTGGAGATGTTTATAGTCTCTATAGATCAACATCTGTTTGCCTGTTGCAAAAGCATTCAACTAGCAAGATAAAGGCACAAATATAATTTCATCCTTTAAATTAGATTAAGGTAGCAGGCCAAGGACTTCTTTTGGCTTTTAACTATGCAATAGGATTTTGGAAAGTTAAACTCTTGGCAAGGTAATTTGATAATGGCATTTTCTAAACTAATTGAATGAAACTTAAGAAAAGTCTAAGTTTATGTAGTCCAGCTTATTAATTCACACTAGCCAACTAAATGACAAATGATCATTCCTTTTACTAGTATAGATCCCTTAACCAACCTATTTTATTTAAATATAAATTGGGAGTTTCAGCTTATCAGTTCTCTAGACTGGAAGCTGAGGTTCTAATGGGGCTCAAAGCCATTAAATTAGCAGAACAGTCAAAGAAAATGAAAAGATGGGATAAACAGACTACTTTGTTTAATTAGAAGGATTTGACATCCATAGGGTGAGTCAGGATGCTTTGCCAAGAAGACTTTTATGATATCCTACAATCATGATATACATGTCATTTTGGATTGACTGCTCATTTGAGGCCCTCATTGTTCCCCATTGGCAATGACCTCATGGCTGTATTGATTGGAGTCATCCTTTACATGGTATAGGAAGTAAATGTCAGGCGGACAGCAAGTAAGAATTAGACTGGCCTGCCAGCCCAGATGCCAGAGTATCTAAGTGGCAAACCAGAATGCCAGAGGCACTGCTGCTGGTATGACAAATATGGAACTGGAAGGGAGCTTAATTCTCAACAGATGAAAATGGGATTTTGGGGGAAATTTTTTGATTGGAGAATTTAAGGAATGAGAATTGACCAACAATTTTCTCATTGTGATGTGCCTGATTAAATAGTTGTCAATTTTGAGGGAAAAAAAAGCCAGGATTGGGTTCCACAAGTTTAACCTAAGCGGCAAATTATTCAGAAAATGGGTGGGTTAGTTCCCTGGGAACTGACATTACAAAATTTGGCGGTGGGCTGAGTTGCAGTCAGTTTGACCTAAGTGGTGAACTATTTGAGAATGGGTGGGTTAGTTCCCTGGGGACCAACTTCACTAAATTCAGCAGCGGGCCAAGTTGTAGTCAGTTCAACCTAAGTGGTGAACTATTTGAAAATGGGTGGGTTAGTTCCCTGGGGACTGACATTGCAAAATTCAGTGGCAGGCCAAGTCACGGTCAGTGGCATTGCATCAGGTGCAACGCCCAATTTGCTGGCAGGAATCTGCCCATCGGGGGGTGATGCCTGATGGATTTAGGAGGGGGGATTTTTTTGATCATTGTATAAACTGAATTGCAACTGTTGGGCATTCTGGCTGATAGTTTGGTCTTCATACCTTTTTGACCATTTGAAATCTGAGTATCAGGCTGATTGCCACTCAAATTAGTTGCAATTGATTCTATTTTGGTGATATTGGTGCAGATTTTACTGACTCCTCATAATGGTTCTGCTGAGGAGAGTGCGAGTACTGGAAGTGGGATCCAAAGTGGAAGGGCTATTACCCAGTGCTTGTCTACCACATGAGCGAGATTGCCCTTTGTAGCGAGGGGTATGGCCATCCTCTTTGGTACCTTCTTGCTCAGGAATGGAAAGATGGCCTAATTGATGCCCAGAGGATATTCACCAGGACTTACAGTAAGGGGAAATTTGGAAGATATCAATTGATTCTTAAATGTGTGATGATTCATGATCAAAATTTTAAATGTACCTTTGGTAGCAGGTTCCAATTGGGAGGGCTTATTAGAGGGCTCATTGATATTTAGTCAGGAGTGATAATCTCAGCTAGTATTATCTCAAATCCTGACAAAGCCCCCCTCAAGATCCTGTCAGAGGGGAACATATGATCATAGGTTCAGCCATGAACTCAATGGACCATTGTCCCTCGGGTAATTTTAGTAATAAAATACTCAGAGCTTACCTTATGTATGATGCAGTAGGGCCCTGACCAAAGGATGCCAAAATTATTTTGTTGGCCTCTAGGTCAATGGTGGTAGAATAGGGCAAGGTATCCTAGCTGGAAAATCAGCAGCAAATGTTAGCTAGAATTGAAGGATGTCTTTTTGGTAGTTTTAGAGATGATTCCCTGAGTATCCAGGGCTTGAAATTGGATAATTTTGTCCACTAGGATCCTCATCATCAAAATGGAGTTCTCAGGAATCAAAGATTTCAAAAGTGGCTGCACATTACTTGGCAGTCAATGAGAAAATTTATATGGCTATTCAAAAGGGACATTTTGATGATGTGATGGTAAATTATCTGATAAGTCAATAGAAGCTGGGTAGATAGTGTTTCATTGCATAGTATTGTGATGGCCATTTTTTGTAAAATAAAGACTAAAGTCTAGTTAGCACATTTTACTGCCATGTTGTTCAAAGGGGTATATGGGTTGATAAAACTTTGATTAGTTTTAAAGAAGCAAAGTTAATTCTTGGACTACCTTTGCTTGAAGTAAATCCATTGTCTGAAAGTAAAACTTTGTGGGGAAACATGCTGAGTAAGTATTGATAAAATGAGAAATAAGGCTGTAGCCTTTGCAGTGGCACCCATAATGGAAGTCACCTCAACCAATTAGCCAAGTGATCTACAGTTAATAAGTTATACTTATGTTATATAGTATGAAGGGCAAGGGGCCCACCACACTAATACTGACAATACTAAAAGGACTTAATTGAGCCACCACTTGATGTTAATAATGATAGCTGCCTAATCTTGCGTATGACAAGCTAAAGAGGCCTCTAAATCTCCTTGATTGTTCTAAACCATCCAATCCCAATTAAATCGTTTCCTCATCCATTCATGGTTCTTTTTAGCTCTCCATATACCACAGTTGATCGTCCAACAAGGATAACATTGGTTTTGGAGAAGGGTAATGGAAGGGAGCCACTTTCCTTTGACTTATTATATTTCATTCCTTCCTCAATATGAGTATCTTTAGTCATTTTCCATAACTCAGCATAATACTGGGGGTTTCTAACTCCCATCTTCTTGATCAGTCAATTAAAGCACACAAATGGTCCACTCAGGGGTTAAGATGGCTTTTATAAAGCCTGATGAAATCAGATGAGATTCACTGAAGAGTTTCACAGGAGAGTTTCCCACTGATGCAAAGAAAACATGATATATAGATTGCTGTTCTCCAAACAATTGAAATAAATATAAAATGGAGCCAACGGCTTCAGCGCACATTATTTTTATTGAGCACGGCAGAGTCCACTACTGTTAATTTTCCAACTATAACGTAGAATCTACTACATGTGATTAACCAAAGACCTCCTTCCTCTTCTCATCTCTCCCTTTTTCACTCATCTCTTAAGCCATTATTTGGCCCATCTGTGCATCTATTCATCTTCTTTAATTCTCATTGTTATCATTTAATTATTGGAAGTTCCAGCCAAATCCCCATATATGTCTGGGGTCAAATTTCTTAGCATCAACCCATATTGAATTGTGGTAATATTAAATACGCTACCTCAATTTTGATGGATAACCAATGATCTGCCATTAATAATTTAGGCTTATCATCTAGTCTTACAAAATTTCTGACATTACCCTTTCCTTGACTGGACGCTAAGTCTTTGGCGCTGCTTCTTCCATCATTTATCTGATGCAAACTGATTCTCAACAACTGGCCCCAAAGCCCTATCATATTTTCTTTGAGTATGGTATGCCACAAGTGTGGCTGACCCAGGAAGAATCCCACTTCCCTGATTCCCACTTATCCCATGACAAAGGGTGCCTGAGGTGGATGCCGTGACCGTCTTGATTCAGGAGGAGCTCCTTCCCAAATTTGTTGGCCATATGATATCCTTGCACATGCCCTTTGGCGACCTTGTAGTTCAATTGCACTGGGGTGAGGAGCGGAGCAAAGGCCCTTTATTTCTCAAAGTGGCCCAGCTCCTAGTAGCTGGCTTCAGCTGGCTGGTACTGCCCCCTATTGATGAGCCACATCATGGTGTACTAGCAGTCCACCAGATGTTATGCTTTATGCGATGGGTGCTAACCATCTGGTTGGGGTCCTTTTCCCATGCTCTAAACCACTTTTTTTGCTGGGAGTGGACTTCCAGAACAATGTATTAGATTGTATGTATTTTGGAGTGTCTGCCACATTTGCTTCTCTGGATGCCGATAACTTGAGCTGGTACCTTCCCATAATGGCGCTCCCAGGGGAACATGGTTTTCTTTTCCCCCACGGGTGAGTTAGATTTGGTAATGACACCCATTAGGCAGCCCTAGAGTGATTTCATCGATGAGCATATCCAGAATCTACCCTTTTCCCCTATGCCTATTCCAGCGTGGATGACTTCTTTTAGACTGTATGCACTTAAAGCGACCTTCTTTACTCAGGCCAGAACCCATCTCCTCATTTTCAGTCTGCTCTAACCTTCTCCCCCCTTTGTCATGTACTACTTGTTATCCTGAGACCACCACTGGATGTGGTTGCAGTCTTTGCTCCTGGTGGATCAGGTGTGCATTTGCTTTGATTGCCTAATCTAATTGTCCCCTCCCTGACTCCTACCCTATATGTACAATACCACTCTATTGCCCACGAAATCCACCGTGACCTCTCCTTATAATGCTTGCACATCTTCTCCTGTGATAATTTGACCCCCTCCCCTCTGATGATGCAACCTCTACTTCCCCCATCAGCCCCTGAGAGGCTTCAGGAAACTGAGCCACCTACAAAGCATTGGAAGAGGAATAAATGTGGCTCCCAACAGTCAACTGCGTAAGTCCTGTCTTAAGAAGCATAGTAGGTGATACTATACTGGGACAGCCTGATTGGCAGTATTTTGATTTACATCTGTTATTAAAATTCAGCCTTGTCTTTTGGTGTGCTGTTTTGTATTTTTTATTTTTTATTCATTTAGTTAGTTTTGAGTTTTCATCTGTGAAATTTTACTTTTTTTAATAATTATAAGCCCAAAGGAACTTACTGTGTACTTGGTTGATATTCTGACCGCTTGCTGAGTCCTTGATTGTATAGGCATATACACCGGTTTTCTCTGTTATTTTGGAAGGCCAATCCAGATACTAGCTACCTCATTCTTTCGTCCAAACCCATTCTGGTCGTGGAAGAGAACATGATTACCTATTGCAAACTGTAAAAGTCAGCTAGCCTTACCTTATTGGAGTCATGGTCTTTGATTGTTCTAACCAGGATGGTTGAGTATGCTTTAGTCTGGAGCTTAATTAGCGTGGATGTCATAGTTGTCAAGTAGCGCTGCAGATCTAATCTTACGGTACCCTTCATGATGGAGTAAAGTAATGCAGGCAGAGCCTGGTGCCTTCCATAAAGCAACTGAAATGGGCTCTTTCATGGAATGGTAACTAATGTTGTAGGTGAAGATGGCGGTGGAGATGAGGGTACTTCAGTTCAACGTTCTAACCGTCAACAGCTTCCTGAGTATATTCACCAGTGTTCCATTCACCCTTTTGAACATTCCGTTGGACTCAGGATGGTGTGGGGTTGTTAGAGCCCCGCGGATAGCCATTTGTTCATTCAACTTAGGGAGAATATGCGAAGTATGGTTCCGTTATCAGAGATTTTAAACTGCAGGCAGCCAGACCACTGGATTATGCACTCCATTATGAACTTGACAACAGTGCCCTCCCCCAAATCCCTTATTGCCTGTGCCTCTAACCACCTGGTCAAATGGTATATTGCTACCAGGATATACTTGTAGAAATTATTTGCCCATTGGTAGGGGTCCCACGGCGTCAATGGGCACAGTGTGCCATGTGAACTGGGGCTTCATCAACCAATAAGAGGTCTTCTGGTGGAACAGCTTCTCTATTTGAAATTGGTGGCAAAAAGAAAACACTTCAAGCACGTTAAAGTGCATACTCTCCCAATAATATCTCAGTTACAAGAATTCTAGAGTTTTGCATAGCCCTCCATGGCCTACTGCCTTATGCGCATTCGAAATGATGGCCAGTCAAGCAGAGGGTTTTGAGAAGCTTAGCATATCCTACCCAATCCTCTAAATAACTCCTTATCTTTCCAAACTATATCAGTCATCATCCCATCTAGTACCCAAATAACTTGAGGTGGATCATCAGCGTATTGGCCACTGACCAAATTTATTTATTTGACAAGTCGTCCAGATCCCCCACTAAAGATATTGTTGGTAACTTAGATAAAAGGTCGGCATTCTGATGTTTGGCGCTAGGATGTGAAGTATTTCAAAATTGTAGGCCTGCGGCTTGAGGTACCATCAGGCAAGGCTTCCTTCCAGCTCTTGAAAATTTTGTATCTGACGCAATGGCATGTGGTCCATCACAAACTTGAATTTTACATCATGAATTATACTTGGAACTTTTTATATGCGTATATTACAGCTGAGCACTCCTGTTTCATCACAGTGTAATTATTATCGTAGCAATTCAAACTCTGAATACAGAAAGTGACAGGGTGCTTCACCCCCTCATCATCTAGTTGGTATAATACTGCTCCAATGGCGGAGATAGAAGTGTCCGTTGGAGTGTGAGCTCCTTCTCAAAGTTCAGATATTGCAACACTGGGGTGCTAATCAGTGCCATCCGGAGAGTATCAAAAACTATTTTGCCGCTGTTCTGTCCACTCAAAAGCAGTGTTCTTACGTGGGAGCTCAAAGAAAAAGGCTCTCATGCAGCTGAAGCTGTTAATGTTTCATCATGATACTGACCATTCTTAAAAAAACTTGTGTATCTTTCTTGGTACTGGGTTAAGTTATGTTTCATATGGCTTCTACCTTGGCTGGGTATGGTATGAATTCCATAGCATCTACCAAGAACCTGAGATATTCTAACTGGTCTTTGAAGAAGTGAATTTTATGTGGCTTGATTTTGACGATGGCCTCTGCGAGCTGGCGGAATACCTCTTCCAAATGATCAAGGTGATCCAAGAACGTCCGCAAAAAGACATTAACGTCATCAAGTTACACCAGGACACACAACAGCTTGATATAACCTAAAATAGTGTCCATGGCCCTCTGGAACGTAGCTGGGGCGTTACACAGCCCTGTGGCATATGGGTGGACTGAGATAACACTTTGGGAGTGATCATGGCACACTATTTTCATCTGCTGCAGGCAGATCGATCTTCCAGTGCCCCAAGGTTAGGTTCATAGCTGATAAATAGTAAGTCTCACCCAGTCTACCTAAAGCATCATTGATACATGGCAGCAGATATGAGTCCTTTTTAGTGATAAAGTTTAGCTTCTGGTAGTCAGTTACTACCCAGTTTGTGCCGTCCTTTTTTAACAATCAATACAAATGAAGCCCAGGGACTTTTAGACAACTCTAGTATTCCCTGCTCTAGCAGCTTTCTTATTTCATCAGAAACTACCTCTTCCATGACCCACAAGTGGCAGATTGATTGAGACCAAATGATCAGGTGATCCCCCATGTCCACTGAATGGACGACGCTGCAAGTGCATCTGAGATAGTGATCATCAGCCACAAAAGTGCTTTTTATATTCTAAATAAAGCTATTGCACGATTCTTATGCTCTTCTGATAGCCCTGTTAAAGTTTCTAATGTTATCCTCATAATAACACTGGACTGTGGTTTGATGGGAAAACCAAATACATCCAGTGACCCAAACTCATGGAACTAGAGGACCTCATCCGCAGGGGTCAAAAGCAGATATGCCACCACCTGGTGTCTCCAGATCTTAAAAGTCCTTGTAGATTTTCAAGTAACACTTTGATTTCCCTGTGCCCAAGTAAGATTATGCCCAGGGCTGCATGAGTCTCAAAGCGCAATTTTTGATAAGGGCCTAGAACCTCCCCATAAAGTTGGTTGGTATTTCAACCTCTGACTTTGTGCCCAATATCAAAAAATCATAGGGGATTGATATTGCAGCAGCGGATTGAAGCAGTAGCCCTTGGTACCCATATATCTGCTGGGGAAGAACACAGGTTTTTTTTCAATTGCTGATAGTGGACAAGGATTGCCCCATCACTGTATGCGTGATAACTTGTCCCATCCGATTGGAATCCTGGGTCACACCATTGAATCAAAATAAACCGGGATCTGCTGGTCCAATATTTTGAAGGTCTCCTCAGACATATCGATGACTGAACAAAATGGCACATGTAGGCTGCTCCTATCAGAATTTCATATTTATTGTTAGTTAACACAATCTCTGGTGCTGAAATGGCAATTGACCCAAACTGCAAAAGCAATGCACTGAAGCCACTTCTGAGACAGCGCAGGCCGTCCCCATGGTCCCATATGCTATCCAGTTCTCCACGTCAGGTTTCAGCGGTAACTTAGCTACCAACCTTGTGGATAGTATATTAACGAGAGCACTGGTGTTTATGATCACAAATACTTTGTTTTTTAATAAAATGTCATGATATGTACATTCAGGATAAGCAGAATTTTGGTTGTTTAATATGTTAACGTCCAAGAATCTATCTTTTGAGGAAGCGCATAATACCTACCCTGACCTTGGGGTACTCCTTAATAATTGCATCTACTGGGATCGTGGCGTTTACCCCTTTCAACAAGGGTGCATCCAATTAAGGTCAAGGTTCATCAGAGGTGGCGTGCTCTAGGATTTGACATGCTTAGGGAATCAGGGTTCCCTGCCGATCCTCCTCAAGGGCAGCTTCTTTGGCTTGAGCGTGAGTCACCATGTGCACATCATCAGCCAGTTGCTGATATAATAGCTCTTCATCGTATTGGAGGGCCTCAGCGGAAAGTGGCTCATCTAGATCAGTTGGGACAGATGTAGTAAAACCAGTGAAAGTAGAGAGTCCCTTCTCTACTCCTCTTGGTCTTTTCCCTGCTCATACAGAATCAACTGCACAATATGAGCTTGCCAATTAGTAGGGCAGTGGAACGCAATATGCCCAAGAATACAATGAGTGTTGCAAGTTACTCCAGAGAGGTCTCAGCTCCCAAGTATCAGTAGAAGGTTCAGGCCGGGGGTTGGCCGCAGGGTTGTAATTTGGACGCAGATGAGGCGGATAGATTTAAGATTCGTGGGGATTACTCATTGGAATTAAGGAAGGCTGATTCACACTGCTCAAGGAGGAAGACCCTGCTGGGGCCATAGAAGGCTTCCATTCATGTTTAGGAGGGCTTAACGTTGCTGCTAGTTTATGCAAATGTTTAACATTTTTGAGCAGGGGAACATACTCTTTCAGGACGGGAGCCATAGCATTGATTAATTTACGGTGTGGCTTTACCACTGAGGTCATTGTGATTCCACATTGGCCTCAGTTAGCATACCCGCTCCCACCAAGATGTGCACCTCTGAGGTAAACTGATCAGCAGGCGCTGTCAGGGTCTCATTTCTCTGGAACCCCATTGTTAAAAATTTGGCCTTTAGTTGAGACTTTTTTCTATGCCTAAAAAAATTTGAGCATGGTATCCTTCGCTTCTTGGTAGGTGACAGAGCTATCCCTCAGATATAAGGTAAATTAATCAGCACTTTCAACATCGAGAATAGAGATCAGCAGCTTAGCCTTACAGCGGCCTGACGCTCCCTTCAACTGCAAACTCAACTGTTTGAATAAGCCATGCATATTTCCATCCCAATTGAAGGGAGGCAGCTTGTAAATGCACATGTCCTCATCCCGATTGAAGTTACGCGCTATGGAAAAACTGGGGCACTGCTTGGGGGACATAACTTGCCCCTCAGCGAGGAGAGGTCCCCATATGAATAGCGGGGATCAGCTTATCTGCATGGTTGGAAGCAGCCTGACCCTCTTCTGCTGGCAACATGGCCAAAACGTTAGGAGCTCTTTGTGGTGTGGAGTAATCATTTTCCAAAATTCTGCTAGATGTAAACTGAAACCTGATATTCGCTTGGGAGGCAAATAGTTCCGCTGCACCTTCCTCAACTATGTAATTACCAAATGACAGTGTCCTTTACCATCATCCCCCGTCTGCTTGTCAGCTTCCCCGTCGGAACTCTGGGGGTATCTGGTAGATTTTAATAGCCACTCCACGCTGTGTAGCCGCTCAATGATGTCAACAAGGCAGTTTTCCAATTTTCTAAACTGCCAATCGAGGACACAAAGCTGACTGAACACTTCTTTAAACTGATCCACCCCCACTTTATGCTCACAAAGGAGCTCATCTTGGATTCAGCGCTATGTGTTCAGAGCGAGCTTAATGTCAAAGTACTGCACCAACTCTGTAGACTGAATGTTTCCCATCTTTTTTAACAGGATGTGCTATGGTTAGGATACTTGACTTATTGGTTGGATCAGCGGGCCCCATGTAGTGAGCACCACTGTTATAAAACCTGGCGGATTTAGTTGAGATTTGCCAAAGAGTTGCAAAGGAGGGTTTCCCACTGATGCAAAGGAAAGATGACATGAAGATTGCCGTTCCTTGAACAATTGTAATAAATATAAAATGAAGTCAACGGCTTCAGCGCACACTATTTTATTGAGAACGGCATAGTCCACTACTGTTAATCTTTCAACTATAAGTATAATCCACTAAATGTAGTTAATCAAAGACCTCCTTAATCTTCTCATCTCTCCCCTTTTTCACTCATCTCTCTAACCACTATTCGCCCCAGCTGCGCAGCTACTAAGCTTCTCCAATTCTCATCGCTCTCATCTCATTATTGGAAGTTCCAGCAGAATCCCTATATCTGGCCAAGGTCAAATCTCTTAGAGTCAACTATATTGAATTGTGGTAATAACTGCGCTACCTTGATTTTTATGTATTACCAATGATCCGCCATTAATAATTTAGGCTTATCTTCCAGTCATATAAATTCCTGAAAATGGCTAACACCAAAATTCTTGAGAGCCCATTGGCATTTTGATGGATTGTCCCATGCAATGAACATTTGATAAGTCATAATTATGCAATCATATCGCCCATCTTGCTAATTGCTCATCAGGGTCCTTCATTTGTTGTAACCATCATAGTGAGGCATAGTCTGTAATAATGGTAAAGTGGATTCCATATAGATATGTATAAAATTCTTATTAAATAATAACAAGGCGCTCGCATTTGGTAACACTGTAGTTTTGCTTGATCTTACTTAAGGTCTTGCTGTAGTAATCCAATGGATTAACTCGGTCTTCAATGTGTTGCAATAGAAAAGCCCCTACTACTAAGTCATTAGAATCTGTGAACATTAGGAATGACTAATCAAACTGTGGATGGACTATAATGGTCTAGTACAAAAGCAGTCCTCAACATATTGAAAGCCTGTTTTTTTTTCAGACCGCCATTTGAAGGGGACATTTTTCTGAAGGAGATAGATGAGGATTTGGTGAGTTCAAAAAACCAGGGTATAAATAGGCGATGGTAGCCCACTATGTCTATAAATACTTGGATATCCATGAGGCTCTGGTGGCACAGCATACTAACAATGGCTGCAACTTTTCTAAGATTGGGTTGAATCCCATGATTTGAGACTTTGTGACCAAGGATATTACCTTGGGCTTAAAGAAAGAGTAAGTTGAGGTCTTGAGATTAATGGAGGCCTTTTGGAGACAATTAAGTTCTCCCAGAGATGATCTAGATGGCCATTTAAGGTTTCTGAAAATACAGTAATGCCGCTGAGGTAGATAAGAACACAGGATAGCTTCAATTCCCAAGATCTCATCCATGGTGCGTTTAGATGTGGCAGGCGAGTTGCAGGGGCCCTAGGGCATCCTAGTTGGCTCTAATAGCTCTTTGTTAGCTATGAGCGCTTACTTGTATTGATATTTGGGTGCAGCTCTACTTACTAGTATCTGCTAGCTAGATCCATTGCAGAAAATATTGGGATCTGGAAAGCAAGTAGAGAGAGTCATTGATATGAGGAAAAGGGAAGCTGTCCTCTTTACTAATAGAGCTGAGCCATTAATAGTCCATTATTACCCAGTGACTACTGTCTTCCAAACTAGGAAGAGAGAAGAGGTCCAAGGCTATGGGAAGGGGTTATAAATTCAGATTTAAATAATTTAATAATCTTAACGGCTACCTGATATGCAATGACCTTACCCTTCTGATAGGGATGAGAATAATTATGTTTAGCATCTCCAGCCTCAACATGATGTAGGATGCCATTTATCTTTCCAAAGTCATAGGTGGAGTTCAAGAAAAGGTCATAGTACTCTTCTAAAAACTGCTTGACATAGCTCAGTTGTTTACTGGTTAACTGCGCCCAATAAAGGAATCTATTAAAGCTACCAAAGAGGAGGATTGTTGAATGGTTGACTGGATCTAAATCTTTGGTGCTTATAAACCAAAAAAATCCTGAGTATTCCAAACTTGGGATTTGTGGCCTAGCAATTCCACTTAAAAATATTTGACTGTGATAACACGGGCTCAAGGGCTTTATTGGTTAGGTCAGACTTAATTGTAATAGTCGACTTAATGACTCAGGCATGTGGGCTTTGTTGGTCTATTTCAAATTTAGTTTTTAATGTTGATCGAGTTTTCAATTGAATTAATTACTAATTAGTGGTACGAATTGCCTTGGTATGTGCTGCTGATTGCTTGAGAAAGATAATTGTTTCAGCTATTTTGAAGACACGTCTGAAATGCTGTATTGAAAATATTGATGAAATTTACACTGACCCTGAGGCCATGTGAGATGCCCTGAGTTGAAGGATTGTAGACCCTCAAATGAACATTTCATATGTTCCTCTGGCCAAGTGCCATTGAAAATGAGACATCATGGGTAAGATGTGAACATCGAACCCTAAAAATTATCTCCAAGTTGATACTAATAAAGGACAATCAACTATTACCACAAGTTCATAGTTTGACTTATAAGCTTTTTGTGTCTAATACTTTACATTGTATTAAGTTGAGAATTTAATTGGATCAGTAAGATCAGGGCAGCGTGCCATCATCCAAGCAACAACAGGGAGAATAAGACTTTGAAGTGCTATCACCAAGGATTTAGATCTTAATTTATAGTCACCATCTGGTCTATTGTCGCTATACAATAGACATTCAAAACTCCATATACCGCAGAAGAAGAACCATCCATCTGAAGTAGACTAAAAATTCAACAAGGATCTAGCCCAAAATCCTTTAGACTTTCAAAGTTATGAACATTTTTAATTGTCTCTATGTGCAGTAAGTTAAAGTAAGCAGCTGGTGTATATGGCCCCAACATTTTATATTTTTTGGTTAGTTTTTGCAGCAGCACCGAAATGGATCCAGCTAAAGTGTAATCTAAAATCCTATGGAAGGTCAGGATTTCCTTGATGGATGGTTTATTCAAACCTTGTATCTCTATTATGTACCAGACGGGATTTTGACATGTACCCTGGTGTCAACAATAACTTGATACTTAAGCGGTATAGTAAGTTGATTTTAGTAAGCAAATAGTCATGAACTCCTGTTAATCTATGGAAAGAGGGTTAAATGCATCCAAGAGCCCCTCACAAGGTATTCAATTTTTGTCAATCCAATTTTCACTTTCCAAAAGGCAAGACCAAGCTTTAATCTCCGACTTGACATTTTGAGAGGTCTCAGATAACAGTGAAACCCTACGTTAAAAGAGAGATAAAATCCATTGACAGTGTACAACAGCAGAGTCGTCATAAAGAAACTGGGTTCCAGGAAGGAGGTCATAACTGGGATTACCTAGGGCAACTGTTAAGGTAATTAGTGACAATTTCCTAAAACAGTTGTGAGGACTAGGTCCCAATGAGCAGAATATTTTGTCATACCAGCATACTATACTCCATTTAGTAGGGTATTTCAGGTGCTATCCTGATGAATTTCATAAACTATAATGAGACGAAATTCACAGGGTAGCCACTGTCAACAATGGCATGAACAGGAACCTTATAAACTTGAACAACAACTTGTTTTACCAAGCTCCCATATGCTGGAAGGGTAAGAATAATAGGATATTTATCAGAAGAAGAGCAAGCCTTATTGGGTTTATTATTGTCAACTGAAACAAATTATTATCTTTAGGTACAGTAACATTGGTTTTTCAGAGGCCGTTAAGGGTTTTTGAGGCAGTATAAGGATGTCATCCTGAAGAGCCTTGTCCTTCATGCTGACTGCCATTTTCCCGCCTCCTCAGCAAGTATCTTACAACAATTCTTGGCGTTATGGCAGAACCCATTAAATAAGTGCATCAGGGTTTCAGATTCTTAAATTTTTAAATTTATTGTGGGGAAGGCTGACCATGGGATGGACACTTCCGAATATGACTCAGGAAAGATAAACTTAGTACCAGGGGAGGCACCCCAGAGAGGCGATGCTATCTCTTGTTGCCAGCAGGAACGCCACTTATGAGGAGGTGGGAGGGAACGTGTGAAGGGGCCGTAGCCACTATTGAGCACGTGTGGAGGAAGGGGTCTGATTTGATGAACCAGACTGGGAACCAGGAGGAGACCAGCTGTCAGCGACGCGGTGGGAGGTATCCAAACATCCATGCTTGAAAGTGGTCCACCAAATGAGACCGGAATCTGTGGACAGCTTCTGGGAGGGTGGGGATGGAGCCAGAGATGGCATCCAAGACAATAGTGTGGATAGTCCACATGGCGATTGCAACCACCAGAGCACGGAGGGAGGGTGGAAGGGGGGAGGCCATTGATGAAGCAAACATATCTCTTGACAGACTGAAGGGATGCGTTTGATCCTAGCCCAGCAGACGTTGAACTTCGCGCTATATCACTTTAGAGGTGGGGCACTTCTACAGGCGGTGGAACAGCGTTCCATACTGGCCACACACGACACAGGATGAGTGTAAAGCGTTAGAGCGCTCATCTTTACGATACACCCGCCTCAGGCAGCGCCACACATGGGAGCGGACTTTTGGCTGCAGGATTTCATATTCTTCTGGTCCTTAACAACGTGAACTCAAGATCAGCTGGGAGAGACTGAGACAGATCTTTGGACTCAAATGGGAAGCTAAAATCTCATCAAGAAACTCTTTGAATTTTTTTGATACAGGTGAAATTACTCTTTCACCCAATAGTATGTAGTTGGACCTCATGATAAGTCTCTAAGGTGAAGATTACAGTAGTTATTGCGTCGTCTAGCATGATTCAGATTGTGGTAACCAAGGTCTATGATTGAGCATAGCATTGACTGGAGAACTCTATGGTACCTTTTCCTTTGTCCAGTCAGATATCCATGAATGCCTGCACCTAGTTTGCCAAGGTCTAATTACCTCATGAACTTCTGAACTATAGCAGGGCAGACTTGGTCCCAGGTTGGCATTCCTTTAGAGGAGGAATCACAATCTCACGGGCTGTGATATTCAAACAGGATTAAATATGTTCATTTTTAGCTGTTTTTGGCTTTCACCATCAAATTCTCATAAGCATATAATAAGGAGGTGATGCTTTTCTGACCCAGTTAAGATCATTCCTAGAATCTAGGATTAAGTTAATCACAATAGATTTGTAAAAATATTGAGGACAGGAACAGGTGTAGTCTCAGAAATCTTGGTCTCTGCATAGTCTTGAGGTACTTGTTGATCCAGTTGTTATTGTGCCCTTCCAAGTCCTCTTAAATTTCTCCTCAGTGGTGATCTATAAAGATTATAGAGGCCTTGGAGCTACTTGTTCCTTCAGGACTTGTATTAGAGAACGCTAAACTAGGACCTTGTTCTTAGAATTGCTTAAGTGGGTCCTAAAACTAAGGTAAGACAGCTTAAATGGAAGATACAATTTTAGTAATCTGATAAGATGCACTGAAATTGTCTATCTCATCTGAAAAGGCATCAAGCAAGACTTTTGAATCAAGTGAGGCTCTAAGCAAGTGGAACTTTTATCCTTGAGCTACACAACTTATCTGATCATGTAGGGCTGCTAAAGCAGTCATTATGTCTTATCTCCAAAATTTACCTTGATTAGTTAGAGGTAGAATTAAAAACTAGTTGGTCCTTAAGTTTGTGAGGACCTTCTGGGTCTCTAGGACCTTCATGCTTCTCTGGCCCTCAGTCTCAGGGGCGTATTAATCAATGCTAAACTTTGGTAATGAAGCTGTATCAACATGAGAAAGGCGTTGATTTGGGTGAGGCGTTGAATCCAGGAAGATTTGAGGAGTAACACATTAAGATAAAGATGGTCCTCAAGGTAGCCAGAGATCTCATATCCATCACATCAAGCTGGTTACATGCCTCAATAATAAAGTGGCGATTGTCCATAATGACATTCTAGTTATTGCAGGCAAATAAGGAAGCTGCGTTGCAAAAATCAACAATGTATGAGTGCAGGATCTGAGTAAGTCCGAGCTGTTGAGCTACTTCGTGGCGATATAGTCTGACCAATTGTGTAAAGTGATGTATGAATAAATGAAAAGATCTGGAGATAATGCTCAGTTTCTTAGTCCAACTCTCCTGATAGCAGTAAAGCTTAGTTATATAGTTCTCGCATTGTAGAAGGTATGTAAGTGGCCTAAGAATAATTGGAACAACATCCAATGGAGTATATGTGTTCATTAATTGCTGAATGATTTCTCTGATATTATCATGCTGAAGTTGATATTATGCTTGTTTGATGAAGAGTAGAGTAAACTCAAAAGTGGCCCAAAATTCCAAGCTTTCAGGCTACAAAGATTTTACTTTATACCAAAACGTGATAAATCATTGGCTTACGCTCCTTGACCGGTTAGAAGATTGCTCTTTTAAACTGTTTTCCATTTCTCATGATAGAGGCTTTAATTTTACAGCTTGTAGGATCCCTGTAGTGTGCACCACTTAAGTTGGGCTATCAGTTCTCTAGACTGGGAGATGAGTTATTGATGGGGCTCAATGCTGTTAAATTAGCAGAGCGGGCAATAAAGATAAAAAATGGAATATACAAACTACCTTATTAAATAAGAAGGGATTAATATTTATAGGGCAAGTTGGGATGAATCACCAAGAAGACTTCCATGGTACCCTACAATCAAGATATTCCATGTAATTCCAGATTAACTGCTTAGTTGAGACACTCATTGTTCTTCATCAATGATGACCTTATGACTATATTGATTGGAGTTGTCCATTATGTGAAATGAGAAGCAGATAGGCAATCTGGAAGGCATTCCTTTAAGCCTTGAGGAACAACTCTTGCAGCTAAATTGGGAAGAATTTCCATTTTTAACCAAGGATGAGAAGAAGATACCAGCTGTCTCTCTGTCACTGGGAAATTTAGCCCATGTGGCAGATGAGAAGTGGGTAATAACGTATCCTTTGAGAATAGCGCCTCTTCCTCCTATGTTCACCACCCACAAGTTGGTGAAGAAAATTCAGGAGGTGTTACAGGAGGTGGCAGTAGTCAGGAGCCATCACCAGCAGAAGGTGAGCGGCAACTGTCCCTGTGAGGTTCCCTCCACCAGTTTGAGTTCTGATGGAAGAAATAAATCAGTAGCCATGAAGTTAAATCACCCAAGTCACTCTCAGACTCAAAATTTCAATCTTCCCTTCCACACCAGCATCATTACAAACAAGCTCACCCCAGTTGGTATGGGCGTGATAAATCCCTTCCCTACCCAAGGGACTGGCCATATGTTGCCTGTCAATGGATGCAACCTGCTGTTCACCGGAGAAGTCATCAGTGTATAAAGCACATTTTCAGTGGAATGAAAATTCTTGCTAGTGAATTTAACATCAATCTGACTAGGCATGTTGGATCTTAGTTGGTATTTGAAACTATTTAGAATCTCAATCTGCCATAACTGAATAATGGAATATTCCCAACAGTAGTGTTCTTAGTCCCAGTTCCCAACTCAGTGAGCATATAGGACAGCGGTACCTTTTGGGGGCTGTCATTCCATTTTTCTTTTTATTCTATGTTAGTTTAGTTAAGAATTCTTAAAAATCCCAAATTCTATTTTGTTAATTTTTGTAGTCAGCTGGATATCAAATGGTGATGATTTCCAATTTTGAGTATCCTAGCTAGTACTGGCTGTTTCCCTATTTCTTTCAAATTTGTTAATATGGATGGCTGTATCAAAAGTAATCTTGCTGGTGTTTTAGGTGGTAAACCATCCCAAGGGCCAGCAAACTCTTACTATTATCAGCACAAACCATGACAATCCCATTCAGTTCCTGTACGCACATAATTCTTGATCAATTTTTATAATTGCGCATTTGGTGTCAGATTACAATCAGGAGGCTTTATAGAGGGCTCATTGACGTTCAGTTTAGGAGTAAAGTCTAGATCTGTCTATCACCTTGCATCCCAACAGTGAGAAATATGTCAGGGAAAATTGACACTTAAGACACACTAAAAACTCAGGCCAAAAAAGCATTTTAAGTTCTAAAGAAATAAATTAGATTTTTTAAATTGTAATTGTTTATCAATGATAGACACTTCCTTTTAATAATATTAAAGCTCCTTGTAGCATTAGAACGACCTATATCATATGACAGTAATTAAGTCACCATCTGTTACTTAAATTAAGCCCACTTATTAATGACTTGCTCACTAATTAGGCTTAAGATAAGCGCCCATATCTAAAGCTAGACATCTATAATTTAGGGTACAATCATATATACCAGTTGTGTGGGTGGGTGTATCAGATTTCCTAAACAAGACTCAGGTTGCCTGCTGGATTAACTGTAGCCATGATAGTAATGACAACTCAAGTTGAGATATTAAACATATGGGGGTTGATCAATCACTGACATCATATAACTAATTCAAATCATTGGGATAAACTAAAAATCATCTTAGGTCAAAGTAATTAAAGAGTAATGTAGTTCTTATTGTTTACATTACGTACTTATCTGAGATGTCAAAGATTTTAAGTTAAGTATTTAGAGCTACATATAAATCTATTAGCAAGAAAATTGGAAATCAAAGAAGAACCCAAGTAGAGAAAAATAAAGAAATCAAACTGAAATTCAATGCATGGTCTTAAACTATTAGGGTCAGCCCTTCTATAGAGCCTCTTTGCACTACTTTTTATGAGTATATGTTTCTAGATAGACGTAGTGAGATAGTAACTCAAATAAAAACCATTAACATCTAAAGGATTCATTAGCAAAATCTGACTTATAAAAGCAAGCATTGTTTTAGGTTAAGATAATTTTATGATGACATCCAATGATGAATAGGCACAATCATACGTTAATCCCTTCTAAGGCAATTAATTAATTAGAAAGGTATTTAGATAGAGCCCAGCCATAGTGAGCTTTTAATATTGGAACTAAAGATAAATCAAATAAAAAATACTTAAGCTCAGATAAAATGGTGACACAATACTTTTAAGAATATTCAAGTTTAAGTTCGTTTATCTGACAAAGATTATCTCACCCATTACCTAGAAAAATGAGTTATTATTGCACCTCTTCCAATAACATTACTACAGCCCAAATGTTGAAAACCAGGGTATTTAGAGCTTTGGCAAGTACTCTAAATGGTACTAGGATATCTGCTTTGAATATTAGTAATCCTTACATAGCTCTATCAGCTAAGGTATACAATACCTTTTGATAAAGTATAACATGTTAAGATATAGATTAGATAATATTTTCTTTAATAAAAATGCTGAATATATTAGCCAAATAGGGATATGATTTCATTCTAGGTGTCATTCCCTTGTGAAAAAAAATCTTTGTCCTTAGTTCAGGAAGCTTATAAACACTTCTTATTTGATAAGGACACTTCATAATAGAATTAGGCCATTGTACATTGGTAAAATGGGTTTGGCTAATGTATTTAATAATCAGTGGTATTTTATGTGCAAGATTTGGCTCTTCTTTAATTCATCATGCATTTAAACTAATCCAATTTTTAGATTTCCTGATTTTGAAACCCATAAAATCTTGCTGTAATGGCATATAATTATAAAGTAACCGTTCATGAACTTATTTAATGACAGTCCTTGTTTTGACAGAAACTGTGTGTTATTTAGGTCTACAACAGCAGATTGCTCAATAGGGCCATATCATAAAAATTAAAGCTTATAAAATCTTCCTTACAATACAATAATAAAAAGTTACTAGAACTGCTAATGGTATTCAGGTAAAGTTGTTTATCAAGCATTTTATTGATTTAATTATTTTTAAAATCATGTCATCTAAGGATCTCATCTCAAGGGACTGTATATAAAGATTTAATCTGCTAATCTTCTCATAGCTAAATCAGCAGTGTCAGTAGTTTGCGTTCCAGTATGGTCTGAATTCTAAAAATTGTTATGGTTTCCCAACCATAAACCTTTTTGAATTTGACGCTTTGGCCCCATATTCAAGGGCACATGCAAATTATGACTGCTAAAAAGTAATCTATATATGTGGACAAATTTTTTTGAAAACGCAAAGGAAAAATTTCTCATCAAAAATAGGGTTTATTACTAAAATAAGAAAGCATACAATTATATTTAATACTAACAGTGGCTTGGGGGCTTGTGGTGTGGTAGTTGTCATAGGTAGAATTCTGACATTATTATAAAAAGATCCTTTTAAAAATAGTCTTTAAACGATATGCTATTTTAAAAACCCATGATTCTCATTGGTTAAAATTATAATTGCTAAGCAGTACTTAAATTATTAGGATAGATGTATGATATAGTACTAAAGACAGAAAATCAATTGTATAGTCTTGTATCATTTACAATGACTATCAATCTATCGATTACCAATAAAACAGGGATAATATCCAAAAGCAATAAAATACCAGTGACACATTTTTGATAGCGCTGAGGAACAGTAGTAATAACATAAAATATATTTTTTAATTGTCCACAGCTGCTGAGGCAAGGTATATAATGTAATAAGTGATTTGTGGTTTAGCATTTCCATGGTGTTGAGAGATCAATTGTATATTGAAAAGAATTTAACAGAAATGGTCCCCAATATTACAATCCTACATTTTAAATGGAAAACGTCATGACAAAGGTAATTGTAAGTTAATACTACAAATTGACTTCAGCATAGCGCAAGTTCAATAAAAGCCTCAGTATGGTAATTAGTCAGATATAAAATTGTCTTAATAAGATTAGTTGTTCATATGGTTTGTCAGACCAAAATTTAAACATTAAGCCCACTTGATCAATAATCAGGGAGCAAAAGAGAGGTTAGTTAGATCATTAAGTAGCAGCTGGTAGGTTTGAGCTTTTCAGGGTTTTATTCAGGTTCTTAGCATGCACCAAATTGATGAATACCCTTATTAAGATCTTTTAGATTGTAAGCTATAGTGGACGTCTTCTCAATAATCTCTAAGGTCCCTTTCCATATGTGTTTTAATTTGTAATTCATTAAAGTCCATAATAATTTAATATTAAACTATCTCCCCTACAGCTAAGTTAGGTAAGGTCTGTCAATAATGATAATGCGTCTTCAAGCCTTGATCTTTAACACAGCGCTGTGGAGTAAGCTTTGCTTTGTAGCTTCATTAAAGTATCTCATGAGGTTTTCAAAATATATAGTTGAACTTATGTTCTACTCATAAACATGATTATAGAAAATTAGGGAGAACATGATGCTTCCCATAGAGTAACTGAAATTACTATGCCTCATTATTGAGTAATAAAAGGATATTATAAAAGAAAAAAGGTGATGGAAAGAAAAGATAACAAAAGGCTGGTTTGCTTGTGTTTAGTTTCCACAATATACTACAAAAGTACCATTTATCTTCTCCACCATGACTTTAGTTTCAGGATGTTAGAATATGGGCAAATCCCCTAAAATTTCCATCAGGGTTCTAAGCTTGGTTATTGCATGAAAATTAAAGTAGGTTCAATTATCTGATAGTTTAAATTATGGGCATCTATACCAACCAATTATATATTCTAAAAATATTTTTAGTCATATTTGTGGCGCCTAAGTCTTTGATCGCTTAGGCCTCCACCCACATGTTGCAGTAATCAATGATCACAAAAGATATACTTAAATTGTCCATAACTGTTACCTATGAGCTGAAAAACATTGATATAAAAGATGTGCCAAACAATATCAGGTTAAACAATTTCTAAGATATGGCCTTTTAGAAAAGGCTTTTTAAATGACATTCTTTACAAAAAGCTGATTGTCACATTGATATCAAAATACATCAATTGCCAATAGTAATAATGTTTCTTCAACTGGTAAGACTTTTATTGAATTGCCCATGCCTGTCAACATGTGGGCCCCAATAATGATATTGGTTTGCTCCATTGGTCAGGGTACAAAATTGCTTCTCATTGAAGCTATAAAGCTTCCATTTTTATACACCTGTGTTCTTCATTAACTTCTCTTGAACCGCAGTTTTTCTACAGGTTGTTGTCATATTTTAGTTAACATTTTATCAAATAATTCATCAGCCACATTAGTTGATAAGGCCATGGTGGAAAGTTGAGATAATCCTTTGGAATTTTGATGCTTTACTCTGGGGCGGTTCTGAAAATAAAAAGTTGTAAGCTTATATTTCAAAGCTCATTGGGACAGCCGGCCATCTGGCTCATTCAGATTCTCTAACCAGTGAAGGGAGGCATGATGGGTTAATATTATAAAAGTCATTCCATGGATGTATACCTGGAATGTTTACACATGTAGATGACCACCAGGCCCTTTTTCAGTTGACATATAATCTTATTCATGAACACCTAACGTTTGGCTGCAGTAAGCCACAGGATGCTTAATACCTTATGAATCAAATTGAGATACCATTGCCTTATGGTGGTTAAAGAAGCATCCATCTGGATATTAATCGTTTTACTAAAATTAGGGATGTCATTGGTGGCGCTTGGGTGAGGTAGATCCTTAGGTTATCAAATGCAACTTAGAGTTCACTGTCCACTCGAATGGTACACTATTCTCGAGGAGTTTAAATAATGGTTCACCTAACTTGCCAAAATCTAAACAAACAGCCCTTAATAGCCAATTATTCCAATACACTTGAATGCTGCAATTGTGTCTTGGTGTCAGCCATTTGCCCTCCCAGCTGAGAAATAAGAATGTATTAGGTCAAATTTAGCTGAAGAGGGGAATTGTCGGCCATTTGCAATTTTCCAATGTGGTTAAAAAACGTTTATTATTAAAAAATGAGAAGTCAAGAAAATCAGCCAAACGTCCCTGGCTAATTCTTGGTGGAACCCCATTAACTGGGGTAACACCAGTTCAAAACCTGTATGGGCACTAGCTATAAAATTGGCTGGTCAAATTACTCCAACCTCACCATGGACCTTGGGGAAATCTTTGGAAGGTACTCCCCTGACCCCAACAAGTCCTCCAATGCACCTGCGCAGGGACCCCCCCTTTTATAGGCTCAGCAGGGGTCCCCTAAGGTGTAAGAAATTTCTCAGGCGGTGATTGGCTAAAGTACATAAAAACGTTACCTCACAGGTACATGTTAGCCAATTGGAATTCCTCTTCATTTGCTCCGCTGCCTTGAAGCAAGTTCTGAGTTATGATAAGCTATTCTTTCATATTTCCTAATTCAGACTAGGTTAAGCTATTCTGAACATATTCCTAAATTCCCCTTGACCCTTGAATTACTTTAAATATCAAATAGTCAGATATTGAGGGTCATTATTTTTTCCCTTTATTGCGTGTATAATAAAAATCATAAAAACCAATTCTTATTAGAGCTTATTATTTAAACTTTATTTTATAAAAAAATTTGTGGAAACCAGCTGGTGGAACGCACCAGCGGGAAAAAGTAAGTTGGTTTCCCACAAAATGGTGCTCACTACAGGGGACCCCTGTATAGCCAGAATCATTGCTCTTGAGGAGCAATTAGCCAGCGCCTTATCACCTCTTAAAGAGTTGGAGCTGCGCCATTTAAACTTCCTCTAAAAGACAAATTCACCCCTGGCGAAGGAAACAATGCCGCTTTCTTGTATGTTTATGAAGCTGCCATGTCCGGCACAACTGATAAACGAAAAAAGCTCAACACATCCTTCCTTGTTTAAGTCGCCTAGCTCAAGAAAGGATAGTAACTTACCTGGACCCTTCATAAACTTGGACAGAGGTGTAAAAGGCTCTTTTGGATGAATTTGGATCAAAGCAGAGTCTACTCAGGGAAAAATAGCCTTTATGCGCCTTAGAATGTATGAGGGTGAACCACTTATTTCCTTTGCTGAACGATTTTACCTCACAACGCAAAAGTTAACAACCTCTAACGTGCTCACCCTAGATGATGCTGTTGCCGCCCTGTTAACTGGGTTAGCTTCTCAGCCCTCTCTAGCCCAGAATATTATTTCAGTAAAGCGCCATTTCCAACATATCCGTTGCCTAAAGGAGGCGTTAGTAGATGCTGCCGATTTCCAATCATGTGCAACATCAAAGGAAACTGTTGTGATTCCTTCAGCTCTCATTATTGAGGAGATACCGCCAGTTGCACAGCTAAGGGTGGGCTCACCTATGCCTACCCTCCCTAAAAAACTTGTTCCCACTGTGCGACCTAAAAGTTACCACTTCTTTTTATGAATTAAAGCCCTGTAAGGTAGCAATTTAACATCCGTCCACACAAGCTCATTAAAGCTGCTGTGACTACCCCTTCAGATAAGCTTGTAAATGCGTGTCCTAAGGCCTTTAAATCTCCTGTGGCCATCTCTCCTACCTCCATCGCGGCCTTGCCAGTTGTTGAGAATACCTTTGGGGATGAATCTGAGGGGGTTATAATGATTTTGGTTACTATATATTGGGAGCCCCCGCAGAGGTAGAGGTTCTGATCATTTGAACGTTGGAGGAGTAGACGAGTCCACCATCCATGAGTAAATGTACCTCAGTCAAATCCTGGGGTGTCCAAAAGTGATTGACACTGCCAATGATAGTGACCGATTCTTAGCTATCTTTATTCACCCTCTTCAGCGTATGTATCCCTTACAAACTATCATGAATAATTACTTTGAGACTGCTAAAAAACTCACTTCTACCTTACAGCTTAAGAAGGTTTTAGCTTTGTCGCCTACCTTTAGAGGAACTCTCACTAAGTTTGAAGTAGTTATTCATAAGGTCCATATATTGGCTATCCTGGACACTGGCTCCCCAGTCAACGTGATCTCCACTAAGCTTATCAAGAAGATAAAGCTAGCGCCTGACTTGGAGTGCTCACAAGAATTTGGAACCGCTGCCTCAACAATACTCGTGCTATTGGGGCATACTCTTTCCTTCCCATTTGAGTTGGGAAGCTTATAATATCAGCCCCGGCTGTGGCCTAAGATAACAATGCATATGATATGCTCATCGGCACTCTGTTTATAATTGAGCATGAGGGAATAATCAACCTAAAGCAAGGTTACCTCTCCTTACTCAACTTTGAAGTCCCGTTAATATTATCCAATAGAGTCCAGTAAGCACAAATACTCTTGCTTGGTTGATTACCCCTTGCAGTGATACCTTTGTCTTATACCACTTTGGGGCACAACACGAAGAAGTTACCTGATTCAGTGAACGTTAGCGAAGGTATCCCTTTTTATGATGCGGATGAGGTCGTTATTAAACCTGGTGAACAACGAGTGGTTGACACAAAAGTCATGCTACAAATCCTACATCACTGTTTGTTGCACCTCATTAGTATTGAGGGCGTCAGTCCCTTGGAGCCTCGGGTATTGCCTGGCATTATTGACCCTGCTTATCAAAGGCCCATTACTTTGCTATTGGAGAACCTCACCTCCAAGAACAAAGTTGTAAAAAAACACCAGGAGATTGGAAGAGGCATGTTAGTCCCTGTGGAGCGCATTGAACAAATTCACTCCATTGGTAATATGATGAATATGGGCCTGCCAATGATAACCTGGTATGTACCTTACCCAACGTCCATATCTTGGAAGAGCTTACCCCAGATGAGCTGAAAAGTTCACACTCTTCTCAACGACTTTAGTGATATATTCTCCAAGTCCAATACTGACTATGGCCACGTGAAGGGTTGGTGCCACTCCATTGATGTGGGTGATGCCCATCCCATTTGGTCAAAACCTTATTGCAAATCAAAAGTGGAAGAA
The DNA here is from genome assembly GCA_022478985.1 of Massospora cicadina. Taxonomy (NCBI): domain Eukaryota; kingdom Fungi; phylum Entomophthoromycota; class Entomophthoromycetes; order Entomophthorales; family Entomophthoraceae; genus Massospora; species Massospora cicadina. The sequence goes on from JAKSZP010000104.1 coordinate 167,949, forward strand.
CAGCAAATGAGGACAGAGCTTCAGCAGTTACTAGATGTGGGGTTGCTAGTTCCTTCTCAAAGCCCCTGTTCTTCTCCTCTCTTGCTAATAAAAAAGAAGAATGGGGGACATCTGATATTCATGGATTACCGCAGGTTAAATAACCTCACAAAAAGGATAGCTATCCTCTCTCACATTGACAACAGCATAACCCAACTCTTGGGCTCTAATTTCTTTTCTGCCATGGAGTTAGCTAGCGGCTATTGGCAAACGGATCTCTCTCCTGAGGACCAGGAGAAATGCGCTCTCATTTGTAGTGAGGGTCTCTTCAAACCAACTCTTTTACCTCAAGGATTGTGCAATGCACCTGCCACTTTCCAGCGTGCAATGGACCATATCATGCAAGACCTAAAGTTGAGTTGTGTCATTGTCTACCTCGATGACATCACAGTATTTTCAAAGACTTTCAACGAACATCTTGAACACCTGAAGGAGGTGTTTAAACAGCTGCGCATGTCTAATATTAAGTTGAAACCTTCAAAGTGTACCTTCTTCCAAAAGAAGTTGGATTTCCTTGGACACTCAATTTCTAAAAAAAGGAATTCAACCAATCCAAGATAAGGTTGAAACGATCTCAAAGATGCCCCCCTAAGAATTTAAGGGATATTCAAGTATTACTAGGGATGATGGGATATTACCATCAGTTCATCCCTAAGTTTTCCCAACTCAGCAAACCTCTTATTTGCATATTGACCAAGAACTCTCCTTTTCAGTGAGGGCCGGAACAGAAGGCTGCTTTTGAGACACTAAAGCAACTTCTGCAACAACGCCCTATCATATGGCGCTCAGATTATAATAAACCCTTCATCTTATTCACTGATCATCGGATTATGTCGTTGGGGCCATCTTAGCCCAATTAGATGAAAACGATATAGATCATCCTGTATTTTATTTTAGAAAGATGCTGTACAAAGCTCAACGTAACTACAAGGTATGGAGAAGGAGTGCCTCGCTGTTCTGTTAGCTGTAAAGCACTACCGCCCTTTCCTATATGGAACTACCTTCACTGTGGTTATTGACCACGCGTCTCTAAAATGGTTACAGAACATGAAAGACCCTACAGGCTGGTTAGCTCGCTTGGCTCTAAAGCTCCAGCCTTATGACACGAAGATTGAACACCATGCTGGAACCCATCACATGAATTTTGATGGGTTGACCTGGCTACCAGTCCTTCACTTAAATAATAGTGAGGCGGAGAGGCTACAAAATCTTTTGATGACCCCCAATGACTGGGAAGATGAGGATGAGCCTGTGCAGAAAATGTTAGCCTGACACTACCATTACACCAAAGTGGAGAACGAGAAATTGTATAAGCAGGTGGGAACAAAATGGCTGCCTTACCTTCGACCCTTAGAACGTGTACCTGCTATCCTAGAAGCACACTCCACTCTAGGTCATGGAGGTGCCAAGAAAACTTATGGGTGGATTAAAGCTCAGTTTTATTGGGATGGAATAATGGAAGCTATTGTTGATGTCTTGTAGGCCTGCCTTACTTGCAAGAAGCAGTCCAGCTTCAATACTAGATATCAGTATCAACCAACCACCCCTCAACAACCTTTCCACACCATAGATCTAGATGTAGTAGGTCCCCTGCCTCAGTCTACTAGTAGCAACCGCTTTATCCTAAAAGCAATTGACCGTTTCACTAAGTGGGTGGAAGCCGAGGCTCTCCCTGCTCAAACGGCCAAGGCCACAGCCACCTTTTACATCAAAATTTGTTCTCTCGACATGGCTGTCCTCAAGTATTACTCTGTGATAATGGAAAAAATTTCACCTCCAGAGTAGTAAAAATCCTGGCCACCTCCATGGGGGCTCAACAACTTTTTCTCCACTCTGTATAATCCCTCGACTAATGGGACTGTGAAGAGAACCAATGGAACCTTGGTATTCATCCTACATAAAATGGCCTCTTCTGATACACTTCACTGGGATCAATTCTTACCCAGTGCCCTTTTGGGTTACTGGATCAGTTATCAACAAATCTTGAAATGTCCCCATTCCGAGTCTTTTATGGGCAGAAACCAGGAATATCTGCTCTTCTAGTTAAAGATGTATTCTCCTCTAGAGTAGAGGAACATGATAGAGTTATGCGCATATTAGCTTAGTGCATCATACAACTCCAATCTGAGGCTATGACTAATTTAGCCAAAACAGTGACTAAAGAAGGGCAGGCTGCAAATGAGCTTTGAGCTCCTTGCCTGCATTCAAAGTGGCTAATATGGTACTATACTACATAACCTCATCACTCCTAGAAGCAGTAAGCTTAGATCAATATGGGAGGGCCCCTTCACCATCACTTACAAAAGGGGAAATGAGTACTCTATTAAATCTTCAGCTACAGGTATTACCATCAATCATGTACATGGCCGTTTCCTCTGACCTTATTCTCTCCCAACACTCTTGAGGGGGTGATGTCAAACATTTGCCCTCCCAGCTGAGAAATAAGAATGTTGTAGGTCAAATTCAGCTGAACAGGAGAAATGTTGGCCATTTGCAATTTTCCAATGTGTTCAAGAGTACGTTTATTAATAGTAAAAATGAGGAAGTCAAGAAAATCAGTCAAACGGCCCTGGCTAATTCTCGGTGGAACCCCATTAATTGGGGTAACACCAGTTAAAACCTATATGGGCACTAGCTATAAAATCGGCTGGTCAGATTAATCCAACCTCACCATAGACCTTGGGGAAATCTTTGGAAGGTACTCCCCTGACCCCAACAAAGTCCTCCAATGCACCTGCGCAGGGACCCCCCTTTTATAGGCTTTGCAGGGGTCCCCCAAGGTGCAAGGAATTTCTCAGGCAGTGATTGGCTAAAGTACATAGAAATGTTACCTCACAGGTACATGTTAGCCAATCAGAATTCCTCTTCATTTGCTCTGCTGCCTGAAGCAAGTTCCTGAGTTATGATATGGTATTCCTTCATATTTCCTAATTTGGAATAGGCTAAGCTATTCTGAACTTATTCCCAAAATCCCCTCGACCCTCAAATTATTTTACATACCTAAATAGTCAGATGTTGAGGACCATTGTTTTTTCCCTTTATTGCGTGTATAATAAAAAGCATAAAAACCAATTCTTATTAGAGCTTACTATTTAAACTTTATTTTATTAAAAAATATTTGTGGAAACCAGCTGGCGGAATTCACCAGTGAGCAAAAGTAAGCTGGTTTCCCACACTTGGACGCATCTTAAGTTTAATAGCTTCAACCTTTGCCAGCTGGAGCTGTAAGCCATGAATATCTATAATGAGCCCCAGATATTCTAGCTGCTCTCAGAAAAGTATGCATTATGCAGCTTGTTTTAAGTTTAGCCTCAACAAGATGACAGAAAACTTCTTATAAGTGATTAAAATGTTGGTAATTTTTTTTTTAGAAAACGTTGATATCATCTAAGTATACTAGAGCACATTAATTTTCCAATTGTTGAGTATATTATCCATATCCCACTGAAAAGTCATAAAGGAATTGCACAACACCTGTGGCATTCTGGTAGGTTGATAGAAGCCCTGGGTATTAATAATGGAACATTTTCCTGCTCCACTTTGGGTAGCTCATTCTTTTAATAACCAGAAATTAAATCCATGTTTCAAAAGATTACGCACCACCCAAGAGGTCTAGCACATCTCAATACACAGTAATGTATAGGCGTCTTTTTTGTCAATGTTGTTGAGCATCCTATAAATTACTTACCACGTGATATGAACCGTCCTTCTTTTTGATAGTTAACACCGAGGCCCAAGAACTTTTGGAAGGAATTAACATCCAATATTGCAACATCTGGGTAATTCTTTTCAAAGACTTCATCTGCCGCCTTTGAGCATAAAAAAGATGGAGGCAAATGAGCAGGTAATCTTGGTGCTAATATGGTGTAACTCATCTTGTGCACAACCCAAATCAACGGTATCTTTCACAAAAATTACACTTTACTTCTCAAAAAGGACAAGTTCTTAGCCTTTTTATTTTCAGTTAAACTAAAGAGGCGTTCCCATGGTACTAGGGAACATACTTAATGGTATTAATTGCTCAAAGCCCAATTTCAAAAAACTATCAAAATTGTAGACACTTCACATTCCTTTAACTGTTAATATATGAACAAAGCAACCAATACTGCCTCTTTTTAAACAGCATACGTTTACATGTTAGATATACGCGCCTTGATTTTTCCATAGTCAATGAGGATAAACCCAGGCGCAGTGACCGGTTTTGGGTTCAATTGGCAAAATAGGGCAAATATCTCACTGTATAAAACCTAGAAAATTTTAGATTTTATGGTCCCATTTTAATATGACAGCTCGCTAGAATGATTAGGTTACAATTAGCACTTAGTGGAGATCTTAGATTTCACGTTCTGATCAGATATCCACTGGGTATGGCCATGAATACACTGATAACCAATTGGCACTATGACATACTTTAAACACAAGGTTAACAAAACCCTGATTATGAGGCACTGTGACCTCATACTTCCCATTATAAGATAGCAGGAAGGGTTTTTAAGTATTTACAAAGCATTATCTCAAAATCAGTTTTTAAGCCATAAGTTCTCACAAGTGAGGTCTCACCAATGAAGTCTTAGTTTTGATTTAAAAAACAGTGGCAGGAGCGGATATCACTCATGAGCCAAAATAATTTTACAATGCACTGTAGACTCCTTCTGAGGTGTTTTATAAGGACCAGCTACTCCATAAATTTTAATGATCCATGTTCAGAGAGAGACCCAGTTTCTTCACAAATATTGGACACAATATTAAGGTGATGCCCCACTGTCTACAATCAGTCTGAATTTGAGCTTATTAATGGTGATGTCATTATAGAGACACTCAGATAACATAAGTATCATAAGAACTTATTGTATGGACATGCACTGTGTCTGCTTAACCTAGCTAATATTGAGTGTCTTCAAATAATTGAGGGCTAGATTCTTTCAAAATTGTAACGTGTATAGTCACTAAGACACTTCAAAGTTGAGGTCTCACCAGAGGGGACAGGAAGCTCTTGTTGTTCTATCTAATGGATGTAATGCTTTGCTACTACTTTCTATGACAACTTGGCTTCGCGTTCTTTTAGTAATCAGGTGGTAACGGTCAACATATCATCTGTATAACTTAATGAAAATCCAAAGGCGGGATGTTGTTACTATCCCTTTATCAAATAGAAGATTGCTTCAGAAAAATTCTTACCTGGGATTTTTTTAACAAGAAGAAAGGATATAGAAAATTCCTGTTATAATTCACCATGTCTTTTCCCAACTCTACAAAATCCATAGGCTTCACAGAATGAACCTTGCTTTTAGAGCTCAGATTTGGGCAGCTAGTAGGATAATTCCACAGTTTTTTTAAAGATGACAGTAATCTGTATGATATAAGGCCTATCAGAACAAAAGCAAGGTGGAGGTGTATCTTTCTTTAGGAAGATGAGCTTATTTTAAATATTGAAAGGCTCCAGATGAATTTTTTTGGACACCCAAATTTGCAGGCAGATTAGTGAATATAATTTACCATATGAGTAATATAATTCTACTCACATAAATTGTATCATAAACCAATACAATTCCTTGTAGGACTCGCAGGCATGGCGCAAAGCAATCTGAGCATCAAAATAATTAATGACGTCAGCCTCAGATAGTGTCTTTACCTCCAAATAGAAGCGTTCCGAGAAGGATTTAACAGAATCATCTTTGTTAAGAAAGATATTAAAAATTTTAGCTTATGAGTGTTTGTCCTTTCTGCACCGTCAAATTTAATAATATTAAGATCCTTGGCCTTAATATAGGACATGCTGACCCTCTTTAACTTTCGCATTATTGACTCCTGACTTTCAGAGTCTAAATAGTTCATTACTGTTTCCAACTTAGCGTTCTTGGACGCTCCATCCATACAATCTCAAAAATCAATAGTGTTGTGCACAATTGACTTTTTATCAAGCATAGGTAAGTTAATAGGTTTAATTAGAAATTAATTTTCATGGCTGTAGAGCTGAAGAACCTATGTTGTTCTGTGAACATCAACTTCACAGAGATAAGGAGTTGGAGTAGAATGGCTTGAGCCACTAGAGTGTCCTGATTAAAAAGAGGTCAAGTGAACATTATTAGGATTAGCAGCGGTATTGCATACATGTTGTACTGGAATTTTTGAAAATATTTAAGGCCAAGTGCTTAGGATGAGGAGTTGCTTAGGCTAGATGGGAAAAAGCTCCAACACCCAAGGCGATATTAAAAATTCGCATGTTACATGTAACCAGTGCCTCATAACCCTAATATCAGGTTCAATCATTAGGTTTTCTCACTCATTAATGATTATCAAAGGGTCAATCACTAGAAGGACCCTGTCAACATTCACAAAGATCATTTTGAATCTAATTTTATAATTAGGCCAATATATCAGATAGATGGAGGCGTTCTACTTGCAACATGGCTTTGTTACTAAGAATCGTTTGGTTAGCAACAAAAATCCCCTTTTTAAGATGATTTTTTCACTCACCAGGGACCTTACTTTTTGTTAATGAGATTTCAGTTACAAATGCAAAGAATATTTTATGTGACAAAATAGTATTAAAGTGAACAGCTCTATCCATATTGCCATCATGGCCATTAAGGCATCAATGAGCTTCCACATCTTTTACTAACTCTTTCACTTGGAATTCATGTCCAATTTATGATCCCATAAGAGTTGGCCAAAGTGAGCATTTAAATCAACATACACTTGGAAAATATTGTCAACATTGTTTAAATGGACATTGTGGTTGGACGCTTTAGCTTCTACCAGTAGGTAATATTCAAATGGGTTAATGAAATCCACAAATAATAAAAGTGATGATCAGGGAAACAAGGTGTAGTACCTGTTTATTGAGAACCAATATTTAAAATTGGCGCTGGGGCGTCGGATTTCAGGTGAAAGGTTGTTAACACACAAAATTTCAAGGAACTCCTTGAGGATAGTAACCTTAATAAAATTACAAAAAAGGTAATATATTAAATAGGGGTTTTTACTAACAAAAGTATAAGAGCACACCTTAGTATCTACTAATGCCAGTGGCTTAGACGCTTGATTAGGTAATCTTCCTCATTGTAGGCTAGACTCAGCTACGTGGGAAAAGATTCCCGTCCAGATGACAATCTTATATTTATTCTCTTCTCCTTTCCAGAGTTCTTATCAGTGCAGTTTCTGGCTACAAAGCATCGCTGAGGGCAGGAAAATAGAGGTGTGATATCTAAATTAGACTAGGGAAAAAGATGCCAAGGGCCTAGGGTACTTTCATTATAGTAATAATATGCAAATAGAAATTTTAACACCAGCAAATGATCATAGTAAATAAGGATTTTCTACCATTTATTTTATGCCAGCATGGGGCAAGGTAGGACGTTAAGTTTAAAATCCATAATAAGCGATATAAAAACTGAGGCTGCAGGCCACGGTGATCTATAAACTAAGGAAACAAAAGTTGCATTAGTAGAAATTAGGGATTTATTCTGACATCAAAATATACTAAGGGACAAAGGCTCCGCAGTGGAATTACCAATATTAATTCAATACAACTTTACCACTACCTTTAAAGCTGTAGGCCGCAAGGGGAAGATAAAGTATATTAAACAAAAAACCCTGTATCTAAATATTAGTAAAAAATAAAAATTATGTAATTAAATAAACAGATGGTTGGTCAAACCACTTGCAGCACTGCTTGATATAGCACTTTTACAATAGTATCAATATGATTTTTATGAGCTATAGTCTTAAGGCATAATTTTTTCTGCAAGTAATTATATTGGTATGGATTGTTGTATATGATATCCTTTTGTGGAGACATAGGAAGTGAAAGAAACTCCACCTGCCTACCATGCATTTCCTATGATATTTCTTATAATTCCTTAATTAATTTATTGCGAGGAAGGTCAACCATGGGACGGACACTTCCAAATTTGACCCAAAAGAGACAAAACTTAGTAACAGGGAAGGCACCCCAGAGAAGTGAAGCTATCTCTTGTTGCAAGCAGGAACGCCACTTATGGGGAGGGGGAGGGAACATGTGAAGGGGCCGTAGCCACAATTGAACATGTGTGGAGGAAAGGGTCTGATTTGATGAACCAAACTGGGAACCAGGAGGAGACCAGCTGTTGGCGATGTGGTGGGAGGTATCCAAACATCCACGCCTGAAAGTGGTCCACCAAATGAGACTGGAATCTGTAAACAGCTTCTGGGAGGGTGGGAGTGGAGCCTGCGATGGCATCCAAGACAATCGTGTGGATAGTCCACATGTCGATTGCAACCACCAAAGCATGGAGGGAGGGTGGAAGGGGGGAGGACATTGATAAAGAAACTTATCTCTTGACAGACTGAAGGGATGTGTTTGATCCTGGCCCAGCAGACGTTGAAATTCGCGCCATATCACTTTAGAGGTACACAGTGCATTCAAAAAGTTTTTTGACTAACGTTTTAAAGACACAACTTTACAAATAAATAAACTTTCTTTTATCATAATTTAACATACAACCTTTCCCTCTCTATACATATTTATATTGCTAAAACAATTGTTAAAAGATATGCACATAGTTTCTATTTTGTATAACCATGTTTAAACCAGCTGTCACATTCTTCTGAATTGTCTCTACTTTATCAAAAGGATGAACCTTCAGTGCCACCTTGAGATTAGAGAACAGAAAGAAGTCAGAAAGAGCCAAATCTGGTGAATAGGGTGGATAATTATAATCTGAAGGTGGCACTGAAGGTTCATCCTTTTGATAAAGTGGGAACAATTCAGAAGAATGTGACAGCTGGTTTAAACATGGTTATACAAAATAGGAACTATATGCATACCTTTTAACAATTGTTTTAGCAATATAAATATGTATAGAGAGGGAAAGGTCGGATGTTAAATTATGATAAAAGAAGTTTATTTATTTTGTAAAGTTGTGTCTTTAAAACGTTAGTACCAGAACTTTTTCAATAAACTGTGTAGGACACTTCTCCAGGTGGTGGAACAGCGTTCCATACTGGCCACACACGACGCAGGATGAGTGTAAAGCGTTAGAGCGCTCAGCTGTATGGTACACCCACCTCAGGCAGCGCCACATGTTGGAACAGATTTCAGGCTGCAACAGAGGATGGTGTGCGTATTTACAGGTAGTTTTTAGGGTCTCAATGGAGTAAGGGATGTCCATCATGTCCAGGTAGTCCACCTTGGATAGGACGTGGGGCCGTGTGGGGATCACGCCATCTTGGATGGGTAGCCCCTGTACCTCTTGTGTGAACTGAGGAGAGGGGAGGCCTCTCTGGGCTGTGTGTCCGTTAATACAAATTCTCCACTCAGTGCTCCGCATGGAGAGGAGGATTCGTTTGTAGTGGGTTTTAGTCCCGTGAGGACCTGTGGTCGATGGGTGTGAAGCCAGGTATTTCATCAGGGAGTGAGGGTCCGATGGATTGTTGAGGCCCAGGGCACAGGAGAAGTTGGACTGGACCGCACGGGACCAGTGTTGGGAGGGGAACGTAGGGACAGTGATGGCCACAATCCAGGTGCCCAGGATCTTGGCAGCATGGGCTTTGAAGTCAAGCAGGCCCATGCCACCATGATGATGAGGGCCAAACATGACCTCTAGCTGTACTGGTGGTGGGCGGCCTGACCAAAGCCATCCTTGCAGAAGGGCATACAAGGATTTGAAAAATCTTGGGGAGAAGGGGATAGCGTGAGCTCCAAACCAGATTTTGGAAAGGAGCATAGAGTTGGCTAAAAGAACCCTGCCAGTAAGGGAAGTAGGGTGGGCTCTGAGGGAGGCGATGAGCTTCGTCACGTTGTCTAGAATATGCCTCTCCATTACTGCTGATGCATACCTGCCTGCCTCCACCCACACGCCCAGATGGCGGACAGGCCCTATGGTAGGGCGTGGCATGAAGGGGAGTACCAGTGGGGCGTTATGGGGTGAGCTGGGAGGGCGAGCATGTGTGCGAGCAGATGGGCCGGGCTGGGCACTGGTTGCTGGGGCCCAACAGTTTTGAGACCAACCAAGGAGAATAATTTCGGTTTTGGAAGCGTTCAGCGCAGCGTTACTTACCTGGGAATACTCTTGGATGAGAACTTCAAGTGCGCGTGCATCTTTATTATTAGACACCCCAACCACACAGTCATCTGCAAATGCCATCATCTTGACTGGGGCTTAGCCTGGCACATGGACCCCAGTGAGTTGGGCATTCACGTTTCGAAGTAGTGGGTCAAGGCTGAAGTTGTATAAGAGTGGGCTAAGGGGGTCTCCTTGTTGCAAGCCCCTTTGAGGGCGGACTACTTCCGTTAGGAAGCCAGGGCCACATACTGCCATTGTTGCAGATTCCATGAGCAGCATCACCCAGTTGATGAAGCGAGGGGGTAAGCGGGATTGTTGGAGGCAGGCCCTGAGGTATTCCCAGTTTACTCTATCATAGGCCTTTTGTTGGTCCAAGAATACAAGTGCCCCAGAAGCTGTGGACTGACATGCATTAGCCACAGAGTGCACGTTGTCCCATATCGACCTTCTGGGTATGAAACCAAATTGTTTTGGGGAGATGGTGGCAGATGCTACAATCCCTAAACGGTTAGCCATGATTTTTGTTAAAATTTTTGTATCCATGTTAGTTAAAGAAATGGGGCGCCAGTTGGCTAAGTCTAGCCTGTCCCCTTTCTTGAAGAGTGTAATGGTGAAGGCCTCTTGTCCTCCTGGTAGGAGGCGCGTTTCCAGAAGGCTCTGGTTAAGTGAGGCAGGCAGTAGTGGGGATATATATTTGAAGTACTTTTTATAGAATTCATATGGAATGCCATCTGGGCCTGAGCATTTCCAGTTTGGTACACCGCAGATGGCTGTCCATAATTTGTTCGAAGTAATAAAATTCAGAATATCCAGGTTTCAGGAAATGGTGTAAATGTGGGCTCAGTCAAAAAATTCTGCCACTTCAGCTGGCTGAATTGGATCAGATTGGTATAACTTGGAGTAATAATTTTGAGTTTTGATTGCCACTTCAGCTGGCATATCCGCGATGGAATCATCTGATCTTTGAACCTGTGTGCAGGCCACGCTCTGGCATGGTGCAAATTTTTTTTAAAAAAGTATGTGGTGTACTTGTCACCCTCTGTAATGCGTTTGGCTCTGTACTGAACACAAACCCGATGTTTGTGTTGCCTTTTGAGCGCGTTGAGGTGGGCGGCTGCCTCCTCCCACTTCTGGCCCCATGCAGGGCTGTATCCTGTAGCTGGGATGTTAGACTCCAGGTGTGCCAACTCTGCCAGAGTGCGCAAAATGACAGCCAATGTGGCTCGTGAGTGTCTGGAGGAGAGGTGGCGAAAGTGGCAGATGGTATCCTCTTTGAAGGCTGCCCATGTGGAGATGGGGTCCACGCAAAATGGTGCAACAAACTCTTTTGCCAAAGTTGCTGATTCCACCCAGGTGGAAATCCTGGCGATGCAAGTTTGGGGGGGGCGGAGTTTGCACCAATGTGGGGCCTTAGCCACTGTGACAGGTAGGTGGTAGTTTATCGTGACCAGTTGGTGGTCAGAGAATTCATTTTTTTTGTTTTGAAGTGGGAAATGTGTGGTTGGAATTTTGCCAGCATAAGGATAAGGTCAATGCGGGACATGGACCTTAATTGGCCATTGTGGACGTGGGGGCGCATCATGTTTTTGAGCAGTGGGGCTCACCGCGGCAGTGCATCCATTAGCCCAAGGGTGGCCTTTAGAATGCGAAGTTCTATGTGACCCTGGGGGGCGTGGGAGGAGGAATGCCAATGGTCCGTTGGTGTGTTTAGCCAACAGTTCATGTCACTGACTACAAAAGGGTCTGGGGGTAACAGGAGGGATTTGGCCAACGAGAAAAATTCCCAACGCTCTCATGCACAGATTGGGGCATAGATGTTGACAATAGCATGTGCCATGTTGGTCCACGAGAAAGTGACAACGAGGACTTGGATATTTAGGAAGGATTCTGACGATAAAAATTTGAAAAATTGTTTTTCTGAACTAGCACCCCACAGTGCTCTGACCAAAAGGATAGGGATGGGAGGAGCATGGTTTTATAAGCATCCTTGGAACCTCGCAGACAGTGGGACTCCTGGATGGCCAGGATATCCACAGGTAAATTTTGTTGTAAAAAACTCAGTTTTCTAGCCCAGGATGGCGAGGCCTTGAGTCTGGCAATATTCAATGTCCCTAAAGTGAAGGTTTCCCCCATTGCACCTTAGGTGCGAGGGGGTGGGCACCCAGGCCCACTAGCCTCCTCTAGATCCCCACGGGCCTTCATGGCAGTGTGGGTGTTTGCAGCAACGCTATCAGTAGTTTTGTTGATTTTTGCAGAAAGGTTTGAATTGGCTTTTGCCTTCCCTTTTTGTTTCCCTGATGGCACACAAATTTTTTGCGGTGCGGATGAGTTTGGTGCACCAATGAGCAGGTCAAAAAAATTTATTTCAGGTAGGTTGGATCCCAAGTCAGTTTCAACTGGAGCTTAGTTGCAAAGATCGGGTGAAATTGAGTTGCCCATTGGATCCTCAGATTGGGTGGCCCAATTATCATGGGCTTCCCAATCTGATTGTTTGATGGATTCCTGAGTTGCTTCCACCATGAAGGTTTTGATGTCCTCCTGGCATTGAGAGTGTGGGATAGCGGTGGTGACTTTGGCTGCTTCCTTGGCTGCAGCCCTGTGGGCCTGCTTGGCCTTCTTCCACTCTTGTGGGGAAATAGGTTTATTAGTAGGTAGCAACCTTATGCTCCTCACGGGAAAGCCTTTTTGGTGCTTGCAGTTGGTTTGTAGTGCGCCTCTCCACTGGCCATGGCTACTGAGGGGTGCTCTTGGAATGTGATGCCCTCTTTGGTGGGGCATACGTGTGCCTTATGGCTGAACGCGTCACAGTGGGTGCAGATGGGGGGCGCGCTGTCCACGGTTACCCAGAAAGGGTGGGTGGTATGCCCTTCAATTTCGATGTATGTGGAGTGTGGGATCTGGGTTAGGTCCTTTGCAATCTCCTCAGTTGGGGTCACAACTGCGATGGCTTTGCCAGTGCACAGGTGTGGCATCAGCATAAAGTGTTGCATCTCAAAAGATTGTATTTCGCCATAAATGGTGAGACCATCTTTCAGGTGTTGCTCCAAAATAGCACGTTTTACCGTAGTAGGCAAAAAGTCAAACGTGAGGAAAATTTGGTTGGATTTTGTCCTTCTGGTGCGTTTGGTTTTGACAACCCATTGCCCTTTGGGGAGGTCAATCACTATGCGCACCGCAGCAGCCTCATCTGCTGCCTCCTTGTTTTCAAAACCTAGGTCTAGCCAACCGCGTGACATGGAGTGAGGTGCGATGTACACCACAGTCAGGAAAAAAGTGTGCACATCCCCACAAAATTTTTCCCATAAAGCTGTTTGTTGGATGTCCAGAAACACGCGGACTCCATATTCCACCAACGAGAGAGGCTGGGAGTGCGGCGTGTTGATGTACTGGTTGCACCATGCTTGCCAAGCAAGGATTTCTGAGGAAATAGTGACCGCTGGTTTTTTAAAAAGATTTTCTATTCTGCCAGTTTCTCCGGGGCGTTTTTTGAACATTTGAGGCTGTGGGCCTACCACCTGCTCCTCTTACCTTACTTGCCCAACTGCTCTCTGACATGGGCGCAGACTAGTATCCTCTGTGAGATTATCAAACTAGATTCAGACTTGAATTGAATAGGTTGCAAAAGTGATTGCAATGAGAGAGAAAAGTTTATATAATTCCTTAATTACATGTTGTTTTTTGTATTTTATTATTTAATCTCTTATTTCTGGATTGTTGACTCTAACAACGCTATCATGGCAATAATTTCTCACTTCACCATAAAAACAGCTCTATAGATATAAATCTGATCAGAATATAGAAGACAATGAGTAACTTTATTTACACGCTAGCAACAACAAGCCATGTTTATTGTATCAGATAGGTTTAGAATATATAGTCATATAAAGCACAAATTCTAGCACATATATGTTTAATCATTTCTTTAAGTTAGCTTAAGTTCTGTATTTTCATAAATCTTAAAATTTATGAAAAAGTTTGCAGCAGTACACCTGATTTCTAACTTAATTAAAAATTATCTATAAAAAATCCAAAATGATTGCATATGCTTTAGGTAATACTCCATACCGATGTGTTTTTAGTACTAGATGGTCCCAGCTCAAGTTATTTAATAATGTTTATTAATTTAACCCTGGGATCTTAAGAACCTAAGGCGAGGGAAGAGGAGAGATCAGACTTCAAGAAATGGAATAAGTTTAGTGCACTAAAGCCATACTGCAGTAGAGCTGATTTTAGAGGGTCAGCAACATGGTAGAGACTTTAAGGGCCATCTCAAGATGTACTTGAAAGTGGGAATCATGTGTGGTAGGTTCCACACCTGCAAGTGAAAGGCTGCGCAAAAAGAAGGAGCTGTTAATAGTCCAGAGGTCATGGCGTTGGTAGGGATTTGGAGATGCCAGTGGCATTCAGGTAGGGTCTTTCCAAAAAAAATTCTTGAACAAATTGTCCAGACCAGGTCTGATCTTGGAGGAGCGCGTAGACTTTTCCAGAACGTGGGGTCCCCCCTGGACATGTGAAAACGATCTAGTGGGAGTCAATAGTCTTTAAAAAGTGGACAGCCTTGGTGGCAAAAAGTAGGGACAGTTCATTCTTCTGCCCTGAATGAAATAGAAGAACACCTATCATAAGGTGTTGGAGCGTTAACTTCCATAATGGGGTGGTAAACGCTTTGTCAGTGCCTCTAGAGTTAATTATTACAAATGAGGGAGGAGTTTAAAAAGGTGCAGGCAGACGGGAGGTATGACCTGAGGGTTGAGCCAAGTTACATAAAGGTGTACTTTTGGTTATCCATCTAATTTACAGGGTAAAGGAAAATTTTACTTGCACTAGTAAAGAAAGGCTATCTTATATATTTTGGCTCAAATTCAGAAACCTTAATAACTTTAACGATCCCCAAAGACTCATCTGTTGGTAACATTTTCATACTTACTTTCCCTTATTAAATAACAGTCTTTTTGAAAGTACATTTGAGAATATAACGTCTATACGTTTTTTCAGTTATGTTCAGTTTAAAACATGATAGTACTTTTTTACTAATTTATAAGACTTGCAAGTTGGTGGCTTTATCCATTATAGATTATAATGGTGTTTCAAAATTCTAAAAACTAATTTCAGTTTTTTGTTACAGTGGCTAAAAATTATTGCTGCCCTAGAGCTCGGTTTTAGCTGCTTAATCTAGGTGCATAAACTAGCTTTTTATTAGTATATTTCTAATTAAGCCCCTTTTTATAAGGCGATAATTGGTAAGATTGAGCCATTAGCAACAGTATAAAGAGCTGTTCATAAGGTGAGTTGTCAGGAAATTTAAAAATTCATTTGCTTATTGCAACAGGATTTTTACTCATGATACAAGCGTGTTCAACCGCGTTCAAGCCTTGGACTATACCTGATGGTTAATTTTAAGAGATTACCAGGACTCCTCTCACCATTTACTTATATTTAAATTTTAAATTTATTGCGGGGAAGGCTGACCATGGGACGGACACTTCCGAATATGACTCAGGAAAGATAAACTTAGTAACAGGGGAGGCACCCCAGAGAAGCGATGCTATCTCTTATTGCCAGCGGGAACGCCACTTATGGGGAGGGGGATGGAACGTGTGAAGGGGCCGTAGCCACTATTGAGCACGTGTGGAGGAAGGGGTCTGATTTGATGAACCAGACTGGGAACCAGGAGGAGACCAGCTTTTGGCTCCGCGGTGGGAGCTATCTAAACATCCACGCTTGAAAGTGGTCCACCAAATGAGACCAGAATCTGTGGACAGCTTCTGGGAGGGTGGGGATGGGGCCAGCGATGGCATCCAAGACAATCATGTGTGGATAGTCCACATGGCGATTGCAACCACCAGAGCACGGAGGGAGGGTGGAAGGGGGGAGGCCATTGATGAAGTAAACATATCTCTTGACAGACTGAAGGGATGCGTTTGATCCTGGCCTAGCAGACGTTGGACTTCGCGCCATATCACTTTAGAGGTGGGGCACTTCTCCAGGCGGTGGAACAGCGTTCCATACTGGCCACACACGACACAGGATGAGTGTAAAGCGTTAGAGCGCTCAGCTGTATGATACACCCGCCTCAGGCAGCGCCACACATGGGAGCAGACTTGAGGCTGCAACCGAGGATGGTGTGCATATTTCCAGATAGTCTTTTGGGTCTCAGTGGAATAAGGGATGTCCATCATGTCCAGGTAGTCCACCATGGATAGGACTTGGGGTCGAATGGGGATCACGCCATCATGGATGGGTAGCCCCTGTACCTCTTGTGTAAACTGAGGAGAGGGGCGGCCTCTTCAGGTTGTATGTCCACTAATACGAATTCTCCATCCTGCGCTTCGCATGGAGAGTAGGATTCGTTTGTAGTGGGTTTTAGTCCCGTGAGGACCTGTGGCCGATGTGTGTGATGCGAGGTATTTCATCAGGGAGTGGGGGTTTGATGGATTGTTGAGGCCCAAGGCTCAGGAGAAGTTGGAGCAGGCCGCGTGGGGCCAGTGTTGGGATGGGAGTGTTGGAGCAGTGACGGCCGCGATCCAGGTGCTCAAAATCTTGGCAGCATGGGCTTTGAAGTCAAGAAGGACCATGTCACCTTGATGATGAGGGACAAACATGACCTCTAGCCATACTGGTGGAGGGTGGCCTGACCAAAGCCATCCTTGCAGCAAAGCATACAGGGATTTGAAGAAGCTTGGGGAGAAGGGGATGGAGTGGGCTCCAAACCAGACTTTGGATAGGAGCATAGAGTTGGCAAGAACAACCCTGCCAGTGAGGGTAGTAGGGTGGGCTCTGAGAGAGGCGATTCGCTTCGTCACGTTGTCCAGTATGTGGCCCTCCATTACTGCTGACGCATATCTGCCTGCCTCCATCCACACGCCCAGATGGCGCACCGGTCCTATGGTAGGACGTGGCATGAAGGGGAGCACCAGTGGAGCGGTGTGTGTTGAGTTAGTAAGGCGTGGACGTGGGCGAGCAGATGGGCCGGGTTGGGAATGACTTGCTGGGGCCCAGCAGTTCTGAAACTGACCAAGGAGGATGATTTCGGTTTTGGAGGCGTTCAGTGCTGCGTTGCTTACCTGGGAATATTCCTGAATGAGGGCTTCAAGCGCGCGTGCATCTTTGTAATTAGACACCCCCACCATGCAATCATCTGCAAATGCCATCATCTTGACTGGGGTTTGGCCTGGCACATGGACCCCAGTGAGGTGGGCATTCACATTTCGAAGTAGTGGGTCAAGGCTGAAGTTGTATAAGAGTGGGCTGAGGGGGTCCCCTTGTCGCAGGCCCCTTTGAGGGCGGACTACTTCCGTTAGGAAGCCTGGGCCATGCACTGCCATTGTCACAGATTCTGTGAGCAGCATCACCCAGTCTATGAAGCGGGGGGGTAGGCGGAATTGATGAAGGCAGGCCCTAAGGTATTCCCAGTTTACTCTATCATAGGCCTTTTGTTGGTCCAAGAATACAAGTGCCCCAGAGGCTGTGGACTGACATACATTTTTCACAGAGTGCACCTTTTTCCCAAATCGACATTCTGGGGATGAAACCAAATTGTTCTGGGGAGATGGTGGCAGATGCTACAGTCCCTAAATGGTTAGCCATGATTTTTGTTAAAATTTTGGTGTCTGTGTTTGTTAGAGAAATGGGGCGCCAGTTGGCTAAGTCAAGCTTATCCCCTTTCTTGAAGAGTGTGACAGTAAGGGCCTCATGTCCTCCTGGTAGGAGGTGCGTTTCTAACAGGCTTTGGTTGAGTGAGGCTAGCAGCAATGGGGATATATATTTGAAATATTTTTTGTAGAACTCATATGGAATGCCATCTGGGCCTGGGCATTTTTGGCTTGGCGCACTGCGAATGGCTGTCCATAATTCATTCAGAGTAATTAAATTCATTATATCTGGGTATCAGAAAATGGTGCAGATATGAGCTCGGTCGAAAAATTCCGCCATTTCAGCCAGCTGAATTGGTTCAGCTCAGTATAACTCGGAGTAATATTTTTGCATTTCAATTGCCACTTCATCCAGTGTGTCCGTAATGGAATTATCTGATCTTTGCACCTGTGTGCAGGCCACGCTCTGGCATGGTGCGAAATTTTTTTTAAAGAAGTATGCGGTGCACTTGTCGCCTTTAGTGATGCGTGTGGCCCTGTATTGGACACAAATCTGATGTTTGTGTTGCCTTTCAAGTGCATTGAGGTGGGCGGCTGCCTCCACCCACTTCCGGCCCCATGCAGGGCTGTATCCTGTGGCTTAAATGTTGGACTCCAAGTGGGCCAATTCCACCAGTGCACGCGAGATAACCGCTGATGTGGCTCATGAGCGTCTGGATGAGAGATGGCGATAGTGGCGGATGGTGTCTTTTTGAAAGTTGCCCATGTGGAAATAGGGTCCGCGCAAAACGGTGCAACAAACGATTTCACCAAAGTTGCCTCTTCCACCCACGTGGAAAATCCTGGTGACACGAGCTCGGGGGGCGGATTTTGCACTAATGTGGGGCCTTTGCAACTGTGATGGGTAAGTGGTATGTTATCAAGACTAGTTGGTGGTCAGAGAATTCCAATTTCGTTGTTTTGAAGTGGGAGATGTGGGGTTGGAATTTTGCTGGCATTAGAATAAGGTCGATGTGGGTCATGGACCTTAATTGGCCGTTGTGGATGTGGGGACGCGTCATGTTTTTGAGCAGTGGGGCATGTCGCGGCAGCGCATCCATTAACCCAAGGGTGGCTTTTAGAATGCTTAGTTCTATGTGACCCTGTGGGGCATGGGGTGAGGGTGGCCACCGGTCCGTTGGTGAGGTTAGCCAACAGTTCATGTCACCAACTAGGAAAGAATTGGGGGGTAGCGGGAGGGATTTGACCAATGAAAAAAATTTCCAATGCTCGTGTGCACTGTTTGGGGCGTAGATGTTGACGATTGTGTGTGCAACGCCAGCCCACAAGAAGGTGATGACAAGCACTCGGCCATTTAGGAATGTTTCTGAGGATGTGAATTTAAAAAAAATTATTTTTCTGAATTAGCATCACACAGTGCTTCAACCAAAAGGATAGGGATGGGAGGAGCATTGTTTTCCAAGCTTCCTTGGAACCTCGTGGACAGTGGGACTCCTGGATGGCCAGGATATCTACGGGTAAATTGTGTTGTAAAAAACTCAGTTTCCTAGCCTGGGATGGGAGGCCTTGAGTCTGGCGATATTCAGCGTCCCTAGAGTGAAGTTTTTCCCCTTCGCACCTTAGGTGCGAGGGGTGGCCCCCAGGCCTACCAGCCTCTTCAAGGTCCCTACAGGCTTTCACAGCAGCGCGGGTGTTAGCAGCAACGCTATTGGGGTTTTTGTTAATTTTTGTGGAAAGAGTCGCGTTGGCTTTTGCCTTCACTTTTTGTTTTCCTGACGTCAGACGAATTTTTTTGTGGTGCGGATAAGTTCAGTGCACCGTCAAGCAGGGCAAAATTTTTTTTTCAGTTGGGATAGGTCCCAAGTTGGTTTTGACTGGAGCTTGGGTGCAGCGATTGGGTGAGATCAAATCTCCCATCGGATCCTCAGATTGAGTAGCCCGCTCAGCATGGGCCTCCCAATCTGATTGGGTGATGGATTTCTGAGTTGCTTCTGCCGCGAAGGTCTCCATGTCCTCCTGGCGTTGTGAGTGTGGGATGGTGGTGGTGGCCTTGGCCGCTTCCTTGGCCGTGGCCCTATGGGCCTGCTTGGCCTTCTTCTGCTCCTGCAGGGAGATGGGCTTTACCAATAGGTAGCAGCCTTGTGCTCCCCACAGAAAGCCTCCTTGGTGCTTGCGGTTGGTTCATAGTGCACCTCTCCGCTGGCCATGGCCGCTGAGGGGTGCTCTTGGAATGTGACGCCCTCCTTGATGGGTCATGTGTGTGCCTTATGGCCGAACGCGTCACAGTGGGTGCAAATGGGGGGCGCGCTGTCCACGGTTACCCAAAATGGGTGGGTGGTATGCCCTGCGATGTCAATAAAGGTGGAGTGTGGGATCTGGGTTAGGTCCTTCACGATCTCCTCAGTTGGGGTCAGAACTGCGATGGCTTTGCCAGTGCACAGGTGTGGCATCAGCGTGAAACGTTGCTTTTTGAAAGATTGTATCTCGCCATATATGGTGAGACCATCTTTCAGGTGTTGCTCCAAAATGTCACGTTTTACTGTAGTAGGCAAAAAGTCAAATGTGAGGAAAATTTGGTTTGATTTTGTCCATCTGGTGCGTTTGGTTTCGATGACCCATTGCCCTTCAGGGAGGTCAACCACTATGCGCACCGCTGCAGCCTCATCTGCTGCTATTTTGCTTTCAAAACCTAGGTCCAGCCAACTGCGCGACATGGAGTGAGGTGCAATGTACACCGCGGTTGGGACAATTTTGTGTACATATTCACAAAATTTTTCTCATAAGGCCGTTTTTTTGGATGTCCAGATACACATGGACTCTGAATACCACCGATGAAAGTGGCTGGGAGTGTGGCGTGTTGATGTACTGGTTGCATCGTGCTTGCCACGCGAGTATCTCTGGGGAAATTGTGACCGCCCGTTTTTTGAGATTTTTTTTCTATTCCGCTGGATTCTCCAGGGCGTTTTTGAACGTTAGAGGCTGCGGGCCTTCCGCCTGCTCCTCTTGCCTTGCTTGCCCAACTGCTCCCAGACATGGGCGCAGACTAATATCCTCTGTGAGATTATTAAACTAGATTTAGTTTTGAATTGAATAGGTTGCAAAAGTGTTTGCAATGAGAAAGAAAAGTTCCATTTAATCATATTTAGGCTTAGTTTAAACCTTTCTATCTTTGGTGTTATCAGCACTAATTTAGACAACATAAAGCTGTTTCTGTGAGTATAAAGTCTTTTTCACTTGAAAACATAAAATTCTTTAACATCTTAATGGGAAATTTCTAGGTTCATAAAATGGGTGTTCAAAAATTTTTAGTAACATTAAAGTTACGTCTCAGGAGATTGTACGCACACTTCTTTGTTTCAGGGTATTAAAGCTCCAAATTCTTTTATAATAAAACTTTAAGGTATAAATCTCAACATATAACGTTTAGCTGCTTATTCATTTTACTGGAATTATTTGGAGTTCAGGTGCATCACATGACTCTAGAAGAACTTGAGTCTTTTCAAGTACCATTTTTAATCATAAGAAGAATATTTGATTTCACTATCAAGTAAAAATTAAAGCAATGAGAAGATGTATGAATGCAGAATTTTTTCAAGCTTACTATTGGTAATTTTGCCATCATTAGCGGCATCATGTTTAGTTTGGTCTTATCAGAGGATATTATTTTTTGCAGAATTCTATGGGTATAAAAGGAGGTTGGGTTTCATCATTGTCATCACCATCAGTCATCAACTTATTTCAGCTATTAGGTAAAAAAGACGTCCAACAATTGTAAAAAACAAAAGTTTAACATTATTTTTTATAAAAATCTTCATTTTGCATCCTCTCCAACTAAATTACTTTTACTTTTCTCAAATATTATATTATTATTATTTGAAGGGATCCTGACTTTCTTAAGATTAGTTGAAAGCTTTTCTTTCTCATAACAATCACTTTAGTTACTATGATTCGATTCAAACAGCAAATTTGGATAATCACACACAGGAAAGATGGGCGACTTTACTAATAAAAATAATACAACATGGGCGAGCGTCGCAGCGAGTGGTGCACTTAATGGTGCAACTAAGGGCAAGAAAAGCCCTGGAGGGGACCAGGAACCCAATCTGCAAAGAAATTGCAAACTCAGACACCATCTGGGTTTATGGTATTCAGTGTAAAGCACGCACAATATATGTACATTCAGTTCAACCAACCCTTATCAAAGGTGGAACATGGGATCAGACTCTTCCTTGGGGATGAGTCACCAACCCTGTGGGAGAAAACATGTGAGGCACAGCCCTCACTTTTCCCTCACGCGGTGTATGTAGCCACCAAGAACATGGGCCATAGCCGGATCAATATTGGTTTTGAAACAGCCAATGAAGCCAATGCCGCAGCAAAAGTCTGTGTGGAAATTGCCCTCCCCGAGGGCAAAAAAATTGTGCGCACTGTGCGCACCAGATATAACAAAGTGAAAACTTTGTTTATCTCTTTGACTCACTCCCCACCAACCTTCCTCATAAGGTAATCAAGGAGGAGCTCCGCAAAGGTCTCATGGCCTACAGAGAAATTCAGCAACTCAAATTACAGCGATTTCGCCTGATGCCCAACCTGTGCATGGGCAAAGCTATCGCTGTAATCAACCCCTTCCAGAAGTGAAAGAGGACTTATCCAGAATCCCCCACACAGCAGAATTTTACTTCGCAGATGGGGGCCAGTCAGCCGCATTCCAAGTTACAATGGAACGCGCACTACCCATTTGCAACCACTGTGGCTCACTGGGCCACAAGAAACATGCATGTCCTGTAAAAGAGGGCTTAATGGAAAATGATTTTTGTGAGGAAGCAATGGACGAAGATAATGAAAACTTCGACAAAATGACTGATGGTCACCACCCATTCTAATGGGGTGAAGATGGACTATACTCCATCGTGGACCCAGTTACAAATAAACAATGTAAAGTGACACAAAAAGCCCGCAAGCGAGCAGCAGCTGAAGCGGCGGCACACGCGGAGTCTGCCATTAACCCCAGACAAATTTGGGAGTATATTTCAGATATTCACTGAACCAACCAATCAGAACAATATGCCCAGTTTGAAAATTTTCACAGTAACCTGACTGAGTCACAAAGCGACATAAGTCA
Source organism: Massospora cicadina (assembly GCA_022478985.1). NCBI lineage: Eukaryota > Fungi > Entomophthoromycota > Entomophthoromycetes > Entomophthorales > Entomophthoraceae > Massospora > Massospora cicadina. The sequence continues at coordinate 190,748 of JAKSZP010000104.1, forward strand.
TGCACGTATTGAGGAACAATGCAACTGCAATTTGGGCGAAAATGCGGTGAATAATTCACTAAAGTCAAATCTCAAAAATATAAATTCAATCAACAATCTGTATCAAATCAACATGAGACCTGTGCAGGAAAAGTTGACGCAAATGCAAAAAACTGCAATTCCATTGAATCAATGGGTCAGATCAAGGGAACCAACAATGGCAGTGAAAGAGTTGGAGTACAGACATAAAACATGGCCAAAAATGAGCTGTGGTGGGATAGGGCCAGAGGGCCCTCCAAACTGCTCCTGAGGCACTGCGGGCACCTCAGTGTCAATAGGGACGCTAAACATCGCGGGAGCCAGGGATCATACATACCAAGCCAAAAAGCTGGCATTCCTGCGAAAACCTCTTGTAGACATCTTGGCCATCCAAGAAACCCACTGTCTACAAGGGGAAGATGAATCCTGGTCAACCAGGGTCGCACCATCACAATCAGTATGGACGTCTCACTGTGGGGTGATTGTCTGAAACAACAAAAAATTTAAAATTACAAACTCGTCATCACACTTGCACAGTCGAGTCCTGGTAGCAACAATCACATGCCAAGATAAAATAAATTTGATAGCATGTATATAAGTACCATGCACTGCAACCAAGAGAAAACAATCTTTTGAAAACATTCCTACTCTCACCCTCCCACCAGATACCATTATGTTAGGCGATTTCAACTGCTGGGATAACCCTGATACAGATCAATGGCCTAATCCCAGGGGATACCCACCCAGACACATTGAATATCGCACAATGAAGGCATCTCTTGGCTTACAGGATGCTCTCCCCCCAGTTCACCACTTCTTCCCCACATGACGTGGCACAACATATGCGAGGGAGCGCTCATATTGATGAGTTGCATTGACCACATCCTCATCCTGCAATCCCACCGCTCAAAAATCTCCAAATTTATAACAAAAAAGATCAAGTTTTCTGACCACCGATTAGTTATGGTGCAGTTAGCACCAACCCAATCCCACACACAGGTGTCGCCTTGGAGAAAGCTTCACCCAGAAATTATAAGATTGCCCAGGATATCTGACTGGGTTGAAAACAAGGCTACAAACCCAGAATTCACAGCCCCATTCACTTCGGATCCCATCAAAACATGAGAAAATTTCAAAAAAGATTTAATCAACAAAACCTGACATATTGCATCACGCAAGTACACCATGGACACAGCCACAATCAAGCGTACCTTGGCAGAACTAGACCACCTGGAACTAAATACTCCAAGATCTGGCTATAGCCCTAATTGGGGACGCAAATGGGCAGAAATTTCAGCCCAACTTAACAATCTCATCTTTGAACATCAACACAGAATCAAAGTATTGAACAAAGGTAAGTTCATAAAGGAAGGCGAAACCTGTTCGACATACTTTTTCCGCCAATTCCACTCCTGCAGAAACCAGCCCAGGTGCACACAGGTCTGCAAGACCAACGGCACCGTGGCAACTGACCCTGAGGAGGTCAAGGTGGAAGTACACCACTATCACACCAAATTATATCGCGATATGCCAACATATCCACAAAAAATTAAAGAATTTATTTAAAATGCCAAGCTACAAAGTACACCACCAAATTCCAATATACTATCCCTTATCACACGGGATGAGCTTTGGGAAACAATTCGCGGTGCACCACGTAGGAAATGCCCAGGGCCTGATGGGATACCCTACAAATTTTACAAAAAATATTTCCAACAAATCGCCCCCCTCCTATTGACGTCAATGAACCAGAGTTTGTTGGAAACACGCCTATTACCAGGAGGCCATGAATCCTATGTTATAACCTTGTATAAAAAGGGTGATAACTTGGAATTGGCCAACTGGCGCCAAATTTCACTCTCCAACACTGACACAAAAATTCTAACAAAAATTCTAGCAGCTAGATTAGGCGCAATTGCATATGACGTCCTATAACCCAACCAGTTTGGGTTTATACCAGGGCGTTCAATCTGGAACAACATACACTCTGTTGCAAACATTTGCCAATCCAAAGCAACTGGCGCCCTAGTTTTCTTGGATCAGGAAAAGGCGTATGACCGTTCTAACTGGCCATACCTAAAAGAATGTCTACATGCCTTCAAACTCCCACCAAGATTCATAAAATGGGCGATGCTCTTAACAGAATCTGCAACCATGGCTGTATGCGGCCATGTATTCCTAAGAAACAAGATTAAACCACACAGAGGGCTCAAACAATGAGATCCCCTCAGCTCACTGATATACAATTTCAGCTTTGACCCGCTCCTCCGAGTAACTGACTCACGTCTCATGGGGATAACTGCACAAGGACAACCAACAGTCAAGATACTGGCCTTTGCAGATGACTGCATAGCAGGTATAGCAAACAATGAAGATGCCCGACAGCTGGAACACACTCTAGAGGAATACTCCAAGGTGAGCAATTCATCTCTCAACAAAAGGAAGACAGAAATCATCCTCTTAGGCAAATACACAAACAATTGGGCCACAACATCAGAACCTCACACCAATACTTGAAGAAAAAACCCAATCATTTTACCCTTTGCAGCACCTCCCACCACCACTCCTATCTGACACCTTGGAATCTGGCTAGAATCAGGGTATATGCTAATGAGACAATGGAAGGTAACCTGTTACAACGGGTATCCAAACGCGTCGCCTCCCTCAAGGGAAGAGCCCCAGGACTAACAGGACGAGTTACAGTTGCTAACTCGCTCATCCTCCCAATACTGTGGTGCCAGGCCCATGCGATAGCCTTCTCACCTACCTTTATAACCTCAATTCGCGCGCTTATACAGGGCTGGCTGTGGCCCAGCTCTCACCCTCCTATACGGATGGAAACACTATTTGGCCCACGCTCAAGCGGAGGCATGGGACTAATAGATTTTGAGAGCCATGCCAATCACATCCTAGGTACCTGGATAAAGGAAATTCTTGCTCCAGACCTCCCGCAACAACATTGGTCCAGAGCAGCAATAACTAACTTTGCACAGGCGCTCAAATTAACCAACCCACATAGTCCACCCAGACTACTTTCATACCTTGCCAAGCACCCTACTGCAACAGGTCCGCATGGAACCTCCCCTCATTTCAAACATATCCTCCAAACTATCCGCCATATGGGATGGACCATAGAGAACATGGGTACTATACAGGGAAGGAGAAGACCCAGCCCCCAATTTAAATTAAGAAACCCAGAAAACCACCCCCAGAGGGATATGCTCGCAACAACCCCAAGCATAGCTAGGATAGAATACCTAGATATGCTGGACATTCCCTATGATTTAACACACACAGAAAGCAATGTGGAAAATGACACACACCCACTCCTACAGATGAGGATAAGAGAAACGCTTGGCGCTGTTTGAGAAGGACCTATAGGATAGCGGACCGCTCCAACTCCCTCCACAAAACATGTGCAGTATGTGGAGGGGAGGAATCCCTACATCACCGCCTAGAAACATGCCCCCCAACCAAAGCTATATGGCAGGAAGTCGCACGCCTGCTCAAGATCTAAAACGAACAGGAATTCTCGATATCAAAGAGTATCTTCGCGCTCCAGATCGAGTCACCAATCCCATCTACCCTCCGCTCCCTAATAATACCCATTGAAATGTGGACAATACACACAATTGCATTAGATGCGTTCAAGGGCACGGTCTCAACCATTCATAGGATTATTAACAGATTCCATGTCCACTTACTAGAGCACTTTTAAGCCTGGCTCTATGGATATATGAGACCAAGACAAAAAGCGCTCATAGAATCATGGTTCCCACTCTGGTTCCTCCACACAGACCCTTTCCTTCACACCTGCTCCATAGCAGGAGAAACCCCCTCGGAGTAGTGCATCAACCCCCCATACCTGGCAGTCCCGCTGGCAACAGGGGTAACTTGAGTACCCTGGGGTTCCCAATTTTTATATTTCTTAGTTATTCTCTTAGTTTCACATATAGTCGGTAATGTCTGTCCCATGGTCAGCTTACCTCGGTTAAACAATAATATAATTTCTTATTACTTTTTCTCTCTAGTTGCAAACACTTTTGCAACAAATTCAGTTTCAAATCTAAATAAAGTTTGATAATCTCATTGAGGAGATTAGTTGGCAATCAATGTCAGGGAGCAGTTGGGTGAGTAAAGTTAAGGGCACAGGTGTTGGCCCCACATCAACCAAATTTTGTAAACGCCCCAGAGAGTCTGGCAGAATAGATAAAATTAGTAATAAAAAACTAGCAGTTACCATTTCACTAGAAATTTTGGCTTGGAAAGCGTGCTGCAACCAGTTCAATAATACGCTGCAATCCCAACCACTATTGTCAGTGGAACACAGGGTGTGTGTTTTCCTGGATTTTCAGCAAACGGCGCTTTGGGAGATGTTTTGTGGAGATGTACACACACATTTACCAAACGCGGTGTATGTCACTCCCCACTCCATGCCAAATGGTTGGCTGGATTTTGGCTTTAAAAATAGAATCGGCGATGAAGCTGCAAAGGTGTGAGTAGTAGTGGACCTCCAAGACAGTCAATTGGTAGTCAAAACAAAGCACACCCTCTGGCTAAATTGATCCAATTCTTCATGGCTTTGACTTCCTACCTACTACAGTCAAAATGCACCATGATAGAGCACCACCTGAAGGCTGGGCTCGCCATATACAGAGAAATACAATTCTATTAAAATGCAGCGCTTTACGCTCATGCCAAAATTTGTGCATGGGCAAAGTGATTGCTGTCCTCACCCCATCCGCGGGGATAGTAGAGGATTTGACCCAAATCCCACATACCATTTATGTCAAAATCAATGGGCAAATCACCCATCCATTCAGGGTCACTGTGGATAGTGCGCCTCCTATCTGCACGTTCTGTCGCGCTTTTGGCCACAAGGCCCATACCTGCCCCGCAAAGGAGGGAATTACTCAAACTGAAATTATCTTAGATGCAATGAGCGGTGCAGAAGCTCACTATGAACCAGCACTAGACACTGATGCAGCCTTCCCATTGGGAGTGCAAGGCTACTAAATTCTAGTAAAACCAGTGTCCCCACAAGAGCGGAAGAAGACCAAACAGGCCCACAAGGTGGCGGCCAAGGAGGCGGCCAAAGCCACGTCGCTATCCTGCCAGCCCAACTCCAAGAGGACATTGAGACTTTCACGGCGAAAGCAGCTCATGAATCTCTCAACCAATCATATTGGGACGCCCAAGATGATTGGGCCATCTAAGATGAAAACCTAGTGGGCGAATCATTTTCACCTGATCAATGTGCCCAAGCATTGATTGAGACTGAGTCACTCGCCAATAATCATGCCAAAATTCCACCTCCAAGCGTTGGTGCATTGCAAATTCACACACCACAAAATTCTCGTCCCACAGTGGGGAAAAGCAGAAGGCAAAAGCCAACATGAACCCCACTGCTAAAAATTCACACTATGTCACATACTCCGTAGCACAGAACACCTGTGCTGCAATGCAGTGACATGCTGAAAAAGAAAAGACTGAAGGGCATGAGTGCCCTTCCCCTCACACCTAAGGTGCGATGGGGGAGCCTTTACTATAGGAACTTTGATTATCGCTGGACTCAAGGCCTCACCATCCCAGGCTAGGAAACTGAGTTTTTTACAAAATCATTTTTTTGTGGACATCCTGGCCATTCAGGAAACCCACTGTCCGCGCAGTACTGAGGAATCATGGAAAACCATGCTCCTCCCTTCCCTCTCCTTTTGGTCTACACATTGCGGGGTGCTAGTTTAAATGAACCATAGTTTTATATTTATTTCATCAAAGACATACCTAAATGGCCGCGTCCTTGTTGTCACCTTTTCGTGGGACAACAAATGCATGCTGTCATTAACATTTACACCCCAACCTGTGCACAAGATCATTAGGAATTTTTATCAGCAGTCAATTCCCTTCTGATACCCCCAACCCATTTGTTGTTGGTGACATGAACTGCTAGATGAATCCATCCACAGACCGCTGGCCCTCATCGCCTACACCCCCACAGGGGCACGTTGAGCTTCACATTCTCAAAGCCACCCTAGGGTTGTTTAATACTTTGCCATGCCATGCTCCGCTGCTCACTAACATGTCGCACCCCTACATACACAACGGCCAGCTAAGGTCCATGTCCCGCATTGACTTATTCTCAAGCTGTTGAAATTTAAAACACAAATTTCCCACTTCACCACAACAAAGATTAATTTCTCTGACCACCGGATAGTATTTATTTCCCTCCATTTATCCAATCCAGCATCCCAGGCGCAAAATTGTGCAAGCTCCACCCAGCCAAAATTGTGTCGCCAAGATTTTCCTCATGGGTGGAATCCATGACCTTGGCTCCGGAATTTGTCACAACTTTATGCGCAGATCCAATTTCCACCTGGTCAAACTTCAAAGCGAACACTATCCGCTAGGCTCGCCGCCTCTCCTCCCACCGCTCACAGGCTGCATCTGCAGTAATTTTGCACACACTGGAAGAGTTGGACCACCTGGGTTCTAACGTCCCCGCTGCAGACTACAGCCCAGCTTGGGGTTGCAAATGGGTGGAAGTGTCCACCTGCCTCAACGCACTGGTGAGACAATACAAGCATCAGGTTTGTGTTCAGTATAAAGCAAAGCATATTACAGCGGGCGATACATGCTCCACTTACTTTTTTTAAAAATTCTTCTCACCGCTCCAGAGCTTGGCCTGCACACAGGTGCAAAGGACAGACTACTCCATCGCAGATATGCCGGCTAAAGTGGCAATCAAAATACAAAATTATTACCCAAATTGTATCAATCTGATCCAATTCTGCTGGCTGAAATGGAAACTTTTCTTAAAAAGAGCACACATCTGCACCATTTCCCAATTCCTGGAGTTGATAAATTTTGATTACTAAAAATAAACTCTGGTCCGCCATTTGCAGTGCACTGTATAGAAAATGCCCAGGACCAGACGGCATCCCTTATGAGTTCTATAAGAAGTATTTCAAAGATTTTTCCTCCTTGCTGCTTGCCTCTCTGAACAAATGCCTTCTGGAAACGCGCCTCCTGGACTGGTGGGAAAGAGGCCTTCACTATTACATTGTACAAGAAAGGGGATAAGCTGGACTTGGCCAACTGGCGCCTCATTTCATTCACTAACGCAGACACAATAATCTTTTTAAAATCATGACTAACCGTCTAGGGGTTGCTGCCTCTGCCCTCATTCCCTGAACAATTCTGTTTCATCCCCAAAAGGTCGATTTGAGACAATATACACACCATAGCCAACGTCTGTCAATCCACGTCTTCTGGAGCACTTGTGTTTTTAGACCAGCAGAAGGCCTATGATAGAGTCAACTGGGAATACCTTAGAGCCTGCCTCCATAAGTTCTTCCTCCCCCTTCGTTTCATTAAATGGGTGATGTTGCTTATGGAATCCGCCACAATGGCTGTGCGTGGCCCTGGCTTCCTCACGGATGTAGTCCGACCTCAAAGGGGACTGCGCCAAGGGGACTATATTAGCCCACTCTTGTATAAGTTCAGCCTTGACCCACTTCTTTGCAATGTAAATGCCCAACTCACTGGGGTCCGTGTGCCAGGCCAAGCCCCAGTCAAGACGATGGCGTTTGCAGATGATTGTGTGGTTGGGGTGTCTAACAATCATGATGCACGCGCGCTTAAAGATACTATCCAGGTTTACTCTAGGGTAAGTAATGCAGCACTCAACGCCTCCAAAACCGAAATTGTTCTCCTTGGTCGGTATTAAGCCTTCTGTACCCAGCGCCCCATTTCCTACCTGCCTCATCAACTAGTGCACGGGATTTCTTGCCCTGCCAACCCCACACCGCCCCGCTTGTGCTCCCCTTTGTGCCAAGCCCCACCGTTGGCCCTGTCCGCCATTTGGGGGTGTGGCTGGAGGCAGGAGAGTACGCCTCAATGGTGATGGAAACCATATCCTAGACAATGTTAAGACACGCATAGCTTCCCTCAAAGCCCGTCAGACCTCCCTTACAGGCAGGGTAGTGCTAGCCAACTATATGCTCCTCTCTAAAGTTTGATTTGGGGCCCACGCGATCGTTTTTTCTCCTCGTTTCTTCAAGTCATTATACGCCCTTCTGAAAGGGTGGCTTTGGTTAAGACGCCCACAACCAGTGCACCTGGATGTCATGTTTGGCACTCGACATAGTGATGGTATGGATCTGCTTAACTTTGAGGCCCATGCTGCCAAAGTCTTGGCACCTGGATCGCTGCCGTTACTAAACCCACAATCTCAGCCCAGCACTGGTCACAAGTGTCTCGCTCCAACTTCTCCCATACCCTGGGCCTCACCAATCCTTCCCACCCTCACTCTCTGTTAAAGTACCTTGTCTCACATCCTTCTGCTGCGTGCCCACATGGGACGTAGCCCCACTTCAAGAGAATTTTCCTCTCCATGCGGAGCGCTGAGTGGAGGATTTGCATCTGTGGGCACACTTCCCAGAGGGGGAGTCCCTCTCCTCAGTTCACCCAGGAGGTACAAGGACTTCCCATTCTGAATGTAGTGATACCCATGCGACCCCTACCATGGCCAGGGTGGACTTTCTGGACATGTTGGACATCCCCTACCCCTAGGTACCCAGAAAGCCATTTGGAAGTACGCCCACAGCCCTCTTCTGCAACTGCATATTCGTTCCCATGTGTGGCGCTGCTTGAGATGGGTATACCATACTGCCAAACGCTCTAAAGCTTTGCACTCATCCTGTGTCATGTGTGGCAGTATGGAACTCTGGTTCACCACCTGGAAGGGTGCCGTCCACCAAAAGTGATATGGCGTGAGGTGCAACGTCTGTTTCTCCAGGATCAGGCACTGCCCTTCAGCCTGTCTAAGGACATGTTTGCTTTATCCATGGCTTCCCCTCTTCCACCCTCCCTCTGTGCCTTGGTAGTCACAATCGCTATGTGGACTATACACACTGTTGTCTTAGATGTTATCTCAGGCTCCACCCCCACCCTCCATAAAGCTCTACGCCGGTTCCAGTCGCACCTAGTGGACCACTTTTAAGCTTGAATGTTTGGGTACCTCCCACCACGTCGCCGCCAGTTGGTCTCATCATGGTTCCCAGTTTGGTTCATAGTTTCAGACTCTTTCCTCCATACGTGCTCAATAGTGGCGCAAGCCCCTACACACTAAACCCCCTCCCTTCTCTTGGCGTTCCAGATGGCAACAGGAGATAGCGTTTGCTTCTCAGGGTGCCCTCCTCTCGCTGAAGTTTATGTTTTTAGTGTCTTGTCAGAAATGTCTGTCCCCTGGTCGGCCTTCCCCAAGTAAAAATTTAAAAATATAATTTATTCTTGTATTTTATTTGAGCAGGTTGATTTGGTGAAGATTGCGGTGCAATAGGAAGTGAGGAAGGGGGTGGACGTCCTAAGATCCTTTGGGGTGGTAATGCCTTGGCAGAGCGGAATACCCTGGACCAGTAGAAGCTGGATGGGGGAGCTTGTCAAAAGCTGCAGTGTGGGTGACCAGAGGCCAGCAGGACATCATTGTCCACCGCACCTTGGCCTGCGTTTATCCCTTCAGGATGGAAGTTTCCAGAATGTCCCCAGGTGACAGAGGCTAGTTTGCCACACCTCAGCCCGGCGTGCCCAGCGAGGCCACCCACCTAGATATGTGTCTTTGGGGTTTGGTACGGCTATTGCCCTTTCTCTCATAGGAGTGACCCCCATTCAGGGGTTTGTGTTCATGGTCATTGGTGGGCTGGGCCTTGGGAGCCCCATCCGTTACATTATGTAACCATCCATAGCCAACTTGGGGGTGTCCAACAATGATACCCATTTTATCACTTGGCTTTGCAAGCAGCTACCATTTGTCCTGAGTAATTACTCTAGATGTCCATCTTGTATCCTTATTGATCTTGATCAAATCTTATAACTTCACTGCTTCATCTTCTTCTCACAAATAATATCTTTTTTTAGAATTCTTTAGTGTTTCATATTAAATCATGTGCTTGTAAGTGAAAGATTGGTAATCATGACATGTCATCTGCATAAAATGATTCTCTACAGATTGGAATAGAATCTCAAATTATATCCTTGCAACTGAAATGACCATCTTGCTATTCTTCATTGTAACTCTTCATGTTGGTCAACTATCTCATGGAGGCATAATTGGTAACTAATATAACAAGGTTTCCATAATTTTATGTTCAGAAGTGTCTGAAAACTTATATCACAGCTAGATAACCACTCCAGTAACTTTATTATGCTCTCTGCCCAAGTAAACGTCTTTGTGTAAAGCTCTATAGGTTGGTGCATGTCATTTTCATCCAGCTATGCTAAGATGTCCCACATCCCTACATCTCTGGCGTCTGTATAGAGGTAAGACATCTTTTTTAAAATCTGGATAAGTCAAGTTTTGTGTCAATCAAGGGTTGTAAAATATTGAGTTAATATTCTTTTCGATGCCCCCCTGTAAATAGTATCCCTTTGTTCACCACATGTGCAAGAGGTTCTGCATTGTCCGTGAAGTTTGGAATAAACTGATAGTAGAATCCTACCATGGTGAAAAATACTTGGTCATCTTTCATGGAATGTATGAAGTCATACAATATATTGTTTGCCTTTACCTTATTAACTTTTCATGCATATCATTTCATTTTTTGTTTAAGAGATTCTAAATGACTCTTAAAGATGAACTTTTTTCGCACTTCAATTTAAAATAGCTCTCTTAACTAAATAAAATCTTCTCTCAGGTTCTCAAGGTGCCCCTTTGTTATGATAAATATGGTATTTCACCTAGTAGATGATCACACTGGATAACAAAAATATTTAATCATCTGGTCAGAAGATCATTGAAACATGGTGGGGCGTTGTAAAATTATATAGAAAATTAGTTCTTAAAGTCCTTGACAGGTAATGAGCGCAAACTTCCTCTTGTCCTCTGTTGATAACTCCATTTTCAAGTGTCTACTGGATGATATTTTGTATAAATGTTTTTATGAGACACCAAGTCATTTCAAGGCATTCTTAACGCGCGGCTAAGAATAAAATTCCTCTTGGTTAGATCGCCTAATCTTTAGTAATTCATATCAAACCTGTTAATCACATCTTTCTTTTTTACAAGGAGGAGAAAAGATGGCCAAGGACTCTTAAATGGTCATACCAGCCTGGCGTCCATAAATTGTTGCAGCTATTAAAAATGATTTCCTCTTCACGCTTGGACCAATAGTAAAGTTAAAATATAAAGTTATGGTAGATTTAGTATCAATTATATGGACTCTATTTTTGCATATTCCATAGCTGTTCGGTCCAGTACTGAATATTCTTTTCATTGGTCAAGAAGATCTTTAAATTCACATTAGATTGTTCATTTGACTTCTGCAACTCAATATCTTTCATTCTAGTTATTATATGGACTGATTTGACATCAGTATATAAATCATCTTCGCTCTGGCCACATTTTTTACCTTCTTTACTTGTACTGGGTTCTTCACTAAGTTCCCAAAGAGAACCTTATTATCATTTCATTTGTTGAATTCAGTGAATGCTGGAATCAAATAGAAGCTCTTGTTCTATGAATCCGTCAAGAAAGTATAATTTGAGCATCATTTGTTCCCTATATCCATGCTGATAATGACAAACTTCATATCTGTTCTAAAAACAGAAGATTCATTTCCTCATTTGAATAAAGAGAAGTCCTGACTCAGCTTCAGCATTAGGAGTTAGTTGTTAGTCCCCTTTATATTAATGTACAGTTGACTAGGAAAATAAAATGTTTAGCTTTGACAAAGCACACTCACTACTCTTCTTCATCTTTAAATCCTGGAATTTTAATAGCAATAAAATTGAGAAGTTTAACTGGAATCTGGATGATTTCTAAAATGCCTTTATACTCCACTAGATATTGCCTTGCTATTAGAAATCCAAATGTTTATCAAAAACACCATAGTGGAAGCGGACAAGACAAAGTGCTTAAATTGAAAAATTCAGTGCTAAATAGACCCAGCGCTTTGGTTGACTAGGTCCCATCATTTTTTAATTGGCTTGGTAATCAGATTTTTGGTAAAATTTTTTTACCTTCTTCAAGAGTTTAGTAAGATGGTTTTGATAAGTACACCAGTATACAATAGAAAGTATTTTGATAATGCATGATGTCTTCCACTTCAATAATGTTATTATTGATTGATATTCCTGTATTGAGTACTGTACTCAAAGTCTTGCTAATACTGATAACTTTTCAGGGAGTTGAGACGGTTTACAAGAATCAAGTGATGTGTCATCTTTTTGTAAAATCTTCCTAAAGGAAATGTAAACTAAATTCTAACATCTTCTACAGTCTCAACTTTCTAGTTGGATGAATCTTAAGTTAGTTGGTTTTGTTCTGTGGGTTCAAAGTTCTTTTAGTTAAGTAGCAGATGTGTAAGAAAATTCTCTTCATTTTGAGAATCTACCACATATTAGATTGACTCTATTCTTGAATCAGGCTCACCATATTCAATTCTGTTATTGTGTTTATAAACCTAATTGAGTATTATGTTTCTTTACTCTTAAAGTTCATTCATATTTCTTTTCCTTTAGCTATGGCAAGTGTTTTACTTAGTTTTACCAACCATCTGGAAATATTACTTTATATATCTAAGTATATACTTTAATTAATAACTAGATAGCAGATTTAATGTATATATAGTAATTATTTGACAGCGGGCCACGCTTCTAAATGTAGTTGCCTACAGATCAATTATATATATATACAACTGAGGCAAGCCAACCATGGGATGGACAATACCAAGCTCTAGGGAGCAAAAATTATACTAAGCTAGAATTTAACAAACTGATAGAGATAAGCGTATCACTCAAACCAAAAAAAATAAAATAAAAAACTAAAATGAACCAACCAGGTCAGATGCGGTAAACTGCTATGCATCCATGGTGGGCGGTGAGTCAAGATTGGGAGGCTCTTCTTCCTCCTCTGTATTGGACAGTGTATGGTAGAGCTCTGAGAGCACGGGCATGAGTGCATCCTCAAAATGGGCGTCAAGGTAGCAGAGTGGCTTGGGAAGCTCAAATTTAGCTATGAGGATAGTTGTGATATATTTGGATAGGGCTTTTTCAACCTTGAGGCAAACTTTGAAAATTGTGGTAAAGGTAGCAACGTTGTTGCTGGTAATGCAGGTCTTGGGGCTAAATTTTGCGACCATCACAACTTTTTGTACTGCCCTGTGGGCAACTTGGTGGAATTGAGAGGAATTCCTTTTTTATGGTTTTGTTGCATGGGGGAAGGACAGGGGCGGGTACCCCCTTGGCCAAGACTGCAACTGAAGTTGCTATGTCCTTTTGGAGGGGGTGACAATCAGGAGAGACAACAACCTCTTTGATGAGTTGGTGGTCACTCTGGAATTCATAATCATCTGAGCATAGAGC
>JAKSZP010000105.1:0-203260 GCA_022478985.1 Massospora cicadina
ATTGAAAATACTCCGGTAGCACATCAATTTTTTAGGAATATTGGATGAGAGGCCCAAAGGGGAAACAAGGGAAGTTATGGAGCTACGACCTTGGGCTTTCTTGAGAGTATTAACTATAGGAAATTCTCCCTCAGTTTGAGCATTGGTAAAAGACAACATATTTGACTTTAGATAAATCTTAACATGTTGCTGACGCCACCATTCAACTCCTAAGATAACTGGGAACACCAAGTTCAGCATTGCTGAGAACCAATTACAGAATATGAACTGGTGTATTGAAAATGGATTAGGGCAGCGAACTAGGTATGAGGTATGGGAGGCTGAGGATGCAACCATCACCAAAGGGCCTGCATCCAGGTCAAGTTCCAATTGTTGAGTCAGTTCAACACTCATAAAATTGCCCACAGCTCCGGTATTCACCAAGGCCTCAAAGGAAATGTATTGGGACCCAACGCTATTCTTCATGGGTAAAAAGAAGTAAGCGAAATTCTCTATATTGGTAGTTGTAGATGAATCCAGCGATACCAAATAGATGGTAGTGGAGTCAGGGGAAACCGCTAGGTTCATAGGGGAGTAAGCTTGTTGCAAGTCAAATTGTCAGATCCTACTGACATAAGCACAATAGCCGCGGAAACTATGGGGTGTGTATTTGACATTTTGAGTGGGACTAGGCTATTATGGACAGGGAAACTTTCTTCACAACCTGGTTCAGCTGCAAATAAGGGACCATTGCTATGCCAATATCAACAAGAAAGGCGTTAATAGCTAGTAATAATGGTTGGTCGATGTCAGGCAAACAGCAAGTAAGAATTAGACCATCCTGCCAGCCTAGGTGCCAGAGCACCTGAATGGCAAAACAGAATGCTAAAGGCGCTGCTGCTGGTATGACGGATATGAAACTAGAAAAGAGTTAGACAATTCCTGCCAGTGAAGCCAGAATCTCGTACAAGCACATAATAAAATACCAAATGGGTATGGCCGTTATCCCTGAGGGGTGCGTGAGTGTCAGCGGGATAGGCGGTTTATTTCTCAACATAGGAAACTAAAATTTAGGGAAAGGTTTTTAATAGAAAATAAAGGAGGAAAAATTGACCAACAATTTTCTCATTGCGATGCAACTGATTAAATAGTGGTCAATTGATGAGGAAACAAGCTGGGATTGGGCCATTCAAGTCCAACTAACCAGCAATTATTTGGGAATGGGGGCAGATAAGCTCAATGGGAACTGACATCAAAGGATTTGTCAGCAGGCTGAGTCACTGTCAGTTCAATCTTGAACGCCTGTACTGAGAATCAACTGCATTTCTGGTGGTTGGTGCAACAGTGTCTAGCCTGACAAGCAACGGGAATCCCCCAAGGCCACCCCATGTAGGGGTGGTCCCAATTGGTTGGGAACGGGTTCAGGATGCCCACCTGCTTGTGCCCAGTTGCTGGGCCGTTTGTTTGGTTGAAAGCTTTGCATCAGCTGCAACACCAAATTTTCCAGAAGGGAGCTTCAACTATTGTTGATGGTGTCCAATGCTGCTACCTAAACGTCAGGGATCATCCCTGATAATTTTGAGAGGGGTTAATTTCAACAAACATGGTGTTGGATGAATCAAAACCGTTGGCAATTCTGGCTGATGATTTAGTCTTTGTTCCTTTTTAACTATGTGGATTCTGACCATAGGCCTTGTTTACACTCATTTTCAGACTGATCGACTTCATTTTGGTGATATTGGCGCAAATTTCCTTAATCAGGCGTACAAGTTTTGCAAGTGAGTGTGGGCACCAGGGGAGGGATCCAAAGAGGGAAGGCTGTTACCCAGCGCTCATCTACCATGTGGGTGAGGTCGCCTTGGGTGACAAGGGGTACAGCCACCCACCTTGGAGCCTTTTTACTTGTAAATGGGAAGAGAGTCTGATCGACACACAGGGGACATTCCCCTGGACTTACTGGGTGAGGCAATTGACTTTTATACTAGGTTATATGAATGGGGAGGTGTCAGAATTTTAACCAGATGGAATCCTCCAATATTTTAACATTTTACTTGAGATGATATGGCCAATCCTGGCATAATGGCTCATTGACTGAATTTCATAGATTTATTGTGGTTGCTGGTTAGTTGCCTCCCAATTTGTTGAGCTGAAATTAGTATTCCACTAAGTTTGGAAATAGGTTTGAGTGGGGCCAATCCGTGGCCTCAAATTATTATAAGGATCACTGGTGACTAATAGCTGAGGATGATCCAATTAGTATCAGTCAGCAGTATCAGTGTTTGTTGCCAACTGCCATTTGTGGACCGTTGTGGGATTTCTGGTGGAAAGCCAATATATTCACTCCAATTGTTCATTTATGATTTCACTGCTGTACTATCTAATTGATGTCAGCGGATCTGACGAAATATGAGTTTGAGGTGGCTGAAGTTTCCGGTGCCTCATTTTTTAGAATCAATTAATTGAGATAAGATGAGAAGAGATGTCAGCAAGATGCAAAGATATTCCAAGTTAAAGCAAAGCAGCCAAAGTTGTTTTCGGCGCATTATTATCAACTAGAAGGTTTAATCAAAATTTGGCGTTTATTTAGATTAATTATTTATATGGTCAATTGGCAACTTAAGGCCAAGGATGAGCCAAAATAATTTAGACATTGGGAAGGATGGAGCGAGAGGGTCGACGCCAGGGAAGAGAATAATGTAGTAGTAGAAGAAGAGGAGTGGTTGACTGGAAGAACCAGCGGCAGAGACAATAGGTTGGCGGTGGGCGCAGTAGCCCTTTTTTATGTAGTATAAATACCTGGCGCTTCTTTCACAATAAAAACTCCCTTTGCCTATTCTACCTTTTGTTTATAAAGTTATTATTTATTTAATTGGTTAGGGGTTAGACTGGGGGATCTCCGAAATGGTGCAGGTGACACACCAAGGGGTTAGCCAGTGCTGCTGGCCCTGATGCCTAAGGTAAAACAGCAAGGGATGACCAGTCTTCATACTGGTTATCCTTCCAACTAGCAGAGCCCATAGTTGATTTTCCAACAGGAGGTATCAAGGGATTGGTAATTTGGGGGTTGGGGAAGAATTTGGTTGGCTGGCTCAGAGGGGGTAGAAGACTGCTCACAATTATGGAAAAAGCTTAGAAAATTTTTGCAAATTTTTATACATTCTTGGGGCCAAACCAAGTCAATACTACCAATCCAAGTCCTGGTTTCTGAAGCAGGCCAGTCCAAACCAGCTCCCCCAGTCCAGAAATTGCTGTCTGGGCTCCAATGTTGGAAATTGCCATTTTCCCAGATTTCAGCCATGGTTTGCCTGGGGAGTGGGTGATCCCAGGGCCCTCTCTATGCCACTTGATGTGTGACATCTCCCTGCAGACCCCTTCTATCAAACTTACCAGGATTGAAGAGGGGGGAAGAGGTGGGAGTTGATATCTTTGGGTGGGAAAGCTGTCACCCAGCGCTCATCTATCACAGGGGCTAGGTCTCCCAGCTGTGACAGAGGGTCCACTGGAGCCTTGGGGCCCCTTTTCGTCTGGAAGGGGTGCAGATCTCTATCCAGTTGCAAGGGCTGGTCCCCAGGACTTTCACTACCCTTTTCTTTTTCAACAGGGAGTATTCCACCCATGGGGGCATGGATTAAAGCATATTTTTTGTGGCACTCTGGTAACTTTATGGCCAGAATGGCCACAATCTTCTGGGGAGGGTGGAGGGCTGTCAGGTGGGAGGCGTGGAATTCCTCTATCAAATCCTTGAAGTTTGTACAATCGCACGCATTCACCCAGATGTTCTCATATGAGGGATAACCTTTCCAGGTGACCAAGTACAGAATGGATTGGCGGGACCTTTGGAAAACTACACTGGCCTCCACCTACGCTTCCTGGGATTCCCTGACAATGATTAGCTCAGGGTATTTTGCCTCTCCCCTTAAATGGGGTTAGAAGGGAGGTGTGGAAGACATTGTGCTGCTTCCAGTGCGCAGGCAGTCTCAGGCTGTAGGCTCCATTGCCTAATCCTTCTCAACCTCATAGGGTCCTGTTCATTTGGCTGCGAGCTTGCAGGTGGGGGCTTTCAGGAAAAGTTTACGGGTATCAAACATGACAAGGGAACCAACCATGATTTCATGCCACGAAAGACGCTTCTGATCAGTGAACTTTTTGTAGTCCTCAATGGACTTTGTCAAGTGTTCATGAACCAGGTTGTGCATCCTGTAGAGAGAGCTTATGTGGTCCTTGGTGGCAGGAACTGCTGAGGAGAGTCGGTGACCAACCTGGAAAGAGGGGTTATACCTCAGAGTGGCCTCAAAGGGAGAGAAGCTGGTTGAGGAATGGAGGGAGTTGTTGTACGCGAACTGTGCTAGGGGTAGGTCCTCAGACCAGGTGTCTTTTGAATCCATCGCATAGCAGCGCAAGTACTGCTCCAGTACCTTGTTCACCCGCTTGGTCTGCCCATCGAACTGGGGTGGTAGGCAATGGATCTACAGGGCTTGATGTGAAGGAGGATCAACAACTCTTCCCAGAACCGGTCCCTGAACTGGGGTCCCCTGTAACTCACTATCTCCTTGAGGAGAACAAACATGGCAAAGACATGATTGACAAATAAGTTTGCGGTCTCCACAACAGTAATAGAAGAGAGGCAGAGGATGAAGAGTGCCAATTTTGTAAATTAGTCCACGACTATCATTATTGTATCAGAGCCACAGATGGGTGGGAGCTCCATGATGAAGTCCACTGAGACCAAGGTCCTTGGCCCCTCAGCCTGCTGCAAGGGGTGTAACAATTCCTTCTTTCCAAATATGATCCGATTTTGCCTGGGCGTAGGTGACACAAAGAGATCCAATTAGGAATGTCCTTTGAGGACACAGGCCAATTATAGGTTCTCTTTATGAGATCTGCACACTTTTTGATACTGGGGTGGCCGACGGTCTGGGGGGCATGGTGTTCCTCAATGAAACGACTGTGTAGGGAAGGAGGAACCCAAACCTGATCAAAGAGCCAGATTGTTCCATCCTGCAAGATATATGGAGGTCTCTTGCGGCGCATGGACTCTAAGTCAGCCATAAGCTCGATCTCTTGATAATAGCAGGTTTGGGAAGTGAGGACACATGGGAGGAGTGGAGTGTCAGGGTCTACATCAGTGAAGGATACAGTAGGAGGAGCCAATGAGAGGATTTGGGGGGGGGGCACTACTGTCGTAAGGTCTAATGGCTTCACCCCATTGGGAAACAGGGAGGGGTTACAGCTGAGCATGTCTGGCAAGACGTTCAGGGGACCTTTTATGAAATTATACTTAAAATGGAACCCACAGAGGTCTTGATATGTATGAGTTTGCCGGTGTCCTAGTTTCTGAGGTTTGTGGTAGTAGATCAGGGCCTTATGGTCACTCTGAATGGTATTTCGTGCAGGGAGCCCTGCAGGAATATCGCCAGTAGGTGAGTGACCACGCCACTGCCGCTAGCTCCTTATCATATATGGCCACGATTTTCTCTTTTGCAGTAAACTTCCAAGAGTAATAGGCCACCGGGTGCTCAGCTCCCTCATGCTCCTGTAGCAGCACAGCGCCCACTGCCACCAACGAGGCATTTCAGGCTACTATGAAGGGGCAGGACATGTCAGCATGCCGCAGGACAGGGGCTGTGAGAAACACCTCCTTGATAGCCCCAAAGGCCTGTTGGCATTCGGGGGACCATTTAAAGGGGGCGTTCTTCCCGGTGAGGGGGTGCAGGGGTGCTGCCAGTTGGGCAAGAGATGGGGAAACTTTCCTCAAAAAGGTGATGGTGCCAAGAAAGCTGAAAAGCTGTTTTTGAGTGGTTGGGGTAGGCCAAGACTGAATGGCCTCCAGCTTGCAGGGGGGACAGCATACCCATCCTTCTGGACAAGATTTCCTAGGAAGGTATCCTCATCCCTGAAGAATTCGCACTTGGAGGGTTTAACAAAGATCCCTGCCTTGTGGAGGGCTGCCACTACCGCTTTGAGGTCCCTGAAGTGTTGTTTGGGGGTGGTGGAATGAATCTAAAATGTCGTCGATATAGGCCCTCACACATGAGAAATGCAAGTCCCCCAACACATTGTCAATGAGGCGCTTTAAGGTGGCTGGCGCATTCTTAAAGCCAAACGGCATAACTCTGAACTAGAAAAGCCCCAGAAAGTGCGGATGGCTGTGAGTCACTATTGTCCACTCGCCACCCTCACCTGATTGAAGGCGTTCACCAGGTCCAACTTTGAGAAGATGCGAGACTTGGCAATGGCCTGGGCGATGCGCTGCTCTAAGGGTAAGGGGTATGGGTCAGGGATGGTAATGTTGTTGAGGTGATCATAGTTTATGCAGGGGCGCAGGGACCCATCTGCTTTCCTGGAGAAAACTATGGGGAGGCGATTGGGGAAGACTTTTTAATGAGCCACCCCTTCTCTAGCATGTCGTCCAGTCAACTGCCAAGAGTTCTATCCTCTTCCTCTGTATAGAGGTAGAGGGGGCAGTTGATTTTGACTAGGTCGACTGTCAGATGGAATGTCAAGTCATATTTGGAGTGTGAAGGGAGCTTGGATGCCAGTGAGATGTTGAAGATATCCTTATATGGGGCTAGGAAGGAGGGAAAATCTGGAGGGATTTCAACTAAGATGGGGTCCAGTGGGGCGATGGAACCAAGGGAAGTGCCCTGGGGGAAGGGTCTTTACCAAGGGAAACTCACCACTCAACTTGAGGCTTTTGAACAACAAGGAGTTGGTTGCAAGGTTGATATGAATTTTGTTGGCGGCGCCACCAGCCCACCCCCAAAATTACAGGGTAAGAAAGTCCTGTACCACTGAAAAGTGGTTGGTGAATCCAAAGTCATGAACTGAGAAGTGCAATGAACGTCAGATGCGGTGGGACATCATGGACTCTGATGAGGCGCCCAAGATGGATGAAGCTTCCTCCATCATTAGATCAAAGGACTGTGTCACGCCAAGGTAAATAAAGTTACCTGCCACTACGGTGTCAAGAAGGGCTTTCACTGTGATTTCCCCTGATACCGAGGGAAAGGAAATGGGAAACAAGAAGTATGCTTGGTCCTCTTTATTGGGGTGAGCCAGCAAAAAGGGCACCTGAGGAGGAGCCATAACCCAAAATTAGGAGAGACTGGCCTGTGGGTGCAGGGGTGGGGTTTGGCTGATCCAGGGTCTCTACTACTTCCTTGTCCCACATGGGTAGATGAGGGTTAATATGCACAACCGCTCCACTCTCTTCAGGGAGGAGGGGTCACCATGAGGGATGATCTCATCACACTGAGCAGACTCCGAACACTGAGAGCCCAATAATCCAGCCTCCTGATCTGGGCTGGGGGCCAGCAGTACCGTAGGCAGGGATTCCCCAGGGGGAGATAACCGAGGTGACCACTGAGGGGGAGCAAAGGGCAGCTAGACCAAGGGATGCTTCCTTGGCTGCAACCACTGGCAGGGGGAGGTGTGGTACAGGGTGCCTCGAGGGTGGCGATGGGACACGCAGGGTTGTGCCAGGGCCTGGCCCCAATTGCACCAGCCACAGAAAACGCGACCTCTAAGGATCCAGGGAGAGGATCCCAAGATGTATGAGCTGCCGAAGTGGGGTCCATGGCAGCGCGGAATGCGGAGACCACAATTTCAACATGGATGGGAACCATTGGAGCCAGGACCGCGAAGGCCTCAATCAGGGAGGGTAGGTCCGTGGCTGTCTGTCCCAAAGTAAACAAGCGGAGGAGGCGCGTCAGTCTTGACTCAGGGGCCTGGACCGCTGAGGTGACCAACGCCAACAAGGGGGTGGGGTTGCCTGACTTGGCAGCAGAGCAGGACAGTCCCCTGACCAACCAATGGGCATCCCCATCCAGGGCGTCAAGGAGGGCCACTCTCTGATATGCACCAGAGGGAAGTGGGGATTTCCTACCATCAGCAGTGAGGCGCACCTAAGCTCTGCCAGGACGCCCAGGATTTGATCAGGCACCTCATCAGAAGGGACAGGGGGAACCCCTAACCCTATTATGTTCACTGATGGGGTGGCGTTCTCCATTGGTGCTTGGCGGGGTGGGGACCAATTCAACTGAGCCTGGCAGCAGGCCCAGATGAACGAGGACACCGCCCAGCAGGATAAGTCAGGTCAAAGAGGGAGAGCACGCTCAGATTGAGGGCATAGGCCAGCGCATCGCCCATCCTAGCGAGGAGGGTGGAGAAGGCTGAGATTAGTGGTCAGTTCATTATGTCATTGATTTAACTAAGAAGAACTAGAATGGGCTCCCAGTTGGGGTGTGCAAGCACCTAGTGGAGGACCCAGAATGCCAGAGGCATAGCGGTCCAGGTGACTAATAGAAGTGGGGTTCTATGGGAGATGTGAGGAAAGCAAAAGTTCATTAACATACCAAAGGCCCCCAAGGCAAACCAGATAGTTACATTGGGGGCAACCGCAAGTCTTGTGGGGGCAACCCCCAAGGGCGGGAGAGGCAGGGAGGATGATTCCTCCAGGGTTTGCAGTTGCTGGCCTTCAGATTTGGATAGGGGTTTGCACACCAGCGAGGGATAGCACAGAGGCCGCCACATTATTGGAAATATATGTGGAGGTATGGTAAACCCCATGATAGGGGCTGGGACTGAGCTTCCCTGGAGGGGGCGCTCTAGGTACCACTGGCGGGCTGGGCAAGCAGTGGCAGAGACGGCTATGTAAGCTGAACCCATGCATGGTGGGGAAGGGATGCATTGGGGCTGCTCTAACCGGGGAGCAGCTTTGGTAGACTTGGCGACCAAACGGATGGAAGGGTCTCCATTAAATGGACGCGTGAAAATGAGTGAAGCATCAGGTTTGTCATTGGGGGTGAGGCGGAATATTGTGTTTACAACCCGCTGCCATGTGGCAGGATTGAGCAACAGGATAACCCAGTCAGCAAACATCAGTAGGAGGATTTGGGTGATGGCGCACTTCGTTAGATTGATTGGCAGAATTTTTATAAATTCTTTAAAGGCAGTGGTGGCTGCGGAACTAGGTGGATAATTCATATTTTTATCTAACAAAAGGAAAAGAACTTACTGACAACTACGCCCGGGTGGGGCAATTGCCTTTTAAACTGGGATATATGCATAGGGAGGTATTGAGGGATTGTTCATTTGGGAAGGGAAAGGGATTTGGTTGCCTGTCTTGGAGGGGGGTAGAAGGCTGCTCCTGATTCTGGCAAAAGCTTAGAAAATTTTTGCAAATTTTTCAAATTCTTGGCACCAAACTAAGTCGATACTACTGATCTGGGTCATGGTGACTCGAGTCAGCCTGCTCACATGGCTTGGGTGGTCCAAATTTGTCCCAGGAGGCAGGGGTCCTTGGATCAGATTATTTGCAATTCAAGCTGGTCCATCAATTAGGCTACCATTATGATTCAAACTCCCTGGATCCATTTAGAGTGTTGGGGCAGATGATAGAAGTCATTTAGGACCAGGTTTGTGATACAAGCTGTATTTTAATCTGGCTTCCAAAACAGACCAGTCCAAACTGGCTCCCCCAGTCCACAAAGTGCTGGCTGGGCTCTGATACTGGAAATTACCATTTTCCCAGATTTCAGCTATGGTTTGCTTGGGGAGTGGGTGGTCCCAAGACCCTCTCTATGCCCCCTAATGTGTTCCATCTCCCTGCAGACCTTTTCTATCAA
This sequence comes from Massospora cicadina, assembly GCA_022478985.1. Lineage (NCBI taxonomy): Eukaryota > Fungi > Entomophthoromycota > Entomophthoromycetes > Entomophthorales > Entomophthoraceae > Massospora > Massospora cicadina. The sequence continues at coordinate 9,606 of JAKSZP010000105.1, forward strand.
AATTACCAGAATTGAAGAGGGGGGAAGAGGTGGGAGTTGATATCTTTGGGTGGGAAAGCTGTCACCCAGTACTCATCTATCACAGGGGCTAGGTCGCCCAGCTGTGACAGAGGGTCCACTGGAACCTTGGGGCCCCTTTTCATCCATAAAGGGTGATGATCCCTATCCAGTTGCAAGGGCTGGTCCCCAGAATTTACAGTTTGTTGCTCCATAATGGATTCATACACAAACAAGAAAGAGGCAATATTACCTTTACCATAGGGAAACATATCTTGGAGAGGGGTTTATGGATGGTAAAGGAGGCTCCCATAAGGGCCTTGAGAAGAGTGCTACTCAAGCCTTTGAAGCGAGAAAAAGCACTGGCTAGTTGTTGCTCTAAAGCAGCTAGCCTAGGTTCATGTACAGATGACATATTTTAATAGGAAATTTGTGGTGTATAGGGACCCCTGTAGTGAGCACCACTTGTGGGAATTCAGGTTTTTTTGTTGCTTGTTGGTGGGTTTTCTCCTTAATTACCACACTAATTTGCAGAAGAACAAGTTTTTCAACTGTGGGATAAATATATTTAAGGGGTTATTTGACCACTTACAATTAAATTAATAAAAACGTTGAAAGAAAAGTTGGCTTTTATAAGATTTTATTAGCAATATCCTTGGGATCAAGAAGTAAGCCCTCTTAATAATTCAAAATTAATAGTATTAAAAATTTCACTTTTCTCTCTCATTGCAAACACTTTTGCAACATGTTCAATTTAAGTCTAGGTAAGTTTGATAATCTCATTGAGGAGATTAGTGTGCACCCAATGTTGGTTAGCAGTTGAGCGAGCAAAGTTAAGGGCACAGGAACGGGCCCCACATTGTTCAAGTTTCATAAATGCCCCAGTAAAACCGGCGACCTCAATGAAATAATAAAAAACTGGCGGTTAGCATTTCCCCAAATCTTTTGGACTGGCAAGTGGATGTAACTAGTTCATCAATATGCCGCACTCCCAGACCCTATCATCAGTGGAGCACAGGGTGCGAGTTTTCCTGGATTTACAACAAATGGCGCTTTGGGAGAAGTTTTGTAGAGATGTACACACCCATTTCCCAAATGCAGTGTATGTTGCACCGCACTCCATGCCCTGAGGTTGGTTGATTCTTGGGTTCAAAACCAAACAAGTGGCAGATGAAGCTGCTAAGGTGCGGGTAGTGGTGGGCCTCCTAGATGGTCAATGGGTTTTGATTTGAAGCGCACTTGTTGGACTAAATCAAATTAAACCTTTGTAACGTTTGACTTCCTACCTACAACAATTAGGTGCACCGTGCTGGAGCACCACCTAATGGCTGGTCTCAATGAATATGGTTAAATCCAATCCTTTGAGATGCAGCACTTTAAGCTCATGCCAGACCTGTGCATGGGCAAAGCGATTGATGTATTCACCCCATCTGCAGGGGTAACGGAAAATTTGACACAAATTTTCCCACACCGCTTTTGTGTAAATTGATGGGCAAGAATCCCACCCATTATGGGTCAGCATGAATAGCACGCCTACTATCTGCACCTTCAGTTGCACTTTTGACCACAAGGCACATACCTGCCCTGCCAAGGAGGAAATTATTCAAAACAAAATCATCCCAGATGCAATGAGCGGTGAAGACGCCCATTATTAACCAGCTATAGACACCGACGCTGCCTTCCTGTGGGGCGCGCCAGGGTGCTACATTTAAGTCAAGACTGTGTCCCCGCAGGAGCATAAAAAGGCCAAGCAGGCCTGCAGAGTGGCGGCCAAGGCGGCGGCCATGGCCACATCTGTGACCTAACCCACCCAGCTCCAGGAGGACATTGAGTCATTTGCTGCAGAAGCAGCTCACAAATCCATCCACCAATCAGATTGGGCCACCCAACCTGAGGACCTGATGGGTGATTCAGATTCACCTGACCAATGTTACCAATCCTTGATCAAAACTGAGTCACCCACCATTCTACCTACCAAATTTTTTCCTGAATGCAATGGTGCACCACAGGTGCACCCCACGTTGAAGATTTGTACCAAGTGGGGAAATAAGCTGAAGGCAAAAGTCAATGACAATCCCACCACAAAAGCAACCAATATTGACACTTACTCCGTAGCACAGAATACCCACACTTCCATAAAGCGACGTGCTGAAAAATAGAATGCTGAAGGGCATGGGTGCCCTTCCCCTCGCACCTAAGGCGTTATGGGGGAGCCTTTAAATATAAGGACGTTGAACATCTCTGGACTCAAGGCCTCACTGTACTGGGTTAGGAAAGTAAGTTTTTTAAAAAATAATCTACCCATGAACATCCTGGTCATACAGAAAACCCACTGTCCATGCTGTGCTGAGGACACATAAGCAACCATGTTCCTCCCTTCCCTTTCCTTTTGGTCACCACACTGTGGGGTGCTTATATGAGTGACCCATAATTTTAAATTTATTTTTATATCTTTGTACCTTGACAGCTGTGTCCTCGTTGTATCCTTTTCATGGGATGATGAAGTACGCGCTGTCATTAACATATATGCCCTTACCTGTGCATGAGCTTGTTGGGAATTCTTCTCATCCGATTAATTCCCTCCTGCTTCCCCTGACCCATTTATGGTGGGCGATATGATCTGCTGGACCAACCCAGCCACTGACTGATGGCCCTTGTCGCCTACACCCCTGCAGGAGCACGTAGAATTTCGCGTTATAAAGGCCACTTTGGGGTTATTTGATACTCTGCCTCATCTTGCACTGCTGCTCACAAACATGTCTCATCCCCATGTGCACAACGGTCAGCTGAGGTCTATGTCTTGCAAAGACCTTAATCTTGCACCGTTGAAATTTCAGTCTCAAGTTGCACACTTTATGATGACAAAACTCAATTTATCTGACCACAGGATGGTATCAATTTCCTTCTCTTTATCACACCCAGCGGCACAGGCGCCGAAGTGGTTCAAACTCCATCCAGCCAAGATCACATCACTCAGGTTTTCCTCATAGGTGGACACTGAAATTTTGGCTTCAGAATTTACCACATTATTAAATGGGGACCCACTTTCTACCCGGTCAGAATTCAAAGCGAATACCATCCACTAGGAATGCCACATCTCATAACGTTGCTCTCAGGCTGACTCAGAAGTCATTTTGCACATTCTTGCAGATGTGGACTACCTAAATTCTAATGTCCCTGCTTCATGCTACAGCCCAGCTTGGGGTCACAAGTGGGCAGAAGTGTCCACTCGCCTCAACGCACTGGTAAGGCAACAAAAACATTGTGTTTGTGTGCAGTATAAGGCAAAGAATATAAAAGTGGGCTACACGTGCTCCGCTTACTTTTTCCAAAAATTATTTGCACTGTGACAGAGCTTGGCCTGCACACAGGTGAGGCAGCCAGACCCCTCTATCACAGATACTCCAGCCAAAGTGGCAATCAAAGTTCAAAATTATCACTCCAAATTGTATCACTCTGATCCAGTCAAACTGACTGAAGTTTTGCGATTTTCTTTTTTTTAGTACTAGATGGTCCCAACCCAAGTTTTGCAATTTTCTCAAAAGCGCACATATCCGCACCATTTCCCATTATCCAGAGTTGAAAATTTAATTTATTGGGATGAACTCTGGTCCACCATTTGTGGTTCACTGTACATGAAATGCCCAGGTCCAGACGGGATTCCTTATGAGTTCTATAAGTAATACTTTAATTATTTTTCCTCCTTGCTGCTTACCTCAATGAACCAGTGCTTAATGGAAACGCGCCTCCTCCCTGGGGGCTAAGAGGCCTACATGATAACGTTGTATAAGAAAGGGGTTAATCTGGACTTGGCCAACTGGCGCCCCATATCACTTACTAACACAGATACTAAGCTTTATACTAAAATTATGGCCAACCGCCTAGGGGTAGTTGCCTCTGCTCTCATTTCCCCCAAGAAATTTGGTTTCATTCCCAAACGGTCTATTTGGGGCATCATACATACTTTAGCCAACGTCTGCCAATCCACGGCTTCCGCGCACTTTTTTTAGACCAGCAGAAGGCTTATGATAGAGTCAACTGGGATTACCTCAAAGCCTGCCTCCACAATTTCCACCTCCCCCATTGGTTCATTATTTAGGTGATGTTGCTCACGGAATCTGCCACAATGGCTGTGCATGGCCGGACTTCCTAACTGATATAGTTCACCCTCATAGGGGCCTACGCCAAGGGGACCTCTAATCCCACTTTTGTATAACTTCAGCCTTGACCCACTTCTATGTAATGTAAATTCCAGCCTTACTGGTGTCCATGTGCAAAGCCAAGCACCAGTCAAGATGTTGGCATTTGCTGATGATTGTGTGGTTGGGGTGTCTAACAATCATGATTCACGCGCACTTGAAGCTACTATCCAGGTTTACTCCACGGTGAGTAACGCTGCACTTAACGCCTCCAAAACCAAAATCATTCTCCTTGGTCAGTACCAAGCCCGCTGGTCACCAGCGCCCCATTTACTACCTGCTTCAGCATCTAGCTCAAGGGTTCGATTGCCACATCCACCCCAAACCGCCCCGCTCATGCTCCTCTTTGTTCCAAGACCCACCACTAGTCGAATCCGCCATTTGGGGGTGTGGCTAGAGGCGGGAGGGTACGCCTCAACGGTAATGGAACACCTTATACTGGACAACATTACGAAACGCATAGCTTCCCTCAGAGCCCGCCAAACCTCCCTTACAGGCAGGGTAGTGCTAATCAACTCTATGCTCCTTTCTAAATTTTGGTTTGGGGCCCATTCTAACGCCTTTTACCCATCTTTCTTCACGTTAATACACGCCCTTCTGCAATGGTGGCTTTGGTTAGGCCGCCCACCACCAGTGCGCCTGGATGTCATGTTTGGCCCTCTCCATAGTGGTGGTATGGTCCTGCTCAACTTTGAGGCCCATGACATCAAAATACTTGGCACCTGGATCGCTGCAGTCACCAACCCAACGATCTCAGTCCAGCACTGGTCACACGCGGCCTGCTCCAACTTCTCCCACGCCCTGGGCCTCAGCAATCCTACCCATCACCATTCCCTGTTAAAGTATCTTGCATCACGCCCTTCTGCTGCAGGCCTGCATGGGACATTGCCCAACTTCAAAAGAATCCTACTCTCCATGCGGAGCACTGAGTGTAGGTTTTCACATCAGTGGGCACACCGCCCAGAGGGGTTGACCTACTCACTGGTTAACCCAGAAAGTACAATGCCAAGCCATTCTGAACAATGTGATACCTATGAGGTCCCCTGTCATGGTTAAGGTGGATTACCTGTACATGTTAGCCATCCCCTACTCAGTCGATACTTAGAAATCCATTTGGAAGTACGCCCACCACCCTCTTCTGCAGCCACATATTTGTTCCCATGTGTGGCGCTGCTTGAAATGTGTATACCATACTGCTGAGCACTCTAATGCTTTGCACTCATCTTGTGTCGTGTGTGACCAGTATAAAACTTTGGTTCACCGCCTGGAAGAGTGCCCTCCATCATATGTGATCTGGTGTGAGGTTCAGCGTCTCTTTTGCCAGGATCAAACATGGCCCTCCAACCTGTATAAGGGCATCTTCGCCTTGTCCTTGAATTCCCTTTACAACCTTCCCACTGAGCTTTAGTGGTTGCAATCGCTATGTGGACTATCCACACGGTTGTCTTGGACGCTATCTCAGGATCTACTCCCACCCTCCAGGAAGCTGTACGCCTGTTCCAGTTGCACCTTATGGACCACTTTCAAGCATGGTTGTTTAGGTACCTACAATCCCGTCACCATTCAGTTGGTCTGATCCTGATTTCCAGTTTGGTTCATCACTTAAGACCCTTTTCTGAATACGTGCTCAATAGTGGCGCAAGCCCTACAGATTAGACCTCCCTTTCAACTCTTGGCGTTCCCGCTGGCAACAGGAGATAGCGTTTGATTCTCTGGGGTGCCTCTTGCTGATATGAGTTCTTTTTAAACTATCAGAAGTATCCGTCACCTGGTCGACCTTCCCCAAATAAAAATTAAAAAATAGTATTTAAAATGTCAAGTCTCTTGCTCTTCAGATTACTTAGTAAAGTCTGAATTAGGTGATATGAGCTGTCAGCCTATTGGATTGGTTGGGACTCGCCTTGCTTCAATGCAAGAGCAGACGGTGAAATACAGCCATGAAGATGAACCTTTAAGGAAGGGGTTTAATATATTTAAACCAATCAGAAGGCAGGATCTAACCACACCTGATGTAACCCCTTCTACAAGGCTATAAAAGGGGGTGGTTGTGGGGTAGGTGTTTTGATTAATTTAGTGAGGGGGCGGAGAGGACCCATAAAACAACTTCCCAAATTTTTCCCAGGTTTGTCGTTACCCTGCTACTAGCAATAGGGCGATTTGGGAAAATGATTTAGGGCAATAGTGTTACCCCAATTTTCAGGGTTCCACCAAGAATTGACCAGGGTTTTTGGCCGATGTCATTTAAAAAATAAAGCCCAAATCATCCTCAATACAACATTGGACTTGTAGTTGTCTGACATCATTAATCATATTGTTTTAGACACAAGTTTCTCCAGTTCCACCAGGACCATCAATAGAAAAGAGTTTATCATCTTTCTTTCTTCACAGGATTGCAGAATGCTATCAATAATGTGTCTTTAATCCCGATTGCATTTGGCATAGTATTCTTCACCAACTTAATCTTCCTCCTGGTTGTAACTTTCATCTTTATCTATATGGAAGACTAAATCAGTAAGTCCAAAATAAGAACTCTTCATTCCGTGAAGTCCAGGATATCATTAGTTTCTGGAAGGTATTTATCCTTGTAAACATCAGTTAATTTATCCCTTCACAAATCTTACTTTAACTTCCGGGAACCTGATTAAATAATTCAAGATAAGTAGGATTTTGAAGTTTAAGGACAACATAATGATGGCAATAAAATCCTCAGAGATTTTGCCAACTGATATCTTAAAGCTTCCTCAAGAAATCCTGACCATTCCTCAACATTTTCAAAAAAAATCCCAGGCTCTTGCTGTCTCCTTGAGAGTCCACCATGTATTGCCCTTCACAATTCTTGGGTTTTAAAATGATGTTGGCCCTTGAACATTTAGTAGGAGAAGTCATAGGAAATATATTTCACAATCCAAAGGGATGATGCTGTACTCTTAGAAATTGTTTTCAAATGATGCCTCGTTTTTGATATTTTTTATTGAAATTGATATTAAACTTATATTTCTGTGCAGAGGAGCTCCCTTGCATCATGGTCTGACTAACACAGCTTGAATTATGCAATCATAGCTGTATCTTTTGGGGAATAATTATTTAATGCCTGACATTTTTGACCTTCCCAAAATGTAACATTATGTTGATGAGGTAAATGAGCCGCCAATTTCATAATGTGGTGGCTTTGAGATTGAAATAAAATCCAAGAAGTCGCCAAGCTGCTTATGGAGCTGTCACTATTCTACAATCAATGTATTGAGTAATTCATCATGCTCATTGTTTTTGGAGGTGATCTCCACTATTAAAAAATCATGACCTTTGTATAAATACTTGTAAAATACTTTATTGCCTTAGAAGTGGCACAACTCCAAGTTGATTTGGGCATTGAACTATTTGAGAATAAACTTGATAATATAGAACATAACCATTGATTGTCAATCCTGAAACCATTCTTAATGAAAAAATTACTATCTCTTTGTCTTTAGAGGGTAGCCATCGACATTCTCTTGAGTCTCAAAGTTAAGTTTCTTTTTTACTCCTTCATGTATTTGCCGTGTTCCATATAAACACAGTCAAATTTAAGTTTTCCACATGGTCCATGAATCATGTACTGGGTCACAATTCTGTAAAGATTTGGTTTAGCAGTTTCATCAGGTATCTCAGCGCAGACTCCATCAATCATACATCTTCCTATGATTTCGTCATCACTTTTCATAATCAATAAGATCTGAGCATGTGAAAGACCCTGTTTTTTTCCCAATTGACAATATAAATGAGGGTAAGGCATTATAAATGACCATCTTTGAGCATGCCTAATAGAACATCAAGTTTGAGTTTAATCACTATCACCACCAAGTCTGGTTGTTATTGAAGAATTTATCCAAGATTCAGTTCATTTGTTATCTAAGCCAGTCTAGATTACAAGTAAACGTGATGAAAAAGTCAGTTTTATTGTACCAGTTCACAATTTCCATGGCATCCTGGTAAATTTGTTACATATACTTTGTAACTCCATGAAAAGCTAAAGTCGTTATGCAGACTCTTCCAATTGGTCTCTGGCGGTCAGCATAATCTTGAGCAAGGGCATCCATAAGTCCTTGATACTTCTCAATTTTTAATTTTGCTCTAATTTTGACAAATATTGAAAAGGTAAAACTCTTATCTCACATAGGAGATAATTAAATTTGCTGACAGAGCTTGTAGCCATGATGAAGAAGAGTAAATTTCCAAGAATTTGTCATTCTCAGATTTTCCCATTCTCACCTTAAGTGCTTGTTGAGAGTCAACTTTATAGATACTGAAATATGCAGGTTTGTTGGCTGACATCAAATGAGTGGTCATGAACTATACATCTCTTGAGACTTTGTGAAGTATTGATCCTCTTCTTCTGGAAAAACTGTGGTTTACCTTTGCATCAATGGATGCAAAAGTCAAAGCGTTGTTATAGTTGTATGTGATATTTGAAGATTTTCCTCTTAGTATTTTCTGCAAAGAGTTATTATAATTCCTTGGTCAAAGATTTGAAACTCTGTGAATATGTTATTTTAACTTTTCTGTTGCCACACCACATGAAAAATTATACCTGTGACTCTCTTGCCAAAAAAAATTTTTTCTAAGCAGTCATGACATTGGTCAGACATTGATAATACTTTGTTAGATGGGATGCTGTCATTATTAATGCATATGCAGTTTTAAGTTCTCTTCTTCTTCTGTGGCCCTCTGTATGTAAGAGTTGATACTTAACCACGGCTTGTTGATGTAATTCAAGATGTGATTTCTGATATTTTGCTACCGCTTTCTGATGTGCAGGAATTTATATTTGAAATTTTTTCCTAAAGGTACCAGGTTTTATTTGTGTATCAAGCCCTTCATTTTTTTTCTTGACTTTCTCGTTGGACTTGGAGCATTCTATTATAAGCTTTAGTATGACGATGATGAAGACAGGGACTGACTCTCAGGTGATAACCTTACTGGTATTTCTACTCTTTGCAGTTTTATCTTTTATCAGTAATAACTGTTGGAATATCTGTGTCCAAAACTTGCAAAACTGAATTTTCTTGTGAAGCATATGCATCAAAATGCCCACTTGATATACGTGCTGTAAACCTAAGCCACTTAACAGGTAAACTTCACTTCCTGTTTCCACATACAACATACCGTTTTGGTAGACTTTGAAAATAAATGGAAAGATTCGCCCATTAGCTTCCAACTAACATAAAATACATAACGTTGATGTTTTTATCATATCATTTCTTATAGTAAAATGATGTGGCATAGTTATCTCCATTTTTGTCACATGACATAATATAAATATATCTGATTATCTGCAGCATACTAACAATCTGCCCACGCACATCATCATGCATTTACTGGGTTTCATTAATAAAAAAATAAGCCCCAAAATAAGCAAGCTCTATCTTTTATGACAGGAACAACAGTCTATGGGACATTCTTTCTCTTAATAATCAAAATTTCCACAACCATATACCATTTAAAAACTTAACATTGACTGACAGACAACGCACAGCCTAAACCGGTAGGTTTAGGAGAATGAAGTTTTTCACAGAAGTTCTTTATTTAGCATATGTAAGCACTAAGAAATAGTAACATCTATCCAAATGCGTGCTCATATCAAGCATAGCAGGTAATTTATTGGTTTTATTCCTCGTTCAATTTCAAGGTTAAAAAGCTCCACAATAGGCCCTTCACTCATATAATAATATTTTAATGGTAATTGGAATATTTTTTTAGCATTAGGTGGCCCCAACATAAAGGGGAATACACCAATCTATGGTAATTGGAATAATGCATTAGCTAGTGGTTTGCAAACATTCATTCAATATAACAGATTTAGTAGCTTTACCAAGTGTTTTGGTAAATATAAAGGATTTTTAGTATTTAATAGTTAAATGGTTTCAGCCAGGCGGTTTAGTAATTATTCAATTATTTTAAATATATTTCAGAGGGTTCGTCAAGTGGTTTGATGATGATTAGTGTAATTTGATAAGCTCAATAATTTTTAAAGCAGTCAGTTATTGGTTAATTTTATTAATCCAAATTGGGTATGGGTGAGTGGTTGTATCCTTTTTTAGCTCAATATGTTAAAATTTTCTTTGGACAAAAGCTTAGTGATTTTGGTTAGTTGATAGGTTTAATTGATTCTGGCTAAGTAGTTGAAGGGTTTATTGATTTGATAGGATCAAATGGTTTTGGCTGAAAGTGTGATGTTTTTTTTGGTTAAATTGATCTTTAGTTTTTATCTGGTTGATAGTCTGTTTACCAAGCATTTTTTGTGAGTCTAATTTAGCAGAAAATTTTTGTTTATTTGAGACAAGCCAACTATTTGCATATAATATTATTTATACTAGTATATATAAAACTAGTGATATCTATTATAAATGCATTAGTAAACAAACCTATACAATCAGTCAATAACTACTAACCGTTTTTTAGTACTAGATGGTACTACTACTAATCGTTTTTCAAAAACTAATTAACCCTATTGAATTAACCTAAACCCACCAACCGCTTTGCAAAACCATATAAACTTATGATTCAGACAAACAACTACTACTTACTAAAAATTAACTTGATAATTACAAAAGGCCAACAAATTCTTGGTAAACCCATTTAAACTATTGAATCAACTGAATATCAATCTGTTTAGCTAAAACAATATACCAATCACCATTAATGTATGTATATATATACAATTTCTCTTCTTAAATATTAAAACTTTCTTATTTTACTTTGGGTTTCAAAAATATTTTCTTAGTGTTCATATATTTTATATAAGGAACTCTTGTGCAAAAGTTCATGCTTCTACACCCACCAGTTTAGGATGTTTTTTTCTGTCAGTCAGTATTAGGGTTTAAATTAAGTAGTTCTTATTATCCAAGTGTAGTTGTACATACCTGTAACCACAATTTTTTGGTAAAAAGAACAACCTCAAAAAAGGCACTAAAAATATGATCTAGTTGACAAATTATGAATAATTAAAACCTTTTTTGTGTCAGTGCCATATTTAAAGTAACTTATAATAACCAACTATAATATATATACTCAGCATTGTATATTCTTAGTTGCTTATAGTTTACACTTGGCCACAATCCAATTTAAGCTCTAATTTGTATTTATGAGCAAAATTCTATAATCCAGTTTAAAATTTGGCGCTGACTTCAAAAAGGCACTACTTTTTATTTATACTTTCTCAATATTTCATACTTTTTAGTGCTTTTTCAAAAGGTATTCTTTTTTCTTTTTTGAGGTAGTTTATTATTTACCCAAAAAATATAATAGATTATTTCAAATTGCTTCTTTTCCCCTATTTTTGAGAACTCACTATCTTTATTTAATTTTTTGGAAACTCATTATTTATATACTAAAAGCTAGAAATCAATATATATATCATATATACTATCTCATAACCAAATATACCAAATACCCAAACTTAGCACAAGTATCTATGACCGTTGTGAATTATCTTAAACATTTTTCATTTTCTTAATTATAATAAGACAAACAAAAGTCATATATAGATTGTATCATTGATATACAATGTATGATGGATATCTTTATATCATTTTGGCTTAGCAGTTTGTTATTATTTGGTCATAAATATAGGCTTAACAAGATTTAAGTAAGAATATGGTAATTTAATCAATTTATCAGGCACATTGGTTTTGGAAAGTGGTCATTGATTTTATGGGTTTTATAATAGGCTCACTGGTTTCTGTATACAGTTAATGATTGGTTGATGCTATGAGTTCAATTAGTTTTGGTTGATATGTTGGTGGTTTTTAGTTGATTTGGCACATTCAATGGTTTTACTACTCAGGATTGATGAGGACAAATGGCCGTGCCATGTGAAACCTGATTTTGCTTTAGAGGAGTTCTTTGTTGACCCTCCTGTATTGCGTTCCTGACATTTTCATTAAAAAATACAGGCTTCCCATTTATAAAATATTAACAAAATGGAAGTTGTGGCTACAGCTTCCCCCGCCAACACCCTCCTCCATAGCAATTCTATGGGGTAATGGAGCCCCTTGTTGATGGTATTCCTATCCCCAATTTTTCTTATGATTTTGAGGAAGATGAGAAGTACAAAATTGAGGAGCTTGCTTTTGGTGCAAGCTGCACTTGCATCAATGCAAATAAAACTTCTCTTTATGACCCCAATTATCTCAAAACCTGCTGGCGCATCAAGTCATTTACTTGTGTGCTGGCTCTCATCATTTTTGCTGAGCATCAACTTGCTCAATATGTTGAGGTGTTGGAACACCGCAGGCCTCATTAACAAAGAACACCCAACTATACCTCCTTATGCCTCATGTCACTGATGCTCCCACCCCAATGCTGTCTGCCATGGTCTGCCAACTAAAGCGGGCGCTGGACAAAAGTTTCCTCAAAGCCTCCTCGCCATCTGATATGTCTTCCTAGGCTGATAACCTAGGGGCTTGTTGCGATTCTGATATGACTGAATGATAAGCCCTAAGTTGTGATGGCAGAATGGATTGGATCCGCTGAATTTACTACTAGTAATGATTGTTTGAGTGCCTCAAAGTAAGGTTATATTGATTTGTTAGGTAAATCTCCTCAAATTAGGCAATTGTGAACTTAACGAATGAAGAATTGATGGAGCCAATGAGATATGGCGAATCAAATTACTAAGCGATAAAAGAAGTAGCAACTGAAGTTGCTACAATATAGATGAGACGAGACGATTAAGAGAAGGAGGTTTTTAATAAGTTGAGAGGAGCAAAGCAGTGAGTATCCGCTGTGTTTAATATATTAAATAAAGAGTATAGTGGGAGCAAGTGCTATATACTAATTTATTAAATTATTTTGTTGTTTCAAAGAGAAGCAATCATCATATCGTTGTACATATTGCTCAGTGGGCCAAACCCTTTGCAAAAACCCTCACGGCATATCTTAGCAATTCCACCAATTTTATAACAGTGGTGCTCACTACAGGGGGCCCATTGATCAATCATAATATCAACAACATTCCTCAGTCGCTGGCCAAATCCTATTAGGCTTGCTCTGGCAAGGTGTCTTTTCAAGGCGCCGCAGCCATTGAATATGCAGAACTCAAGCTTGCCTTGAGTGCTGAACTCCAGTGTAAGAAGGAGTTTCTACAGGAGGTTTGTATTGATAAGCTGCCTCCATTTGATTGCAATGAGAACATCCATAGATTTTTTAAGCGATTTGAGTTTGCAGTAGAAGAAGCTTTAGCTTGATAAAAAAAAAATTATTAATATCCACCTTGGATGTCAAAAGCGCTGACCAAGTTTCTTTCTATCTTCCCACCATTTCCGCTCCCTATCAAAAAGTGAAAGATACTGTGTTGTGGTTTTTTGGAGGTACTATGAAAATGGCACAGTGGAATACTGAGTTCTTAACCATTGTGTTTCAGCATAATAAGACCCTCTCCGCATTTGCTGATCGCTTTATGGTGGAAGCCCATGTGTTGATTAGGGAAGGAATTTTAACTGAATAAATGTATGCATAGCATTGACCTCCGCTGTGAAACCATACCGTGAGCTTTTCAATAACATGGCTCCATTTTTAGAATTTGGTGTATCTTTGCTTAAACTCATTCAAATCTTGTGCTGGTTATCCTCTACCTTCCTTCGCCCAATATAAAGTGGAACCCTATCCCCTCAGCTGCTGGACTTTCTTATTTAGGGGAGTTATCTCTCTCAGTTCAGCTTCCATTTAGTAACCCCCAGCCTTATCATCATTATACGCCTCATTTCCAACTGAGTTGCTGTCAGCAGTTCAACTATCAGGAAGAAACTTTTTACACTATTCAACCCCAGCCTAAATTTTGGGGTGGCCCATTTTACAACAATCATGGACGCAGATCATACATAATCAATTTTTTCTCGTGCAGTCACTCTGGGCACTTGGTCAGAAGTTGTCTTCATCGTCAGGTTCATTCCCTACCTCAGAAACAGTATAATCAGGGAAAAGTCAGAGTGGAGTAGAGATGGGACTCTCTACTTCCGCTAGTCAACACAAAACGTCCCACTTGAACCTATCCCAGTACATCCAGTGAAAGTTCCCCACTATGACAATGCCTTTCTATATCAGCAGCCAGTTGTGGGGGGTAATGTGCTGACACGAGTGCAATTTATGGACATTCTGGAAGCAGGCACCCAGGAGCAACCACAGCATTATGCCTGTCAGATGTTTAACCAACTCTCTACTGATGAACCAGATCCATATGCTGATGCACTTCTCTTAAAAGGGGTAAACGCAGCTCTCCCTGTGAACGCTATTATTAAAGAGTACCCTAAAGTTGGGGAGGGTATATTAGCTTCCTTGGAAAAAGAGATGCGTTAAATGTCCATGTCTTAAACGATAATAATACATCTTATTCTGAGTGTACTTACTGTGACACTGTTGTAGTAAAAATTGAGTTTGTGCAATAATCGATACAGGCGCCCCAATCAACATAGTGTCCACAAAGTTGGTGGCAAAGCTGACATTGAAGCCTGACGTGGAGCATCTTATGGTGTATGGGACTGCAGGCGCGGAAAGCACAGTCTCTGAAGGAGCGTACAGCAAACTACCTTTGTGATTTGAGTCAATTGTCATTGTAGCCTCAGCCATAGTGCTACCAAACAATAACTATGACCCTTTAATTGGAACTGCTTTTATGCGCCACTTTGGGGCTGTTGTTGAATGACCGCAGAACATTTGAAATTCTGTGGCAGCGGATCTCAATCTACTTCACTTCCAGCGGACAGCCAAATGATCTAGTACACATGAGTCACTAACCTTGCATATGGTGATGGGGTGGTTTTGGTTTGCTATCATTGACTTAAGCGCAAGACCTGGGCCCTTCCACATCAAATTTATGAATATCAAAAGCTACCACTTAGAGCTGCGGGCCCTATATCTATTACATCTGGACTCCAAGTAATTATATACTCACCGAGTTAGAGGTGGAAGTGCCTGCTGGGCTTTATGGGAGGTCATTGGCCTTATCAGTAATCACAGCTTGAGCCCCACGTGGCCCCAGGCATTATACTTCTAGGACATGGGGAGATTAAGGTCTTGGTAGGAAATCTTGGAAATAAACCAAAACAAATCTGCTAACACCAAATAGTGGTGTTTTACCTTTCATCCTAGTTGAAGAGGTCCTCCAGGTTCATGAGTTTGATTCATTGGATGAATTTTGCCTGCCAATTAAAACACAGCCTGGTGTAATGGAAGTTGTACCGTGTGAAAATTTAATAGGGCTAACGGAAGAATAAAGAGATCAAGCAGAATCCTTATTTCAAAAATACAAAGAGATCTTTACTGTTGATGATCATGATCTAGGGTGCGCTCAGGGGGTTGTTCATCGACTAGACACTGGGGATCATCCCCCCATCAAGTCTCGGCCAATCCGCCAATCAAGGGCAGCTGAAGAAGTTGTCACTGCGGATATTGACAAGCTGCTAATGCAGGAAATGCTCAAATCATCTAATAGTATATGGGCTTCACCTATCCTAATTGTTAAAAAGAAGGATGGTACTAAACACATAGTAAGCAACTACCAGAAAATTAATAGTATCACCAAAAAGGACTCATATCCTCTTCCGCGGATTGATGATGCACTGGATAAGTTAGGTGGAGCTTTCTATTTCTTGGCAATGGATTTGATATCCGGTTATTGGCAGATTGAGTTGCCCACAGTGGAACAAGAAAAATGCACTGTAATCACATCCAAAGGGCTTTTCCAACCAACATGTATGCCACAAAGGCTATGTAATGCCCCAGCTACATTCCAACGAGCAATGGACACCATTATGGGTGATCTGAAGCTGTTGTGTGTAATTGTGTGCTTCTTGATGATATTAATGTCTACTCTCGCACATTCACTGAACACCTTACCCATCTGGCTGAGGTATTTCGCTGACTGGCTGAAGCCAATATCAAGATCAAGCCCCGGAAATGTCACTTCTTTAAGGATCAGTTAGAGTACCTCAGTTTTGTGGTGAATATGACTGGGCTGAGATCCCAACCAGCCAAGGTGGAAGTAATTCAGAAGTTGACTAAGCCAGCTAGTAAGCGGGACATTTAGATCTTTTTGGAATGGTGGGTTATTACTGATGCTTCATCCCCAATTACAGTTGTATTGGAGGTCCACTGTTCGAGTTGCTAAAGAAGGATTCCATGATCAAATGAACTGAATAGCGCAATGCTCCTTTGATACCCTTTGAATGGCGTTAATTAGTGCGCCTGTGTTACACTACCCAAATTTCGAAAAGAAATTTATTGCAAAGATGGATGCATCTCTTTCCGCTGTGGGGCAGTTTCATCACAAAAAGATGATGAAGGGGAGGAGCATATAATGGCGTACTGCAGCTGAAGCCTGAATAGCCATGAACATAACTATACTGTGACTGAGTGAAAGTGCTTAGCAGTGATCTACGCATATAAGCAATCCATAGTTTATCTACATGAGGTAAAGTTTAAAGTTGTAACAGACCACGAGTCATTATGCTGGTTGCAGAACCTCAAAGAACCTGAAGGCCGTTTGGCTCGATAGGCTCTTAAGCTGCAGGATTATGACTTTGAGATCCTTCTTTGGCCAGGAGTATAACATCAGAATGCTGACTGTTTATCTTTATTGCCAACTGTTACGGTGATGGCAGACTTCTGCAACGTGATGTACAATAAGATGCTTAGCGGAAAATATGACAATGAACCACCCCAAGTGATCAGAGCATTAAATGAGATATGAACGAATACCTTCCAATGGAATGGGGAACTGTACAAGTGAATCAGGGATTCCATGGTGAATTTTCCGTGACCATCAGCACAGCCAGGAATCATTATGAGCACGCACAAGGCAGTCAAACATGGTGGGGTGCGTAAGAAAATGGAGTTGTTGCAACCTCAGTACTCTTGGGAAAGCATAGCTTAAATTGCTTGAAACTATTTCCTGTTGCCATCAGTGCCAAGTTGAGAAGCCATTCCGCCATAAGACTTCATACTGGGTAGTGAAGCCACATTTTACTTTGCACACGGTTTCCCTTGATGTCATGGGTCCTTTGCCAACAGGAGCCAACCGGTGTAAGTACATTCTAGTGGCTTATGAGCACTTGACACATTAGATCAAAGCAAGGGCAATACAAGATTTGGTGGAAGTTATAGTGGCCAAGTTTGTGATGGAGTGCATTATTCAGCGACATGGATGTCCTCAGTTTATTCTCACTGATAATGGAACTAACTTCACCTCGCACATCCTCCCCTAACTGAACGAGCTGATGGGATCTATGGGGTTCTAATGACCCCATACCACCCTGAATCTAATGGAATGGTTGAACAGGTGAATGGGACTCTGGTGAACATCCTACAAATTTTAGTAATAGATTGACCTTTTGATTAAACCTTCCTCCTTTCCACTGCCATGTTCACCTATAAAATCAGTCACCATTCTGCCATGGGGAAGAGTCCCTTCAAACTACTATACAGCTGACACCCAGCTCTTCCAGCGTTACTTTATTCGTGTGTTGAAGACACAGGCGGAGTGGAACCCCACCAATATTTGATTAACCTTTTAAAAATTCTGATCAAATTGAAGACCAAAGTATATTCCTTCAGCTTAACCAAGAAGATCAGGAACCAGGCTTCTGATTACATATGTCGTAGTGGGTTGGTTCAGTTCAAGGAAGGTGATATGGTTCTCTTCCATGACCAACATGGGTTTGTCTGGAAACATAAGTTGGCCAGTATCTGGAATGGGTCATTTGAAGTTATTGAAAAGACAGGTGTGGGTGCATATACTATCAAGTACCCCGCTAGTGGTTGGATCATCGACTGAGTGCATGCAAAGTTCCTCTGTGCATATAGACAATAGGAGCCTTATTGTCCAGTCAAAGGGGGGGTAATGTCACAATTCTGATATGACTGGACGATATGCCCTAAGTTGTGATGGTGGACTGGATTGGATCCTCTGAGTTTACTATAAGTAACAACTGTTTGAGCGCCTTGAAGTAAAGTGATATTGGGTTGTTGGGGAATCGCCTCAAATTAGTCAGTCGTGAATTTAATGAATGAAGAATTGATGGAACCAATGAGATATGGCGAATCAAATTACTAAGCCATAAAAGTGGTAGCAACCAAAGTCGCTACAATATAGATGAGACGAGATGATTAAAAGAAGGAGGTTGTTAATAAATTGAGAGGAGAAAAACAGTGAGTATCTGCTATGTTTAATATATTAAATAAAGAGTATATTGGGAGCAAGTGCTCCATACTATTTTATTAGTTTATTTTGTTGTTTTGAAGGGCAACAATCGTCATATCATTGGTCCTATTGCTCAGTGGGCAAAACCCTGTGCAAAAACCCTCACGGCATATCTTAGCAATTCCATCAATTTTATAACAGGTCTATATTAGGATTTTTTTAGTTTATGATAACCCCTTTTTTTGGCCCATTTGCAAATAAAGTTGCGTAGCGGCTCCCCCTTTTGGGTTGGTCATCACTATTACTAAAAATTGTTTTACTATGCAGTTTGGTGTTGAATTAGTTAAGTCAATAGGTTTATTTGTAAGCCTATCATAGTCCATCTATCATAAGATGTATGATAGAAATTTTTAATTCTCCA
Organism: Massospora cicadina; assembly: GCA_022478985.1. Classification (NCBI taxonomy): domain Eukaryota; kingdom Fungi; phylum Entomophthoromycota; class Entomophthoromycetes; order Entomophthorales; family Entomophthoraceae; genus Massospora; species Massospora cicadina. Next base: position 28,396 of record JAKSZP010000105.1, read on the forward strand.
CCCATGATTAACAAAGTAATAGGTATTGATAAAGTTGGATTGTCAAATAGAATGGTTAAAAAATTTCTATGCAGCCAGTTAAGTAAACTAATAAAGGTTTGGTATAGAAATAGGTGAAGATGACTCATCATCTCAGATTTATAAATCTCATCAATCAATATCATTAAATCTTCCAAATTTATAAAAACAATGTTTATAGAATTAACTAAATTTACACAAATTGATCTAGAAATTTTACTTTAAATTTATAAAAAAACATCATGATTAAAATAGTAAAAAGTGCCACAACTATAGTCTTGAATCAAACCAATTTGAAATTTGATCCAGAATTTAAACCCTATGCTTTTTATAGGTGATTATATTGCAATTTGAGTATCATATGGATTATCTGAATTAGTTCTCTTATCTCTATCAAAATTTCCTTCCTTTAGATTACTTAGGAAATATTTGTTGACCTGATCAATCTTTCATGATGGTTACATTGGGATGTTGGGTATAGTCTATTGATATGTTTTAATAAAAAACTATCAGATCAAAAATTTATGCTTTAAAATCTTATCAAACTATTATTGCCACTTCATCATGCCCATTTAGATCAGGGAATATTCTATTTATTACCCTATATGCAAGTTATAAGTTTAAACCCTAGCTGGATTATAACATTTTTATAAACCCTCAACTTCACTTCCTATTTTACTGCTTAAAAATCACCCAAGGCCAGATGACACAATTCCAGCTCCAGTTATTTACCTGCATCTGATATATAATTGATCAGTACTAATACCTAATAATTATACATTAGCCTTTTAAATATGTTTCTGTTTGATATGATGAAAGACTCCATAAGCAATGCAACTAATTATTTGATTGGCTACCCTATCACTAAAATTCAATTTTGAGATAATCCAACGGATTAGAATTGAGCATCCCATTTTCCATCAATTAGTATAATATCTATATCATCTAATCCTCAACCATGATAAAGGATCTATAACCTTCACGCCCACTTAATAAAGTTAATAATAAGGTCAAATTAAAAAGACGCTCATCTATAAAACCACATAACACACTTAGCATTAAAGCGGAAGCTAATTTGGTGCATTTACTAATGTTGCATCAACTTGAGATCTATTGTTAAAGCTTAATTTTTAATTTTTTGACAATATTTAGTTAAAGTACCCAAATACAAAACACCTTTATACAACTTTTAAAGATGCGGTATCATCCAATACCTCATCCAGGCATACCTTGTACCTAAAGATCATTTCAGATATAGGCAAAATTTATAAATTACCACATAAAATAAAACTATATGTTGGGGATGATTTTAATAAATCTATGAAACCTTTGGTTGATAAAAGATTAGTTTAATCTAACAAAAAAAACCCTAAGGAAACATTTGTTTTTATCTAGAATAACCATGAAGCCATGATTGTATAGTTTGTTCCAGAGCTACCGCAGGATCTTAATCACACAGATGATTGACATCAACACTCATTCCAAGATTAGAAAAAATCAAGGTATATTTTAATTGGTTTTAACTTTGTAAAGATTTTGATCATTTTGATTAATCTTATTTCCTACAATCTTATCAAATACTTCCATTTATACCAATCTGCTTCACCTCTCTATCAAACCTAAAAGCTAGTTTTAAACTCACTACTGAAACCTGATAACCATGCTAATAATTCGTTTATGAGCACTGGTACCAGGGTACTAAAACTATTAACAAATCAACACTTTGCCTAAGGGCACCATGTAAACACTATTATAAGGTTGATATATTATGTTTTATTATGTATAAAGTTAATTTGAGAATATTGATCCATTAAGTTGGAATTTTGTTTATCTGATGATGAACTAGACTCACAATTGACACCATCGCTTTTGAAAAAAAATTAACAAATAATAATTACTGATCAGATACTTGATCAATCCTTACAAAATTAGAATGGGACCTGAGTGGGATCATTCTCTTTTTTTGAAAAAATTCAATTAAATTGATCTAGTAGTTTTAGAGTTATTCTCAAATAAAACATAAAAACCATACATGTAGGTTAAATTGAGAACCTCCTACTTTTTGAAGTCGGTAAATAGGCATTTCTTTCACTTAAGCACTACATTTGTGAAGCAGAAGTGTCCCAGAAAAATTTCAGAATAGCAATACGTCAGTTAGCGGCCTACAGCAACTATAAATCAGTAAACCTGAAACTTAATCATTGTAAAGTTACACTAGGGATCATCACCTGGCAGAGCTTAGCTTATAGAAACAGATAGCCACCATAACAGTTTCAAAAATATAATCAATGACACTTACCATATGGATTTACCAAACAATGGAGGACTTAACACTATATGTGACCCAAGGTTTTCACCAAAGAGGCCAATTAGGATCTAAACAACTTGGTAGATCTAATCTTACAATCAATGTGGAAAATACTTTTTGAATATTTTTGGGCAACCAAAACCTAATAATTAAAACTTGTATGTAATCAGGACATAAGGATGACACTGCTACATTAGAGTTCACACCCCTGTATCTAAGACTAACCCAGGAGAAGAAATCAGAGAAATAGATGGCAAGGAACTAAGAAAAATGCAATCCTGGATTAGCAACTAAAGCTTTAGGAATACCACTAAAATATTTTGGAACCTTTTACAAAAAGGAAACAAACAATGATAAGATAATTTTTCATGAAGGAAGTGTTCACAACAAACTTACAAAGATGTTTTGAAATGAACTATAGAAGAAAGTTTTAAAAACCTTTTCAGAACTGCCACCACCTGCAATTGACCTCACCACTTGATTAACAGCTCATTGTGCTAAAATGGTGAAGAGGTAGCCTGTAACAAATTTAAACATCTCTGTTTCTGATTGCCATCTCACCTTAGGTTTAGCGCCAATTTACAATGCCAAAAATAATGTTTAACGTAAGGTTAGACCCTTAAGGTAAGTTTAGATGCCTCATGCGATTAATAAATTAAATCTCTGAATTAGGGAAACTCAAAGCAAGGAAATGATGAAACAGGTAAGTAACGTTGCAAAACCCAGCATTAATCTTATTTTTATTTGATATTGAATAAAAACGTTGCAAACAACCAGAGTCCTAATAAGTTGGTGCTGCAAGAATACCATGTAAAAAGACAGAATAATAGGGGGAGACCAAGCCCAGAAAACTCAAGACTTTGTTGATGCCACAAAAATTGATGTGTTGCAGAATACCAGGTAAAAAAAGATAAGGGTGCCTCAAAGCCTCAAGAAAGTCCCATGATACGTTAGTACATAGAGAATTCCAAAAAGGTTTAGAAATTGTGAGGAACTGACCTTTAAGGTTTCCCTTATGGGTATCCTCTCTCACACCATTCTTTAAGATCTTATGAGCCTAAAGAATGGCTTGAGATGCACATCACAATGATGAGCCCACCTTCAGCCAAAAATCCTTAAAAGCATATTAACTCAGGTTTTGAAATATAACCCTAAATTAAAATGTAATAATCAATTCAACCTGACCATTACATCACCTTCACTAAGAAGGAGACTCCCTATAAGATGATGCACCATAGCAGAAGGTGGCCAACACAAGGGCTTCATGGGGTGAGTTATCTCTGGCCCCAGAATAATTTGTTTATATTAATTTCTAAATTTTTCATGGTGAGGAAACCACAAAATAAAGCCAGCTGGAAACTGGTCTTAGCCAGTTCACCGTCAAGGGGGAACAAGCCCAGTGTGTGTCTGGGATGTGCTACCTTCTCACGTTCCCGCTGGTGATTGTCATCCCATCCAAGCCAGGAAGTCACTTCCTCAACGGGAACTTGAGAGGTTTCACAGTATAGCACAGCTGGATGGCTATTACACAGGGTGGGAAGATTGTAGGGTAAGGGAGACATTCTGGTCCAGGTACCCTAAGTGCCAACCTAATCCCTGGTGAGGGAGGGGTCCCACCAGGATAAATACTGACAATCGCTTAAGTTTTAGGGTTAGCCATCAATCAACATCTTCCCTAATACTGGTTTCTCAACAACCAATACCTAAAGCGACCACTAAGGTCAACTGAACTAGGAATCTGATGGCGTGCTAGCACACATGGGCAGGATAAAGTAATAACTTAATATTACAGTTTTAATAACTATCTTGCCTTAGGTTTGGCACCAATGTATGATGCTGAAATAATGTCCAACGCAAGGTTAGACTCTCAAGGTATGTGTTAGTGCCTCATGCAACTAATAATAATATGACTTATTATGGAAATTTAAAGAATGGAAAAAACAAAGCAATTAGTGAGTTTACAAATCCCAGAAAAAACCTTATTATATCTATTATCAAACAAAATATTGTTAATAAAAAGAATCCTAATAATTTTGAGCTTTGAGAACACCAAGGAAAAAGACAGATAACTGTGGGATATAAGCCATGGAAACCCAAGTCCTTGTCAATTTGACAAAAATTGATGTGTTTCAGAATGCCAGGCAAGACAAGGTATGGATGGCATCAAAAGCCATAATAGAAACCCACTCTAGGTGTATAACAAAGAAAATTCTAAAAAAGTTAAGTTTTACTAATGCCTGACCTTTAATATTACTCTTCTAGGAGCCTCTCCCACACCATTTTCCAAGGTCTTATGAGCCTAAAGAATGGCTCAGGATGAGCACAGCCCAGCGCTGAGCCCAACCCCTTACCCAATTGTCACAAAAACAAATCAACTCATAAAAAGAAATTTAAACCTGAGTCAGATGTAATTATTAGTTTAACCTGATATTACATAATTATTGCATCGCGATATTAACTGGATTTGTCAGATAATCAATAAAAATATTTATCAAAAAAGACAATATATACAAAATCGAAACCAAATCTGTTGATGTGAACCAGGCAACAGTCAGCAATATATCCTGTAATGTATCTTTATGTTACACACTGGAACAGAAAGACAAGATTGCACATAGAGTCATCTCTGCCCATGACATCAAGCAATGATAAACCTTTCTATCTCTATTCTATAACAACCCAGTGGATTTTAAAGGCCATTACCAAGCAATAGCTGCCATATGGCATAAGCACTAGTGTTGTAAAATTGCTGACTTGATTCTTAGTTTTTAAACTGTAGTTTTAATATGATCCCAACTCCATAGAAAAAACTTTTCTTTCCGCTCAGTTTAACTTTCTGAGCAAAATTATATTGACTAAAATGTAAAACTTGATTGCCCACCGTAGTTTCACTCTGATATCTCAGATTCCTTACTGGCTGCCCCAGTGTAGGTCAGTGGCGAAACTCCCCCCACCATTTTCCGTCCAACAGGAAAATGCTCTCAGACTGGCTCTCCCAGTCAACTAAACCCCTGGGATAATTTGTTTCTCACAAGGATTTTGATTCCCACCTCACTCAACCCAAGCATTGCCCGATTGTCCCCTGGTGCTCTCCTGGAGCAACATGCATTTTAACCTCAGGATCAAATATGGGAAACTTTTCCCTTACCACAACCAAACCATTAATGAAATGGCTCAGGCAAATGCTTCCCACATTTATAGACTTCCACCCCTATAAGGGGTATTTTGATCTCAGCTTCACCTGTGAAGCTGATGCTGCCACTACAGCAACTGTGCCCCTGGTTTTCCATGGTACCCCTCTCCCAACAACTTAGACTCAGCTCCCAGCGGACGCCACTTTGGTGGTTCAGTTTGCTGGTTTGATCACCTATCTTCCCCCTGAGTTGATCCACCAGGAGCTGATGGAAGGTTTGGCAGCCTATGGCTCCTATCTTGTAGTTTGTGGTCCCAAATGGGGCCACACGCCTTGCTGGCCTTGGGTGTATGCCACAATCAGCCCTGAATCAAACAAAATTGCCCCATCAATTCCCCCTCATGCGGTTATCCCCTCTGCCCCTAACCATCCGTTCTGGGCCAACGTTGATGGCGGATGGACGATCTGTCCATCCTGTTTTGAGTTGGACCACTCAAAACGCAAGTTCCCATACCTAGCTGCTTCCAATGGTGCTGATTTTTTCATCTGCCAGCCTCCAATCTGCCACCTACCCCGCACCATCCTTGGTATGGGGCTACAATCCTACCTCCCACTCCCACTAAGCCTGATGCTGAAGCTGCACTTGAAGCTACCAACAAGCCTCCTCCTCGCCCCTAGTGCCACAAACGTTCCATCCAATCAAGCACATATTGGACCCACAGTTTGTTCCCATGCATCCTCCAATGAAGCAACCAAACCTCAAACATACACTGATTCCCCAATTCAATTCAACTAGAACCCATGGGAGTTATTGGCTGAAATTGACGAATCAGGTAATTTCATTGAAGAATTATTTCTGCAAATTAAGCAGTTCTGTAATGCAGAATATAAATGTCATATTCCCGCTTGTTTATGTGCCCATAGCCAAATGCCAAAATATTCTACATCGACCACCAGCTTGTAGTAGAAGCAGCTGCCACACCAGATTGTTGTCCCTCTGCAAAGCTGTTGCCAAATCAGTGGCAATGCTCACAGGAGGTATTTCCCCTCCTGTTATCCCCTCAACCCTCACCCCACAAAGCAAGATTAATATGAAGCAATTGCACAAAAATGACAATGATGCTATCCGGAATGTGGTAACTGTAGCATGGAATCCTAAAGCTAAGATTACCCAAACCAATATTGCCACATTCATTAAATTACCAGAAGCCTTCATTAAAGCCAAAAAAGCCTAAAGACGAATATATCACTGCCATTTTCATAGCTGACAATTTCTCAGAAATACCAATCATTAGTGATATCAATCACATATTCTTGATGCCCTAACGCCCTTTCTATCCACCTTGACACGTACCCTACTTTGGGATGAGGAAGCTGCTACCAAAAATGAGCCCCCCAATCCCCCTCCCCTTCTGTTATAGATGGATAAGTGGTCTCCGCTGCCCACCTGGTTGGCTGTTTCATTCAGTGTGCTTCATTCAATCCGCTCATTTGGGCGTTTTGTTTGAATTAATTAGTTACATTAATTTTAGTTATAGTTTTTAGTTTGGTAATGTCCATCCCCTAGTCAGCTTACCTCGGTTAAATAAATAAATATGATCCCAACCCCATTATTAGATTTACGATTAACAGATTGTATTAAAGTTAAACCTATGACATACCATTCAAAACTTTTCCTCAAAAATTGGTTCCTTATCACAATAGCATTGTACAGTAATCAATGAGACTCATCATGGGAGCACTACTGCATCTTAGTGAAGTGAAATAACTATAAATATAATTTGCTTATTTTAATAATGATTGCTTTAGTTATTAAACTTTATTTTTTATTTGTGTAGAGCTTTAGCATAGTATTGCCTATACTAAATGCTTAAGAACTTTTCTTTATAATCATGCTATATGGTAGAGCTAAAGCTGGACTGGCCAATGATAACATGTGCAATTAGTGCGTAAAGGGACCTTGCTTTGTACAAATGCTCACCACAGGGGGGCTGTATTAGCAGAAAAGAATAAAATTTAAGCCCCAGGATGGACCCAACTCAGGAAGGGGAAAACGGCAAGAACAGCAAAACCATCACTGATTATGTCAACCCTCCTACTCTTAATTGACTTCACTGCAGGAAGTTGGATTTAAATATTTTCCTCAGTCTGAGAACTTCAAGTCTTATACTTTCACCATAAAGCAGCTAAACAATAATGGGAACATATTACTACATGGATTCCAGCTCTTTGGTCATGAACAATATGTGATGGATGGGGTCCTTAAAATCTGTCACAAAGCAGTTGAGCAAGAAGGACAGGTAATTGCCCACAAGAAGGATAACTCTGCTATGATAATGTCCCTGATTCAAGTGTTTAGAAAACTTTTTTTATGTAATACTGAGCTACATTGAGGATGATACTACCGCTAAGCAAGGAGGATTGCCCTCTTAAAAGTGCATACAAGGAAGAAATGTCTTGTCAAAGTTCAAATTGTTTTCATTAATTGTTCCCTTATGTTTGCAATAAGTTAAATTTCCAAATCTTAGGAACTTTATTTTTGAATTTATTAAATTTATTTAAGTAAATATAGAAGATAAAGATGCTTTGCTTAACTTTGCCAGTTTAAATTTATACCCTTAACTACTGGAAAGAGTAAGTTTTGTTCTCTGAAGAGTCTGTAGGCAACTTCTCAATGGTAGTTATTATTCTTTGATCTAGACCCTCGATTTCCTCAAATTGACCCATTCCAGTACTTAGGATAGATATCTTTGCAGTTATCAAAAACTTTTCACTTTCATTATTTTGCTCTAAATCGTTCTCATAGCCCTCTCCTTTGTCAAAAACCTTATCACTAAGTTTAAAGTAATTATAAAAAATTTGGTGGCATCTGATTCACCAGATCTCCATTTATTAGTGGCTTGTCCAGCCTCATCCAAAGTGGCAGCATCTCTTAGGTAAGAATCCATTTGCAAGGGTTTCTTTCATTACTAATCTTTTTAGCAATATTGGATATGGCAGCATCTGATTGGTCATAGCGCCATTAATGAAGTTTTCCATCCTCATTAATGATTTTACAATATTGTATTTTAAAGCATCTTATCTTTCAGATGTCATTTTCAAACTATACAGCATTTGTAACCATCCCCTTTAACCCTATTCTTTAATATGGGATGGTTAGGGCTATGTGGCGTCAGGCAACGCCTTGACCGTTACATCACTTCCACAGATGAGAGCCCCCTCCAGCTCAAGAACTCATCCACCATATGTGAACAGTTGATAAAGCATTGGCGGTTTGCTAGGTGACTCTTCCACATGGTAGCCAACCCATATAACAAGGTACCAGTGCTTCCCTCAAGAGATCTTTGTCATGGCTATATGACATAATTGAGGGTACAGACTGTAGAAACAAAGCTGGTCGTGAGGAGTCCAAAAGGGTTAAGTTGGCAGGCCTCCATGACCTTAAGCATACCTTGGAACAACGCTGGGTACAAACAAGATATGCTCATGTTGGTCCTAGGGATGTGCATAATGAACGGCACTGTATTACATTGAGGGCGTTAAAAAGCACTAGTTCTGTTACTAATCAGGACGGTTCATTCCAGTTGCTTGGTGAATGGGGTTTCAAAACCTTTTCCATTTATAATATTGCCAAATAAGGAAGAATTTACTTACAAACAATAACTTTAAATTAGACAATTTCAAGCTACAGTACCATGCCTGATGTTAGTGTGCGCTTATTGATTCATTTAGGCTTAGCATCACTCTCATAGATTAATAATTCTCCTCCCATTATCTATAAATGATTCCATGAGACCAACCTTCCTTGTTGAAAGACTTGTTTAGATAATGAACCCTTGTTAGTTTTACGTTTTTTTGCCTTGCCCCTTGAGAGAACCTGTGTGTGGACCTCCTTAAGGGGTCTCCACCAACATAGGACAATATATTCTAACAAAAAAAATGACAGAATCTGGTGCACAACTTGGCCGTTCTGGTCTCATTCAGATTGAGGCACTCAAGTACTCCAACACCAATCTGAAAATGGTTTTGTACTCCTCCTTGGGGTCCAACCAGGCTCTATTGTTTATTCACTATCTATAAATTTATTTTATGCTGTATAACATGTCCAAGGATCCACTGTTCTCCAGAAATTTCTGTGATGCCTTGTTTCCAAACTTACTAGAGATTAGCTCCCTTATGATGTGGCTGTGTATCCCGCACCACTTCTCTGGGAATGAGAGAGTTACAGACAATCTCTTGACAATCTTCATTTCAAGGATATCCTCCTACTCATACCCAACCTCTCCTGGAGTGACCAAGTGAACTGCCTACGGCTTCTTGGAATAAGACCTTCATACTTCTCAAGATGTTAGACATGAAGTATTGGATGCAAGCAAGACCCCTCAGAATAATCATGTTTTTAAGTTACTTCATTTTCATGATGGAGGACCTTGAATGGGCTAGGGTGATTAAAACGAATTTCCTGAAGCTAGTGGGAACTGGATAGTTCTTCTTGTTATTCATTATCAGGTCTCTTTCTTTTAGTACCATGGCCTCGGATTGGTGAGCATTGGGCTTCTACTTCTTCTTTTACTTCAACGCTTATATTAGATTCGCTCACAGTGTTTTCAGGTTAATATTCATCTCAGATGCCAGACTTTTCAACGCTGGGTTTATAATTGTGGGGCGGTTTCTAAAATCTTGGGGTTGGAACACATAGCTTACCATGAAGGGCGCATTCCTGTTGACATTTGCACTACCTTATTGTGAGAAAATTGGACTAGTTTCACCCCGTTAGTGCAGAGTTCTTGTTGGGTGTTCATGTAGCAGTGCAGGTACTGCTCAAAATCTTGATTAACTCAAGTTTTTTGGTTATTGGAATGTGGACGTTAAACTGAAGATCTATACAGTTTGATCTGGAGATTCTCCAGCAGGTTTTTCCAGAAGTGCTGGATTAATTATGGACCTATATATGACTCTCTCCACAAGGGAGGCTAAGGCGGGAGAGCACCTCATTCAAAAAGACCTCCACTGTGACCTTTGCCATGATCTTAGAAGTAAATGGATAGATTTTTGGGGTACTTAGTCGTCTGTCCACCACCATCATGACAGCATCATAGCCCTTAGAATTTGAAAGCCCCATTCTGAAGTCCATGTTTAGCAAGGACCACGGCATCTTCACAATCTGGTAGGGTTTCAGTTTCTCTAAAGGCTTCTACCTGGCGTGTTTGGATCAGGTGCAGTTTACACATTCTAAGATGTACTTTCTCATGAAACTAGGTATCAATAGCCATGAGTAGCTTCAGGATAGGAGCTCTATTGTTTTCTCTGACCCTTGGTGTCCTGCAAGGAGATGGTTGTGGAATGCACTTATCACCTCCTCCTGGATCTCGCAGCTTGGAAGTCACCGGCGCTCTTTGTGGAGTATGAGGTCCTTATCTTTCTAGGTGTTCGTGTAATGTTTTTTCTTGATCCCCTCATATAGGTCATTCCAGAGTGTGGCTCCATACTCTGAGCATTGTTGGTAGCTTAAAGCTCGTCTGTTAGTTTGTGAGTGGCATTTTAAATGGCGTCAAACACGTTTGGAGGCAACATAGTTGCCATGTTGTAGGCATCCAGCTTCTCCTTTGGGAAAATCATTCCTGGGTCTTTTCTTCGAAAGTCCAGGATGGGGTTGATCTCCCCCAATTATACACAATCAATAAAAATACTGTGCCAGCTTGAGGTGCCACTGGACCTAGCGCTTTTTCATGTGCTTTGGGCTCTTAGAGATTTTGAGGGCGCAGTTGTCTTTTCAGATTATAAATGAGTGCCAGGAGTACAGTAAGTGAAGCTATCATTCCTCCAGGGCTGAGACAATGGGCAGGAGCTACTTATCAAACACGGGGTAGTTCATCTTGGTAAGCAGAATTTTCTTACTAAAGTAGCTTACATGATGGTCTACCCTGTCTTCCCCCTCCTGTAACAGAACTACCCCAGTCACAAAGTTTGAAGCGTCAGTCTCCACTATGAAAGGCTAGTCAGTGTCAGATGGGAAAATTAGGTACAGTCATGAGGATCACTTGGTAACTTGGAAAACTCTATTCTCTTCATCTCCCCACTGGAACGGCATCTACCCTTTCAGATGTTCAAGGATGCACAAGTTTTGGAGAGGTCTTTAGCAAAACATCTCAGGAAGTTCACCACTTCTAAATAAATTCTAACGCCAGTCTATCTGTAGGAAACAACCTACCTTCACCGCCTTCAAATTGCCAAGGCATATGGCTGCCCCTTTGTGGAAGCATATGTTCCCCAAAAAAGAGACATAGTCCTTGTAGAACACGCATTTTGACAGCTCCGCTGAGGTTCGCCTTGTCAAGGGTCTCAAGCATGCACAGCACGTCGCCCATGTTCTTCTCTTTGGTCTTGGAAAATACAAGAATGTCATCCATGTATTCTAAGCATTTTCTGATCAGGTTGCTCATAGTGTTGTTAATGGTATGCTTAGATACCACCAGGTAGTTATTAAGACCTAAAGGCATCACCTTGTCTTTGAACACCCCCAATCTGCACTTAAGCCGTGTATTGTTATTGCTCTAGCATAACTTAAGCCTGGTAGAACTCACCGACCAGGTCAAGCTTAGTAAAGATCTTTTTCCTCAAATCATCTAAGATATGGGCTCCATCAAAGGATTGGGACTGGGTCAGACTCTATTATTGCATTCAGCCCCTAGTCATCTACACACGGTCAGAGCTTGTCACTTAATTTGGAAACTAGAAGTATGGGTGACACCACAGGATAAGTAGGGTACAATCATCACCCATAACAGCATCTCATTAACATATGCTTCCAGGACCGCCCTTATCCTTGGTTAATGGGTAGAAAGCACTTCTTTAAGAGGCCCATGCCATTATAAACTTGAACATTAAGAGGAAAGACCCATCTGGGGATGATGAGGGAGCATTGTTATTCTGGAATAGGTGGACATGTGTTTTAAGCTCTTCTTGTATGTCCATCACATGTTCCTATCCAGGTACAGCGTTCACCCCAGACTTCCATCCACCAGTGGTGAAGAAATGTAGTGCTACTAGGGGCTAGTCCTTTTGTTTACAGCATGACCAGGCGCTACTCCAGATTATACTGAGGGGAGTACTTGTGCCACCACCGCATACTCAGAATTATGGGATGAGGAAGGTTTATAATAACGCTAAATTCTTCTTAAAACTTGTGAGACCCCTGCTGTAGCATCATCTGGGGCTTGACTTCCCATCAATCTACTGATTTGGAGGTGATGGCTAGCATAACGTTTCCCTACCATTCCATCTCCAGTCTCAGAATTTACGCTAACCTGATGTCTAGATAGTTGTCCTCTACCCCCTGTTTCTACCAGCGCCCAAAGTTTGTCTTTATCCCTCCCTTTTTCCCCACAATCTGCAACAAAAATGTAACATAAAAATAAGAAAAGACTTTTCCTTTATTGATAGTGGTGACGCGTGCAGGGTTGTGCGGAGTTGTAAGTAGGATCAAAAGTGCACTACCTAGCTGCTTAATAGGGGTCTCGCCATTTGCAGACCTGAGGGTGATCCTTGTGAAGGCTCCTGTGAGATGCTGGAGATAGGATCAGACTCAGCAGCGGATGCGGAACTTCCCATGTTGTTATAGAGGGTGGGACTTTGCCTGATTTAACATCAGAGACCCCCCACCTGGGATGCGACTGAGACTTCCTCATCAAGGGTGGCTCCAGGCGAGTGGCAGCCATAGCAGCAAGGATGTCAGGGAGGAGGTTCTGGCGGAACATCCATGGTATCTGGGAGGAGGTGACTTTGGCCACCTTGGCCAATGGGCGGTAGACACTGGGCATAATCCATGACCATCATCTTTCTCCTGCGTAAGGTCATGTGGGAAGACCAAACCGCGTCTTGGGGAGTTGTTGAGCGTGGCCACTCTCTTGACAAATTAAAGGCATTATTTAAGGGTAGGAGGAAAAGCCAACTGGGTTTCCAACAGCCAAGTGAACCAGTATGACAGGTTTCTGGGAAGAGCAGAAACTACTTGAGCAATCTGGAGTGACACAGAGGAAGTTTCTCTTGAGGCGGCATTTAGCCAGGCCTAAGGTCGCATCTGGGAGAAGGTTACATGCAGTGTGCTTAGCTCCTAGGGGGTGAGGGCCTATAAGAATTATGGTGAGGAATGCTCATCATGGGAGTGGAGTTGGACATGCCCATGAGAGGGGAGGATACAGGTGGCTTCTCTCATTATAAAAATGAGAGAGAAGATGACCATTAGAAACGTGGTAGGGTGTTTGTACCACTCAGGCAAGGCTCGTTCTGAAGCCTTATACACCATATCTAGAAATAGAGACATCATGCTCTATAAGATTTGTTTATTATGATAGACGGGCTTTAGAAAACTGTCACAAAGCAGTTGGGAAAGAGGGCCCAGGTAAGTGCTACAAGTAGGATTAACCTTCTGTGCTAATGTCCCTAGTATGTGTGTTTGGAAATCTCTTTAATTTGCTAATCTGAACTAAAGTGGCGATAATTATAGCGCTAAGAAAGATGGACTGCCCTCTGGAGAGTGCATACAAGGATGTAATGGCCTTGTTAAAGTCCAAAGTGTAGTCAAAGAGCTGTTCCCTTATGTAATATTAATTATTGATTTGCAAATCTAAAAATTTATTTTTAGAACTTATTAATTTTAAATTTTATTTAGAAGAATACGCTTCTTTGCACAACTCTCCCATTTTAGATCTATAGTTTAACTACTGGGGAAAAAGAGTGGATATTGCTCTCAGCAGACTTCATGGATAACATCTAATGGTAGGTATAGTCCAAGGATATAGTCCTCAATTTCTTTCATCTAGGCACTTTTTAGAAATTGTGATGGGTACCATTGCGTTTTCTAAAAACTTTTTGCATTCATTATATCATTTATATACTATTTGAAAAGCTCATCAATTTGTCAACAACCTTAACGCAAAATTTAAAAAAACTTTAAAAAGCTTTAGTGTCATCAGATTCATTAAATCACTATTTCTTATAGGCTTGTCCAGCCTCAAAGTGCAGCATTTGGTCAGTCAGATTGAAATTTGCAAGGCTTTTTATCATTAGGACTTTTTTAGAAATATTATATATGGAAGAATCTGGTTGGCCAGAGCGCAATTTATGAGGATTACATATTCATCAATATGTTTAGTGATATTGGGCTTTAAGACATTGAATTCAATAGAATGCCATTCTTGTGTTCCCCAGATTTTGCAACCATCCCCTCTTGGCACAAGTTTTTGTAATGGGGAAGCATAGGGCTATGTGGCGGTCAGGCAACGCCATGACCATTACATAACCTTATCAAATGCCCACATTATCTTGTTTTCAGCAAACTCAGGACCAGTTTATTTAATAATATGAGAATCTTTTTCTCTGAGACATAGTCAAATACTACAGCAATCTAGTAGCCTACCTCAGATGAGGAAATAACTGGCTAGGTATCTCTAACCAACGTGTAAGTCTCAGATGTGTCATGGTTGAATGACATAAAGTTGGATTGGATCACAAGGAAAAGGGGGAGATGGCCCAGGCCAGAGGAGTCAATTGGCTGCCCCCATGACCTTAGGTTTACTGTAGATAAACATTGGATTAAGGCCAATCAGTACCAAGTTTAACCCCTGGAATCGCATGATGGGGGCCCAGATGTTACAGCGGCAAGATTGAAAATTACCCAATATAATCTAAATAAGGATAGTTCTTTACATTTAATTTACAAATGATAATTTAATTTGTTTACAAGATTTAGTAATACAAAAAAATTTGGCAAAAAGTTTTTGTCAAATCTGAGTTTGTACTAACTTGAGGTACAAGGCTACTATGAGTGAGGACCTAGTCCTATTGGCTAGAGTCATTTCCAAGTCCAACAGATAGATCGAGACCATATCCTTATTTTTACATAAATTATTATTCCACGCCCAACCTCTATGCTGGTCGTCTCTTTACAATAAAGGACCTTTTATGGTATCAATATTGATCTACCCTATGCTACATATTATTGGCCTCTCATTATACCTCATTATGAAATTATCCTTGGATTTTTAAATAAGAGCGGAGTGTGGTAGCACAATATTGGGTGGATGTGCTTTACTTTTAATGGCTTTATTTAGGAGAGTCAGAGGCAAACTTTTCACAAAATGGCCATTTTTGCAACTATGCTCCAATCAGGTATTTGTTTAACAGAAACTAGCAAAGTATGGAGGCTTTCCAGGATCTTATAAGGAAGCTTAAAAAAGTTTCCAGGGTGTTTGCCAGTCTGTCAATGAAAACTACAATTACAGCGTCCAAATTTTGCAATGACTGGATGAACTTATTAATAAATTAATCCAAACTGTGTTGGCCATAGGATATCAAACCATGGACAACAGCAGTCACCAATGAATGGATCCAAGGGATGACTCGCCTCAGGGAAGAGATCAAACGTAGCCATGTCACTCCAGGGGACATTACTCATCAGGGTGAGGCAGGTGAGGCACTCAAACAATATACCTAACGTGAAATGTGTGTGGCAGCGCAGTATTTTAGAAGCAACAATGAGACCAAAACCTTTTCCTGACTGAGTTGCAATAACTTAGAAATAAACAAACAGCTATATAGAAGGACATTTATGTATTGAGAGGATCAGTTTGGATGCTCTGGCAAGATAATGGAGAACTCCTTCAGTCAAACAATGGGCTATGGCGTCATGTCTGTGAGCTACATAATGCTTAGATTGCCCATAAGAATGAACTAAAGGATTTGCATGCTAGTGTGCATGAAATGTTTATAAGACTCACATAATTGCAACAGTTTAAGCAGCAATGCCTTCATGAGCAGGAGTACCATACCACTTGGTAATGTCAAATTGAAGTTGAGATACAAGATAGTAGATGTTAATACCCTCATCAAACCATGCATACCAATTGTTCAGAGCCATTTGTAGAAGAAACTGCAGAAGAAGTTCTCCAAGAACCAACACAGCAACCTACGCGTTCTGTACCAACATTATTGTTTTCTTTGACTCCTTCTGTTGATACCCCTTCTCCTGAACAATGTCAACCTTAAGCTAGTAACCAGGGACATTAGGTTAGTGCAGCACCAATGACTACTAGTCAGTAAGCTACTATACAAGATTCCAGCGATCTAATAAGTTAATCTTAAACTTTGACAATCAAAAAAATTTGAAGTTGTCTTTAGAAATGTTCAAGATGACCATGCATGGAGCCTATGACCTTTTTAAAGTAACTACTATGATTAGCTGTTTAGATGACCAGAGTCAAGATCTGATCATCTTATACTTTCATGAGTAACATAAATTTTTTGCAGATGAGTAAAACATGGGTTTACAAAAGTTTGGAGTTCCTAAACACATGGCTACTTGAAAGGCTGAATTTATTACCATTTAGTTCAAGAAGAATGAAATCATTACTGAGTTTACTGATTAATTTTACCATAAAGCCCAGGTGTTGTTGGGTGCAAAAGCCATAGTAGACTTTGACGTTAAGATTTCACCTTCAAATTGCCACCAAGGACTCTTCAGAGCTACAAGCTCTCTGCTTCAGGTGCTCATCAAAAAATTAGATACACCCTATATGATCAGATAACTGAAGAGGTACAAAGTTATGTTTGAGCTGCCCAATGTGGAAACGTTAATCAGCGGACCTCTGCAAGTTAATGAAGGCAGAGGGACCATGGAAGCTTCTCTCCCCATCAAGGGAATTTCATAAATTGCCACATCTTAACTGAGATAACTTGGTGAATATGAAAATCTAAGTGACATCACGCGGCCTTCTGCCCTAAACAAAGCACTGGGGTAGATTTTGTGACATCTCAAGAGGACGAAAACCAGGGAAAGGAATCTTGGCAGTAGAAGGGGAACGTTCTTCTGTTGGTTACTACCAGTCTTGTCCCAAAGACGGGTAAAAGATGTGAATCATTTTTATACTCAAGAATCTTAATTGTTTTGACCAACCATCTGATACTATTATTATTTTATATCTTATAGTTTCACTAATATTTAAATACAGGACGTAATTTATTTATCATGAACTATATAGGCCGGCGGCCCACAACTTTATACATAGTCACTAAATTCATCTGAATTATTTAGGATAAATCTGCTGGGGCCCTTCATTTATTATCATCTATGGTGGGTGATCAAATCCTCAATCCTCATTGGTGCAACCTCCATTTCCTTATCTATTAATCACAAAAGCTGTGGCTTATGTGGCACTATCGCCTTTTTATTATTTTGATATTCTCAAGCCCTGCGCTGGCATAAAATAATTGATAACAGGGTCCTATTAAAGTACAGTCATCTGCTAGAATATTAATGGCAATTGAAACATTACCTTTTATAAAATGACCTGAGACTAAGCATTTGCTTTCCTGACGTAAATTAGATATTATACCACCAGTTTCAAGGCATAAGTGCTACTTGGTAGTCAAAAATTGCACCAATAGGATCTTGGGTAATAATAAGAGCATATCTTGTGATATTTCACTTAAGGGATCTTTTTCTAATGGAAGCTACATCCAGCCTACCCTGAAGTGTTTTGATCGAGCATGTTAGCTACTGGAAGTAGGAGATACTACAGTGTGTTTATTTGTCTTGCTAAAGAAACCCTATTACCAATAGAAAAGATTTTATTTATCTTTATGGTACCCAGTTAATGTACTTAAACAGTACCTGGTTGGTTTGTGTTATGATACTTGTACATCTGAAATATCAACGCCCCGGCACCAAACTCAACATCTGGTACTCGCTACTAGAGGCCACACTTCGGTTCTCTGAGCAGTTTTTTAAGTATGAATTCTGATAACCCAGATGAGGAATATCTCATGGTGAATGTAGTGCAACCCTCTGATGCTGAAGTGACAGTCCACAAGGCCCAGCAAAATTATTCCACCAAAATTTGTTAATTATGAGCATGCTTAGATGTTCAAGTTGATTAACTAGCTGGGTTCATAATTGAACATGATTGCCAAGTAAAAGAGATATTCAAAGATATGAATGTTCATCAATGCCGGATTGACGTCCTTGATAACAATATGGACGATGCAGTTCATTCCAATACTGATTTGTATCAGGATTTTGATTCCTTATGTCTGGAAATGAAAGCTCAGGGACAAAAAGTAAGGTCTAAATAAAAGATGAAACATTCTATTAAGAAGTGAACTTTTAGGCTGTTAACAAATAATTGTTGATACAAATACCATGATGCAGGTGGAATGCCGCCATTTTTCTGAGATGATAATTTAAATTAAGATGATGATGCTAATGTTTTTTTAAGTGCTGACATGGTTAATTTTCTCTAAAACCCTTCTGCTAGAACCTAGTAAAAGTGATAAGGCTCCAATTATGTGTAATCTTCCTGCTGTTTTTAAATCCAATCTGGTTGTGGGAACATCCTCAAATCCTGACACTACAGCGGCTTCAGACCATGTTAGCCATTCCTCATTTTAGTAACTTAGAAAGTTATACTGGGATAACGCAGGCCCTTAGGCCCTGCAGCCATGGAACGCAATTTTAGGTTAGCTTTGCTAATTTTCCAACATTTGATAAGAAGGAAAATGTGCACAATTTTCTAAATCTTTATAAAATCAGTTGGGTGAAGCATTTACCTTTATGTTGCGAAAGTATAGATTTCTGGACTCTAAAAGACAGGAGTTTATGACTAAACTAAAAAAGACAGGTATTTACTTCCCTAATTCCAAAGTGCTTCTTATCAAGGAGTTCAGCGGAGCTGAAAGGATCGCCACTCAAAAGATAAAATTCCTTAATATCTTTTTTAATAGAGATGAACTTACATCAAGTATTTGGTGAGAGCTTTTATTTATATGCGCAATTGCTAGATGTCTAATGTTACATATTTATTTTGACGCTCAGATAGCTCTTTGCCATACCTTTGAGCCCTGAAAGAATTTTATAGGGTGCTGATACAAGTTTTGAATAAGGAGAACGACGTGACCAAAGTGTCAAATTATGTCCCAACAGTCAAGATACTGGCCTTTGCAGATGACTGCGTAGCAGGTATGGCAAACAATGAAGATGCCTGACAGCTGGAACACACTCTAGAGGAATACTCCAAGGTGAGCAATGCATCGTTCAACAAAAGGAAGACAGAAATCATCCTCTTAGGCAAATACACAAGCAATTGGACCACAACATCAGAACCTCACACCAACACTCAAAGAAAAAACCCAATTATTTTACCCTTTGCAACACCTCCCACCACCACTCCTGTCCGACACCTTGGAATCTGGCTAGAATCAGGGGGATATGCTAATGAGACAATGGAAAGTAACCTGTTACAGAGGGTATCCAAACGCGTCGCCTCCCTCAAGGGAAGAACCCCAGGATTAACAGGATGAGTTACAGTTGCTAACTCGCTCATCCTCCCAATACTGTGGTACCAGGACCATGCGATAGCCTTCTCACCTACCTTTATAACCTCAATTCGCGCGCTTATCCAGGGCTGGCTGTGGCCTGGCTCTCACCCTCCTATACGGATGGAAACACTATTTGGCCCACGCTCAAGCGGAGGCATGGGACTAATAGATTTTGAGAGCCATGCCAATCACATTCTAGGTACCTGGATAAAGGAAATCCTTGCTTTAGACCTCCCGCAACAACATTGGTCCAGAGCAGCAAGGACTAACTTTGCACAGGCGCTCAAATTAACCAACCCACATAGTCCACCCAGACTACTTTCATACCTTTCCAAGCACCCTACTGCAACGGGTCCACATGGAACCTCCCCTCATTTCAAACATATCCTCTGAACTATCCGCCATATGGGATGGACCATAGATAACATGAGTACTATATAGGGAAGGGGACGACCCAGCCCCCAATTTAAATTAAGAAACCCAGAAAACCACCCCCAGAGAGATATGCTCGCAACAACCCCAAGAATAGCTAGGATAGAATACCTAGATATGCTGGACATTCCCTATGATTTAACCACACAGAAAGCATTGTGGAAAATGACACACCACCCACTCCTACAACCAAGGATAAGAGCAAACGCCTGGCGCTGTTTGAGAAGGACCTATAGGATGGCGGACCGCTCCAACTCCCTCCACAAAACATGTGCAGTATGTGGAGGGGAGGGATCCCTACATCACCGCCTAGATTCATGCACCCAACCAAAGCTATATGGCAGGAAGTCGCACGCCTGCTCAAGATTCAAAACGAACAGGAATTCTCGATATCAAAGAGTATCTTCACGCTCCAGATTGAGTCACCAATCCCATCTACACTCCGCTCCCTAATAATACCCATTGCAATGTGGACAATACACACAATTGCATTAGATGCGTTCAAGGGCACAGTCCCAACCATTCATGGGATTATTAACATATTCCATGTCCATTTACTAGAGCACTTCCAAGCCTGGCTCTATGGATATATGAGACCAAGACAAAAAGCGCTCATAAAATTATGGTTCCCACTCTGGTTCCTCCACACAGACCCTTTCCTTCACACCTGCTCCATAGCAGGGGAAACCCCCTCGGAGTAGTGCACCAACCCCCCCATACCTGGCAGTCCTGCTGGCAACAGGGGTAACTTGAGTACCCTGGGGTGCCCAATTTTTATATTTCTTAGTTATCCTCTTAGTTTCACATATATTCGGTAATGTTTGTCCCCTGGTCAGCTTACCTCAGTTAAATAAAAAGTGTCAGATTATGTCCATCAATGCGCTATCACTTAAGAGGCGCCTAACCAAAGTTCACGGGAGCCTTACAACCACCCAGCTGGCCAATGCGCCAACAAAGGAATTAGCTTATCCTAAGGTTATCTTTCCATAGGCCTGATATTGATCAGGTTACCTGCTATTCTTGTGATAATCTGGGCCATTATGCCAATAATAGCCCTAATTTGAGTTCTAAACTTAAGGTTCATTTGGAAAACCCCAGGAATAAGGCGGACTTGGGAAAGTCAGGGTGGATAGAACTGGGATTTTATACACATGCATCTCAAAAAAATCCCCTTTAAAAAATCCTCAGCACCACCTGTAATTAAATCAAGCGATCCAGTAATGGCCCACCTCCATCAGGACAGCTAGTTACCATGGATGAGATGGTAGTGATTTACCAACTGCTCTCAGAGGAATTACAAAGCTAAGTTAATGCAGAAAGCTATAATGGAAAATAACATGTTCCTCGGTTAGAACTACAAGCGCTTCCAGTATTTTCTTTTGTGAAATACCCAAATTGGACGGAGTCCACAGGGCTATGCTCTCAAATTTTAAAAGAATTCAAATCTCAGCCAAAGTTGGATTTAAGTTTAATTTAAGCCAAGCAGAAAATCTGAATTTCCTTACAATATCTCCATTGAAATTATTATCTTTCATATTGCACTTATATTAATATTGTAGTGATAAGCTTAAAGTGTTCACAATTGTTAAAAGTGGGGCATTGGTTAACATTGTATCTACTAAACCGCTGAAGAGACTGGGCCCCACTCAAAAGTGATTATTAGAAATCTATGGTAATGTAGACCCATAGACCACAACTTCTGAAGGATAGTACAGTGCATTGTCACTGCGAGTTGGCTCACTGCATTATCCTCTCCTGCCATCATTTTCCAAAAAATTTGGAACTATGACTTTCTTATTGGACCTCATTTATGAGTACTCATGTAGTCAAAGCCAATCTTACAATAATACTCTAAAAAGCCCCGGAAAAATTCTTCAGCTAATTTATAATTTTAAG
This sequence comes from Massospora cicadina, assembly GCA_022478985.1. Taxonomy (NCBI): domain Eukaryota; kingdom Fungi; phylum Entomophthoromycota; class Entomophthoromycetes; order Entomophthorales; family Entomophthoraceae; genus Massospora; species Massospora cicadina. Next base: position 50,556 of record JAKSZP010000105.1, read on the forward strand.
AATGAAGCCCCAGAGCCTTAAAATCAGGGGTTTGTCAACCTCACGTTCAAAGATGGTATAATGCTCATGGGTTATCAGTAGCTTTGGGGCCATACGTGGTGTTTCCCAGCTATATTGCAGAAACTAAGGGTATTCTTCTTAATGCTAATTGTGACTTAACCATTACAGCGGGTCATCAAATGATAGAGAAGACGGAATTAGTGTAAAAACTTCATAAGTATTAAATTTTAAGATATTTGTTGAGACCACGGGTGTGATACCATGTATCCCTTAATTATTTTTAGGCCAGGGACACAAAGCTCAAGGGTGTTAGATTATACCTTTTTTGCTTCTCTTGGTTGATAAGTCTTATTCCAGATACTTCATCTGGAAGGGAAACCACTAATAAAAATATACAAATTTTATTTAAGATTTTGAAAAGAAGAAGTACATTTTATGATCTAAGTAGCACAATATAAGGGAAATTGGGGAGGTCTCTCAAAAAATCCAAGCAGTCCAAGCTAAGATCTACAATTCACAAAAATCTGGGAATCTGCGGCAGGCCAATTATCTTGGTTGAATAAGCTTTTCTCACCACATGAATCAGGTTTGAATCCTGAGATTAGGTAGCTCTGAGGGAGGAATAGTTGACTGCATAAGTTGGGATGATGCCAACTTTGAAAGTCACCGAATTTTGTTGGGGATTATCCCCTACATAAGTCTGGTCTATTTGGTCAGATTGGGATCAATTACTATCAGCCATCACAGCCAAATAAACCATTCAGGTAGGAATCCCAACAAAAATCCCTCTAAATTTTAATGTAAGGAGGAAAACGGACAAAGTAATGACTATGTACGCGGTTTACTATGGTACCCTGAACAACCTCTACAAATGAGTGTTCGTTGCCCTGTCTATATATGGCTCTATAAAACCCTGACCAGTTGGCGCCAATTTGTTGTTATGACTTCCAGGCTGGTGATGGTAGAAAAGAACTAGACCACATGATTAGAAGGTGTGTAGCGGGTCATGCTTATCATTAAATTGAGCATTTCTCTACTTTTGTAACGGACAGGTTTTTGGTTGCCAGAGCCTGAAGTCAGATAATTTCATTTGCAATACTTAACAAAGTGACTTCAATGACTTCATGGGAGGCTTGGTCAGGCATAGCCTTTATTTTAAAAGGCAGATGGTTATTTCTGCTATACAATGATTGGAAAGGCGACATCTTAGTTATTTAATAAAGGGGTCTGAGTTGATGGAACTAGACTGGGAACCAGAGGAGACCAGTTGTCTGCGACATGGTGGGAGGTATCCGAACAACCACACTTGAAAGCACTGTCGAGACCGGGAATCAGCACTGCTTCTGTGAGGGTGGGGGTGTGGGTCCCTGCGATGGCATCTAAGACAATCGTGTGGATGGTCTCACATGGCGATTGCAACCACCAAAGCACGGAGGGAGGTAGAAGAGGGGATACCATGGATGAAGCAAACATATCCCTATACAAACTGAGGGTTGTGCCTGATCCTAGCAAAGCAGACGTTGCACCTCACGCCATATCGCTTTAGATGCAAGGAGGTGAAACAGCGTTCCATACTGGCCACACACATGCGATTTAGTGTAAAGCGCCAGAGCGCTCAGCGGTTCCCCCGCAGCCAACGCATGAATGCTCGTAAGCTGGGGATTTGGTGGTAGGTGCTGCGCGCCTATATGGATGATATTCTGATACTCCGTGATCACATGAGGGATGGGGCGAGTGCCCTGAGGTAGTGCTTGCAAGGGCCCGAAGCCGAGCCACAAGGGACTCAGTACCTTCCTGGGAATGGCTTCAGGTCCTGCCAAACTGCAAGCAGTGAAGGAATGGAAGGCCCCAGGAATCAGACTGAATTGCGGAGCTCTTTGGGAGAAAACTTTGCAAGGAGGTACCCGTTATTTAGGGGCCGCCACTGACAAGCCAACCGGGAACGCATCCCTTGGGGGGGAGAGGAGCTTCCAGCGGGTGAAGACTGCTCAGCCGATCTGTCCCTGACCCCAACAGACCGTTTAGATGCGTCATCTGGGTATTTCGGGAGCGGTGCTATTGCAGGGAAGATGGGGCTGAGCACTCGTCCGCTACTCACAGGAAAGACGGCTCGCCACCACTTGTCTATGACAAGGCACTGGGGAGTGGCACCGTACCTCCAGGTCCAGTTGTGATCTGACCGATCACTGAGCTCCCAGAATATTATAAGTTCCTCATCTGATGAATACATTGGGCTTAGATTTGGTTCAGCATGACTTAAGGATTGACAGGCCAGGAAAGCAGAATATCTTACCAGACCTAGCTGAGATTCGGGGTTGGTGTTCCTCCGCCGTGCTGGTGTTTACACCGTTACAATGTTGCCATTAAGTTTGTTTGCACTGATCTGAAGTTAGAATTCAGGAAGAATCTCGGACTTCCCAGCGGAGGAGAGGCCAGCAGATCTAGATGAGCACAAGAAGAGGGGAGGCGAGAAACATGCGGGGTTCTTCGGGGAGGTTCCATCCGAAGGAAGGATCTGTCTCCAGTGATGAGCTGGGCTGGACCATCCGCGTGTGGACCGGAGGTCACCGCATTTGGGCGGAGGGGAGTAAGGGCAGCGGCTGCGCATGGAGCGAGCCAGGCCGGCTGCATGGTGAGGCAGGCTCACGCCTAGGGCCATGGGCCTCTGTGGCGTGTCCCAGGGCCTGTGACGGATGCTCCTGGCGGCTGTCGCCTGCGATGCAGAGCCCCTTGTTGGTCACCATCTCCCGCAGGGGTAGCAGGTCAGATCTTTGCAGAACAGCTCCTCAGGCCGGGGTGCCAGAGAGATTGTGTCAGACTGAAACCACAGTTCACAATTCATTTCTGGTTACATCTGTTGTGAATCTGAAGACAGAAAGGCCTCCCATTCATCAGCTTATCATTCTCAATCAGATGGCTGCCGAGGGTAAATCTGGAACAGTATTTGAGATGTTGGTGTCTCAGGCGGCAGGATGATGTAGAGCTGGCGCAATTTGCATATAACAACTCACAAGCAGCCTTTTCCGACAGGAATGACCCCATTTTGCTGCAACCATGGTCAGCACCCAGAGGGCAAGGGCCTCGGTCAGAATCCAGCAGCAGATGAGCTGTCAAGAGACCCTCAGATGCCCTGAGGCCCTGACATGGTTCTAGAGGCAGAGTTGCAGCTCAGAAGAGGCGAGTAAGATAAGCAGATGCCCAAGAAGGTGATTGTTCTGTAAATTCTCAGAACTATGCCATACCTGCGGAGTCAGAGTTGGGCCTACAGGCACAGTGAGTGGCGGTGAACGAGGTGGCGTTGATCTGAACCATCCAGTGTTGCATGTGTCACAGCTCAAACCATTTTTAGGCAGCCGGAGAGCTGCCCTCCTCTGCTCCAGCCAGCGAGGTGGAGGAGACCCCGGGGGCAGGCGCGGGCCGTCATCCAGTTGAGGAAGGCAGATGTCCAGAGATTACCTGGAAATCTGAGTCCTTTCCAGCCCAGGGGATGTACAGTTGAAGTCTCAACATCACATTGCACCGATCCACAGTACAAGCTGGTGTGGAAGATGAGGAGGAGAGAGCATTGCTAGACCCCAGGTCAAGACTGGGTGTAGGATCCGCCTACATGGATGCCACAGACAAGTGAGATACCTACTATAATAAAGTAATAAATAACACTGCTGAAGTTTTTTATGTTTTTTATTGTTTAGGCAAAATTGAAAGTGTCTCTTTTCAATACTAGTTTTCCTATTTAGTTTTTGATTCAAGACCATTGATATTTATGTAAAGAATGTGCCAGTTATCTAAAATTCAGTAATACAGGCTTCGTCTATCAGACATTTTTTAAGGCAAAACTGACCCATATGGTAATGATTTGATGAATTGTATCCAATAATCAGCGAGTAAAATCTTTCACTTTGGTGGTGGTCAGCCGTGGTAATGATTGGTTCTTTACCCTATCATTGTCAAAATTTTCACTAGCGGTGGTCAGATACCTTGATGGTAATGATTGTACTTACAGCAGTCATACTCAGATGGTAATAATTGGCTAATCTTTGCTCTATCAATATTGAGTAAAACTTTGCTCAGCGGCGGTTAGATCTGATGGTAAATGATTACAGAATCCGATGGGTAAAATAATTCGCAGATGTTCAGATCTGCACATTGAAATTCTTACTTGATTGAGAAGGCAATCTTAATAGTATTTACCTTTTTAAGCCAATTTTTGTGATAAACTGTTTCTTTCTCGGATAGTTAGACTTCCACTTGAATATTTTTGAATATTGGCACTCATATCATTGAGTCCTCATTATCATTTGATGATTGGCCAGAAGATTTTGGCCAATCATCAGCAGATTGAGAGCACTAATAGCTTTCCAACATTCTTTTCTTGAGTTGAGCGAGGAATGTCTGACACCGGAGAAGGATGACAGCTAGAGCCGCCTGGGGTGCCTGGGGTCACAACCAAATGGTTTTGAAGTGGGTGGTAACTATGCTAAAGGTGGATTTGAACCAGAATTGAACAATTCCCAGTATGGTGGTTCGCTTTCACTACCTCAATCCAGCTTAAATAATTGGGGTTTGCTTATGGCATGCCCTTCATGGAATGTTAGGCATGGTAAATGAGCTTAATCTGTTGCAGCAGAGAATCATAAGAGATAGGACTTGAGGTGAGGTTTCCTCTAGTTCCGTTTTCCATCAAATTGCCTAAATATACACAAGCTCCTAAGCCTTATCTATTTTTTATCACTGTCTTCCGAGTACCACTCATTTAGTGCCTAACTGCGGTCATGCCTGACCCACAAACAGGAGTTTGACTTTGAGAGCGAGATTGGGGAAGGCCATCGCTTCCCCATATTGCTGCTGGGGGTAAGGCAAATCGTTCCGCATGCACGCACTAGACAATGGTCTCAGGGACATTGTCTGCTCCTTTGGGTCGACTTGGGCCCTGCTTCCCGCCGGAGCGAGCCAGTGCTTTACACGAGTTCGTTCAGAAAAATGTTATTCAGCATCCTTTACAACACCAAAGTGGAGAACGGGAAATTGTAGGCAGGTGGGTCAAATGCCGCCTTCAAATGCACCTGCTGGTTCTAGAAGCACATTTTATCCTAGGTCATGAAGGGGCAAAGAAACATGTATGAGCGGATTAAGGATTGGTACTATTGAATGGAATGAGTAATCTATCGTTGGACGTCTTCGAAACTGATTGCTTCACGTAAGATGCCGCCCCCCCCCCCCCCCCCCTCCTGCACAAGACGTCAACGATAGATTACTCATTCCATTCCAATAGTACCAATCCTTAATCCACTCATATGTTTTCTTTGCCCCTTCATGACCTAGGATAAAATGTGCTTCTAAGATAGCAGGTACGCGTTCTAGAGGCTGAAGGTAAGGCAGTCATTTTGACCCACCTGCTTATACAATTTCCCGTTCTCCACTTTGGTGTTATGGGAGTGCTGAGATAACATTTTCTGAACAGGCTCATTGTAAAGCACTGGCTCCTTCCAGTGAGCCACGAATGAATTGGGAAGCAGGGCCCAAGTCAATGACCAAGAGGCAGACAATGTCCCTGAGACCATTATCCTAGTGCGTGTGCTACAGGAGCCATGGATAAATACCCCTTGGAGGACAGTTGCAAGTATGCTTACCCCCAGCAACATGCCCTGACTCCAAGACAAGGTGTATAGGGAAGCGATAGCCTTCCCAATCTCGCTCTCAAAGTCAAACTCCTGTTTGTATAGGTCAAACATGACCGCGGTTAGACTAAATAATCAATATAAACCTCAGAAGACAGTGATAAAAATAGATAAGGCTTAGGAACGGCCTTATTTGATATATTTAGGCAATTTGATAGAAAACGGAACTAGAGAACCTCACATTCTCAAGTCCTATCTCTTATATTCTCTGCTGCAAGCATAGATTAAGCTCATTTACCATGCCTAACGTTATGTCTTTTGAAACATGCCATAAGCAAACCCCAATTGTTTTAAGCTGGATTGAATTCCTTAGTGGCTGAACCACCATACCAAAGAATTGTTCCAATTCTGGTTCAAATCCACCTTTAACATAGTTACCACCCACTTCAAAACCATTTGGTTTGACCCCAGGCCTGATGAAACATCTAACTGTCATCCTTCTCCAGTGTCAGACATTCTCCTTTTCAACTCAAGAAAAAGAATGTTGGAAGTATTAGTGCTCTCAAATCTGCTATTATGATTGGCCCATCTTCTGGCCAATCATCAAATGATAATGTGGATTTCAATGATATGAGTGCCAATGGCAAAAAGACCTTGGAGGATTCTTGGTGGAATCCTAACTATCAGAAAAAGTACAATTTATCACAAAAATTGGCTTAAAAAGGTAAATACTATTAATAAGATTACTCCAACTTCTCAATCAAATCTAAGGAGCTCAATATTGCACAGATCTGAACATCTGCGAGGTGAGAAGATTTTACCCATCAATGATTGGATGCAAGTTAACCAATCATTACCATCCAAGTCTAACCACCGCTGAGGTGCAAAGATTTTACTCAATGATGATAGGGTAAAAATTAGCCAATTATTACCATCTGAGTATGACTACTGCCAAATTACCCAATCATTACCATCCAAGTCTGACCACCGCTGAGGTGTGAAGATTTTACTTGACAATGATAGGGTAAAAATTAACCAATCATTACCACACGAGTTTGACCACCACCAAAGTGAAAAGATTTTACTCGCTGATTATTGGATACAATTCATCAAATCATTACCATATGGATCAGTTTTGCCTTAAAAATTTTATCTTCGATCTGATAGGCCAAAAGCCTATATTACCTAATTTAGATAACTGAGCTTTACATTCTTTTGCCATAAATATCAATGGTCTTGAAATCAAAACTAGTTTAAATAGGAAAAACTAGTATTGAGAAAAGGACCTTTCCTGGTTTTGCCCTATCTAAACAATAAAAAACATAAAAAACTTCAACAAGTGTTATTTATTACTTTTATTATAAAGTAAATATCTCACTTTAATAAATTATTTGTGGCATCCATAGGCGGATCCTACACCCAGTCTTAGTCTCAACCTGGGGTCTAGCTAAGACTAATGCTCTCTCACTCCCTCTATCTTCCACACCAGCTTGTACTGTCTTATCAAAGATCAGGGCAATGTGATGTTGAGGATAAACTTCAACTGTCACATCCCCCTAGACAAGAAGGACTCTCAGATCTTCCCAGGACACCAGGTGCAATCTCTGGACATCTGCTATGTAGCCTCCTCAACTGGATGACCTTTCCACTGGACCAAAAATGACCTATGACCCCGCACCACCTTTGTGTCCAGGATCTCCTCCACCTCATAATCCTTGGGCCCCCCTTCAGCTGGAAACAGAGGGGAGGCCTTCTCAGGCGGCTGCCCTAAAAATGGTTTGAGCTGTGACACATGCAACACTGGATGAGCCTGTGACCCCTCTGGCAACTTCAGATCAAACGCCACCTCGTTCACCGCCCTCACTATTTGATATGAGCCCAACACCACTGGCCCCAACTTCTGGCTCCTCACAGGTATGGCATAGTTCTGAGAATTTACCAAGACCCAATCACCCTTCTTAAAAACGCTATCCTCTGACCGATGCCTATCTGCTTTCCTCTTCTGAGCTGCAACTTCTGCCTCTAAATTCCTTCTCAGGAGCCTCAAGGTATCCTGAGTCTCATGTGACAGCTCATCTGCTGCTGGATTCTGACCCTGCTCCTGAGGCCCCATACCCTCTGGGTGCTGACCATGGTTTGCGAAAATGGGGTCATTCCTGTGGAAGAATGCTTGTGGTTGTTATATGCAAATTGCGCCAACTTCACCCAACTCACCCAATCATCCTGCCGCCCTGAGACATAGCATCTCAAATACTGTTCCAATATTTGATTTACCCTCTCAGTTTGGCCATCTGATTGGGGATGATAAGCTGATGAATGGGAGGCCTTTATCTTCAAGATTCCTAACAGATGTAACCAGAAATGAGATGTGAACTGTGGACCTCAGTCTGACACAATCTCCTCTGGCACCCCATGTTGTGAAAAGACTTCATTCATAAAGATCTGACCTGCCTTTGCAGAGATGGTTGACCAACAAGGGAAAAACTCTGCATACTTTGTCAGGCGATCCACAACAACCATAAGGGCGTCCATCCCCTGGGACTTGGGCAACCCTGTGATAAAGTCCACACTCACAGAGGCCCATGGCCTAGGCGGAATCTGAAGCGGCTTCAATTTTCCTCCTGGCGCCATACAGCGGGACTTTGACCTGGCACACACCACACATCGCTCCATATACTTCTGTACTGCAGCACCCACTCCCTCCATAAATACTGGTGACGAACTAAATCCAGTGTCTTCTCCCTGCCTGGATGTCCAGCCAAAGGATGATAATGATTAGCTGCTAACACCTCCTGCTGCAAACTCATCACTGGAACCCAGATCCTTCCTTCATGCCGGATAAGACCTCCCCAGACTGAGAACCCCACATGTTTCTTTCTCGCCTCCCCTTCTCTTGTCTCATCTAAGATCTGCTGGCCAAACTCACTCCTCCGCTGGGAAGTCCGAATTCTTCCTGAGATTCCTTCTCTCCAACTTCAGATCAGTGCAAACAAACTTAATGGCAACATTGTAGCGGTGTAAACTTCCTCAACTCATCCTCGGAGAACACCAACCCCGAATCACAACTCAGCAAATCTGGTAAGATATTCTGCTTTCCTGGCTTATACTCAATCCTTAAGTCATACTGAACCAAATCTAAGTGCCACCAGGCCTGTCTCTGATTCATCAGATGTGGGGACTTATAATATTCTAGGGCTCGATGATCAGTCCAGATCACAACTGGATGCCTGGAGTACAATAGGTGGTGTTGCCACTCCCCCAGTGCTGCCACTATTGCCAAAAGTTCCTTGTCATAGACAGAGTAATTTGTCTCAGCAGGAGCCATCTTCCTGCTGAAGTAACAGACAGAGTGCTCAACCCCATCTTTACCCTCCTGCAATAGCACCGCTCCAAGTGCAAAGTTGACGCATCTGTCTCTACTACAAACGGTCTGTTGGGGTCAGGATGGGCCAGAACTGGGGCTGTCAACAGACTGGTCTTCACCCGCTGGAAAGCCCTTTCCTCAGCCTCCCCCAAACAAAAGGTACATTCCCAGTCAACCTTGTCAGTGGCACGGCCCACTCAGCTAAATTCTTGGAGAACCTCCTTGCAAAGTTTACTACTCCCAAAAACTCCGCAATTCAGTCTGATTCCTGGGAGCCTTCCATTCCTTCACTGCTTGCAGTTTATCAGGACATATCGCTAACCCCCTGGAAAACCACATTCCCCAGGAAAGACACTGAGTCCTTATTTAACTCACACTTGTATGGCTTCAACTTCAGGCCCGCCTGGCTTACTACCTCCAGAACACTCCTTACATCCCTCATGTGATCTTGCATCGACCTGGAAATATCAGAATATCATCCATATAGGCAACGCAACACCTACCCACCAAATCCCCCAACACACAAACAATCATGCATTGAAAAACTGCGGGGCTATACTGCTGAGCGCTCTAACGCTTTACACTCATCCTGTGTCATGTGTGGCCAGTATGGAACGCTGTTCCACCGCCTGGAAAAGTGCCCTACTTCTAAAGCAATATGGCGCAAGGTTCAACTTCTGCTTTGCCAGGATCAGGCACATCCCTTCAGTCTGTATAGGGATATGTTTGCTTCATCCATGGTATCCCCTCTTCTACCCTCCCCTCTGTGCTCTGGTGGTCACAATCGCCATGTGGACTATCCACACGATTGTTTTGGATGCCATCGCAGGCTCCACCCCCACCCTCCCTAAGCTGTCCACAGATTCCAGTCCCATTTGGTGGACCACTTTCAAGCTTGGATGTTTGGGTACCTCCCACCACATCGCCGTCAGTTGGTCTCCTCCTGGTTCCCAGTTTGGTTCATCAACTTGGACCCCTTCCTCCACACGTGTTCAATTGTGGTTACGGCCCCTTTACACGTTCTCCCTCCTCTCAATAGTGGCGTTCCCGCTGGCAACAGAAGATAGCATCACTTCTCTGGGGTGACTTCCCTGTTACTAAGTTTTGTTTTATTTCGTGTTTACTTTCAGAAGTGTCCATCCTCTGGTTGGCCTTCCCATAATAAATTGAAATAAATTTTCTGTAAAATTATACCATTGTAATTTAAATTATTCAGGGTAGGTTACCAGAGACTGAATCCTCTAAAATGCACTTTTACTGCAGGAGTATAAGGTTATCTTTCTTATTCTATGTATTGATAATTTAGATTTACCTTGTAAGCACCAAGAACAACAGTTATATGAGTTGAGAGCAGAATCAAACCCAGTAATTTGCATTTGGAGTGGGACTAGTTTCCCACTAAGGTACTAATATCTTATGTCTTAAAGAACTATTTACTAAAAGTATAGATATAAAAAGAATTCATAATTTATACAGACAGAATAAACCTACAATCTATTATTTTTTGAGACTATGGCACAACCAAATATGGTAAGAAATATTTATATCCTATAGTTTATAATATTTTTATTCTTCTGAGAAAAATTTAGGACGTATATAAAGTAACAGTCATAATTTTTGGTTATATCATATAAGGTTTATACAAATCAGAAAGAAATTTATGCTTAATTTCTTTTTTAACTATTAAAGCTACTATACTCTAAATTTTTTAAACTATTTACATTGTATTCTTTATCAAGGTATGTTTTCTATTTTATAGTTTTCATACACAATTATAGGATAACAACCAAATAATACATGCAAACCTTGATTCAATCTCTTTCTGCTAAGCATCACTTTTCGAAAATCAATTCAGCCTGAAATTTAGCTCCACTAAAGAGATTTACGAAAACTATTAGCAAATATGGCGGGAAACCCCGCAAAAGAACCCGCAGGCTATGCCAAACGAGCCAGCACCACCCCCAAACGAAGCAACCCTCGGTTACCCACCTCAGGGTCAACCAGAATCACCCGCTCTCTCAAGCAGCAGCCATGAAAGCAGGCACCACCCCCAACCTGGAGCTACTCCAACTAGCGCCAGTTCACCTGATCGCACTTCTGCAACCTGCACGCCTAGCAGCTCTGTGTGTGCTGCCTCCCACCAACCCGCTGGGCCCCCTCCAACCAAGGAGGCCATCACCCACGCTGTTTTAATGGCGTCTGCTCAGTTGAATGCAACTCAGCCCATCCAGACATTCACCTCCCCCATTGTGTCAGCTAATTCAGCCCCATCTATTATTGCTGATGCCGTGTTTCTAGCTCCCCTCCATGAGGGGCGATACCCAGCTACCTGGCCCCCAAATCCTCAGATGTAAGGTTGGATTAGCCGCACATTCTGGTTCACTAAGCACCAAATTGGGACAATCTACTCTTCCCAATGAGGATTCAAATGGTTCGGATTTTGGAACTTCACACCAGTTCCAATCTCACCCGTCCCATTTAAACCCCGTAATTGGCACTTCTCAAGTCGGCACTTTATCGCAATATGCTGAAAACGACCAATTCACTAATCAGCCAATGAGTTTTGCCCACGAAATCACAGCAAACACTCGGGCTGAATTTACCCAAATAGATTGGGATGGTGATGAAACATCTCCCCTCCTCCCAATTGGCTGGAGTTAATTCCAATCTGGATGGGACTCCCCAATTTAGCGAGGCCCAACAATCACCTGGCCCCCAAACCCTCGGATGTAAGGTTGGATTAGCCGCACATTCTGGTTCACTAAGCACCAAATTGGGACAATCTACTCTTCCCAATGGGGATTTAAATGGTTCAGATTTTGGAACTTCACACCAGTTCCAATCTCACCCGTCCCATTTAAACCCCATAATCGGCACTTCTCAAGTCGGCACTTTATCTCAATATGCTGAAAACGACCAATTCACCAATCAGCCAGTGAGTTTTGCCCACGAAATCACAGCAAATACTCGGGCTGAATTTACCCAAATAGATTGGGATGGTGATGAAACATCTCCCTCCTCTCAACTGGCTGGAGTTAATTCCAATCTGGATGGGCCTCCCCAATTTGCGAGGCCCAACAAACCGCCCCTCAATATAATATGATGCCAGCAACTGCTGTAACATTCCAGAAACAAGGGAACTCCGCAAACTTGTCCAAACCACCAGCTCACACTCAACCTGCAATTGCAGCCCAAAGCAAACACAAACGCACCAAAGGAGCCACTGGGGCGTGGCAAAAACCTCTGGCACCAACACTACCCAAAGCAGATCCCCGTGAAGTGGCGTTTATTGCCGATGTTAAGAAGAAATGGGCCGAAACTAGAGCGCAAAAAGCTCTACCTCGCTCAACCCTCTCTCACGCAATTCGCCTTTATTATGGGCATAACCCTGTTGAATTCTATACAGAGGATTACTTCTCATACTTTGCAGCGATTGCGGAGACATTCCCTATTAACACCACCATCCATGAATCAGTGGAGGGCCACTACATCGATGTGGGATTCACTGAAGCTGCCCTTGCTGACCATGCTGCCACCCTCCAGGTCATTATTCCACGCGGATCTCTTCGCATCTCCCGCACACGCTCTCACCTGGAGAAAATTTCATGGGTTACTTTTTCCAACCTACCAACGACTGTTGATCCTGAGTCTCTTAAACTGGCACTCCATCGTGGTTTAATGGAGTTTGGGTCTGTTCTTTCAGTGGACTTTAGCATCCCCTCTTACTATGCTCCCACTCAAAGAGCTCGCACTGCTAGGGCGTCATTCATCCCCTCCCCACTGTATCCCGTAACATTGAGGTTATTCCTCGTGTGGCGGTAGTTGGGGCATGCCCTGAGATCTTTTTGTCGACCCTGATCAGGCGCGCCCCCGGTGTTCATGGTGTAACGCCCTTGGACACTTGTATAGTGGCTGCACAGCTCGAAAACAAGCCCTCTTAGCCACCACCCAGGGGCCTAAACCAGGCCAAAAACGATCCCACATGGCTGCAGCAGCAATTCCACAACCCACACAATGGGTTCCTGTTCAAGACCTGTCCCCTGAGGCCTTACGCCTAGCAGTTGAAACAGCTAACCCCACTATTGGTGTGGGATACCTTCGCGCTCATGCCCCCCTTCCAATGGGCACCCCCTCCAATCTCCCAGAGTCAACTCCCTCTCTCACCAAGCGCAAGGCATCTCCCACAGGGTGCCCCTCGTCAGCCACCCCCACTCAGGGCTCCGCGGCACCCCCACCAACCCCCACCAGCGATTTATCGCATCAGCTCTCAGCTCCCAATGGAGCTATGCCCACCAGCATGGACTGGCAACTCGCGGCCTGCAGTAGAAGTGCCACCTCAAAGAGTCCTACCCCAACCCCACAGTCCATTTCGCGCGGATCCTTTGCAGTGTTGGAGGAAGTGAATATGGACTCAGACTCATCAAATGGGGACACCGCGGAGGTCACCATTGAGCACCCTCAGGTCCTTCCCCTGCAACGGAGCGGGGGCAGCATCCTAGGCTGGCTTACTGGGTCCTCCGCCCCCCCCCCCACCCTCTCCTTCCCCTCAGAACCCTCGACGCTCCTCACGGATTGCAGCTAATAGTCAAGCTAAAGGACTCAAAACTAGCCGCCTCACAGCAGCAGGTTTAAGCGCTGGCAACCCCCAGGACATGGAGGGGAACAGCTATGAGTCCCCATGGCAGCACCCTGGCCCTGCAATCCATCAACGCAAATGGGTTGCGGGACTTTAAGCGGAGAGCCCGCCTCCTCCGAAACTTCAGGTCAGCACAAATTGACATCGCTGCTGTCCAGGAGCCCCATATCCTCCCCCACGAACAATCTGCATGGAATGAACAGTTTGGAGGCAACTCCTTCTGGACAAACCATGCCGCCCTTATTGTTTTGAATCCCCGGGTTAAAACCCATTCTTTTTCACAATATATAGGTGGCCGCCTCATACTGGCCAAACTCACCACTCCTGACTTCTCCTTCTTCGCTGCAAGCATCTACCTGCCTAATGCAGGTCAGGAGCAAAATCGGCTCTTGGAAGAGCTCCTCCAACTCAATCTCCCACGGAATACAGTTCTCTTAGGAGATTTCAACACAACCATAAGTCGCGTCCGTGACTCTTACCCCCTGCAGCAAAGGAACGCCCTGGATCAAGTCGCCTCCAGGATTTTCTTCGCCTGAGTGGCTTTATAGATGCGCTTCCACCCTCCGCATCTGGCCTAGGTTGCATGAATAGGATCCAGTATGATGGAGGAGCTTTCCAGTCAGCGTCACGCATAGATATGGCACTGATTGGCCCCCTGCTAATTGGCCGCGTCTCCTCTCCCATCTCTCGTGACAACCATCTGAGTGATCACAGGTCACTCACCGTTGTCCTCACCACCACACTTAGACCGTCGCGTAGGTTCTGGCCTAGGGTTGCCCCAGCTCTTCTCAACAACCCCTTCACTAAGGAGAAGCTGTCTATGACCATCCGAGAGACTCTCACCTCCCCCACCCCACCTGCTTGACCACAAGGCTAGATGGGCGGTGACCAAGGAGGGCATCACCCGCGTTGCTTACAACTGTGCCAAAGCCCAGATGACTGCAGCTCGCGCCAGAGTCAAAAGGGCAGAAGCCAGAATCAGACATCTAGAGCGAAACTGCCAGCCTTCGCCCTCTCCCAGATGGTTGGAAGACTGGGAAGCGGCGCAGGAAGCACTCCGCTTGGAGCTCACACTGCAGGAAGAACGGGCAGCAAACTTTACAACATCTCGTTACTATGCTCAATGGGAACGCCCCACCCGCTTCTCTTTCAGAAACAGAAAGCCCGGTCAACAGCGCAGGATATTACTGCACTAAAAATTGGCACTACAACCATTTCAGATAAGGAGGAAATCACGCAGGAACTACACCGCTTCTACTCCAGCCTCTTCCATGCCACCCAGGTGGACCCATCGGACATCCAAGACTTCCTGTGGCGGGCTCCAGAGCCGCCCATTGACCCACGGGCTGATGAGGCTCTACTGGCGCCTATTTCCATCCAGGCGGTGATGGAAACCCTTCTGAAATCCCCACGGCTTAAAGCCCCAGGCCCAGATGGAATACCCTTTGAGGTGTACCTTCTGGAACCTGCAGTGATAGCCAGAACCCTCCGCGACCTCTTCGCTGCACTCTTGGTGAATGGCGAGGTCCTCCCCGACTCCAGAGGCTCAATCACGACCCTCATTCACAAGAAGTCAGACCGTGAGAACCTGGCGAACTGGCGCCCCATAGCGTTGATCAACACAGACCACAAGCTCTTCACGAAGCTTCTGGCCAACCGCATCACCAAATGGGTGTCACCTCGCCTCTCCCCATCCCAGTACGGTTTTATTCCGGGGAGGTCGTTATGGGACAACTATAATGACCTTCACGTGACTTTGACTGCTAACTCTCATAAGGTGAATGGCTTTGTGGCTCATCTGGATATGGAGAAAGCATATGATCGGGTAGCCTGGAAGTATATTGATGCTTCCCTGGCCCGCTTCCATCTCCCACCCGCAGCTAGGCGCTGGATATCATCGCTCTATGACCAGCTCCACACCAGAGTTCTGGCGCCAATGGGTTTTACAGTGGCAGTACCAGTTGGACAAGGTCTCCGGCAAGGGGACCCCCTGAGCCCTATCCTTTTTAACATCACCCTTGACCCCCTCTTGGCCTCCTTACAGGACAAGCTAACAGGGATTCTGGTCCCAGGTAAAGCCCCCACACGCACCATGGCATTTGCAGATGACACTGCCATTGCATTTGGCTGCCCTGGGGATGTTGCCCTCGCTGCTGTGACCATTGAGAGGTACACCAAGGCGTCCAACGCCATGGTCAACACCTCCAAGACAACAGTTGTACAGGTCGGCTCCCCCACCTTCCCCCCACCATTTGGTATTGAACCTGAGCGCGGTACCTTCCGTCACCTGGGCGTTCTCACCAACCAACAAGGAGTTGCGCTAAAAGACAATGAGGACTTGCTCCTTGCAGCAGTTAACTCCAGGATTGCCAGCTGGAACCGGCGGCACATCACCCCCAGGGTCGAGCTCTGATGGCCAATGTGTTCCTCCTCTCCAAAGTCTGGTTCCTAGCGCACGTCTGCCCATTCACAGATGCCTTTTATACGCGGCTCAATGTACTCCTCCGCTGTTGGATCTGGGGCTCAAACCATCCACCAATAGCCCTCTCAACCATTGCCCAACCCTGCAATGAAGGGGGCCTAGGGCTTCTGGACACGCGATCCCACGCCACCACAATCTTCCTGAAGTTCCTATGGCCGATTGTCTGCTGGGACGCGACCCCCATGCCCCAATGGGCGCCCGCCCTCCGCCAGTCAGTGTCAGCAGCTCTGGGTCTTCCTAGAGCATCTCTGACCTCATTAGGGGAGTGGCTCACAAACCACCCAGGCCATCGCCTAAAACCATCCTCATCCCCCTACTGGAACCAGGCTCTCCTTGCCCTGAAACGAGTAGGCGCGCGGATCCACCATGCCTTCCCATACAGAAGGGAAGGCCCTGGCCTCAGCCCACGTCGCCATGCAATTGTGCACAATGGACAAGTTGTCACAACTCGCCTCAACCCCCAAGATCGTCCTCCCATCTGCCCAAGACTCCTTGAGCTCCTCCCTCCCTCCGTGAGATTTGACCTTAAGGAATTGTGGAAGGACGTCTATCACCCCATCCTGTCAGCAAAGGTGTCCAACACCTTATGGAGAGTGCTCCACTGTTCATACAGGACAGGGGACCGGACTGGCCCTACCTTCCAGCACCGAAGCTGCCCCCGCTGTGTGGAGCCTATTGACTCCCACCTCCATCGTTTTTTCACCTGTCCAGGTGTCGCCGCATTTTGGCCAAAGGCCCGCGCGCTCCTCCATGCTCAGCCCTGGTCTGGACACCCTGTGCAAGACCTCATGTTTGAGCAGACATTGCCTGGTTGCCACCGACCCCTCCGTGTCCTCGCCTATGCCACAGCCATCTGGACCATCCATAACTCCTTCCTTCGTGCTGCCTTTGACCAGCAGGTGTGGACCCTTCCACACATGATCACCCACTTTCAGGTACACTTTGAGATGGCCCTGAAGGTCTGCACTATGTCGCCAACCCCCCCCCGCTCAGTTGTCACTGCAGCACGGCTCTGGCGCGCAAACCCCCCTCCCTTTCTCGATGCCTCCTCCCTCCCCTTCCCTCGCCTCAGGCTCTTAGGAGCCCAGGCGTAATTCAATAAACATCGATGAATCCCCCCTTGGTTTGGGACCATCTAGTACTAAAAAAAATACATGCAAACCTTGAGCTTTATATATATTAGTAAAAAAAAGTTTAGATCAATTTATAACTTTGGCAATCTTTTAAATTCTTTTCCCTTTTTTAAAACTTAAG
Source organism: Massospora cicadina (assembly GCA_022478985.1). Taxonomy (NCBI): domain Eukaryota; kingdom Fungi; phylum Entomophthoromycota; class Entomophthoromycetes; order Entomophthorales; family Entomophthoraceae; genus Massospora; species Massospora cicadina. The sequence continues at coordinate 67,910 of JAKSZP010000105.1, forward strand.
GATTATAATTTTAGAGCTGAAAAAAAGATTTAAAGCTAAGATTTTGTGAGCATGATCAGGGAGAAATATACATTAATCTACTAGCAGGGTATACTGTTAGTTTCAAAAGTTTTTAGCACTAGCTGTGCCCAACCTAAAAAGGGGAGCCGCCATTCATCTTTATTTGCAATTGAGTCAAACCAATGGATTATCATGAATTAAAAAATCTCAATATGGCACCTCAGCTAACAACCTATGAAGCCATATCAGAAGGTGAGGAAATTTTGGGGGACTTTTGTCCAGCGCTACTTTAGCTAGAGGACCATGGAAGGCAACATTGGGGTAGGAGCCTTTTAGTTAAAAACCTTAAATATGAAAATTATAAGTTAAATATTAAATAACCTGAAATTTACATATAGTAGATGGTAGAATTTAGATCAGCATAATAAGAGTTAAGTCGCAAACTTATTAAACTATATACTTTAACTTTCTCTATATCTACATGAGTTTATTAGTAATTGGCTTGATAGCACCCATGTCATCATCTGGAGGTACCAAAAAAGTTAAGGTAAAGATAAATTTTTAATTTTACTATTGATTATATTATATAGCTATAAGAAACATCAGATTTTTTTGCATAATGAGCTATAATATTAAGATATACTGAAGGAATTGGTAACATTTTAAAAACAGTTTTAAGGCTCAAAACTATAGTTTATAATGAGACTTCTCATTAAATAAGGACTAACTCTAGATTAACATTAAATATCTATCTAAGCATTTAAAATCTAAGTGGGTTATTTTACTAAATTTTTCTATTTTTAGATTTTTAACTATTGTACCTATCATGGAATAGCAGTGCACCATAATTTATATGATTATATATATGTTTGGAGGAAAATCATGAGTATGTCTTTTACTCCACTTACTCTAATATTAGGTTAAACTTATCTCTTTATAGCAAAATTTATATACAAAGGATTGATATTAAAGGCGCCTAATATATTGCTTATAATTTTCAAGAAAATATGTTGTATCTTACCACATAATTACTATCTAAAAATTTTTTACAGTATTAGACTAGTTTTAATCTTTTAGTCAGGATATTCATATTGCATCTTATAAGGTTCATAGATATAAAGTAATGAATGCGATATATCTAATAAGCAGGTATGCACAAGATGTAAAGGTACTGAGTGTATCCATAATGTTTTGAATGCATGTAGTGATTGTCTTTTTCATAATTTAAAAAGGTTGATTTTTTAGCCTTTTATGAATTAAAATAATAACAATGATCTCATCAATTTAAAAATTTCGTTATTCTAGACAATTATATAATTAAGGTCACCTGCATGTTTTGAATTTGAAATACTAATTGTAATAGAATGGCTTGCAATACAAGAATATTTACATAGTGAACTTTGGAGACCATTCTTTTAAGATACTAACCTAAAAAGTATCTTCCATCACCTAATTAAAGTTTATGAAATTTTTCACCAACTTAAAAGTTAACGCTGCACAATTTTATAGACACAGTGAAAGTGTAACAATACCTTCTATAACATATAAGTTTTTTAGGATGCTTGAGCATTAATACAATGAATATTTAGCTTAGTACCTACAGTCAGGTAAGATACACATTATGCTCACTACAGGGGCCACAGGAAGCTGTTCTGTAAAAATGTTATGAACAACTATCTGGTCTAGGCAAACCAAGGGTGAGTACAGTAGAGGTTCTTTATGAGTTACAAATGGAGCTACAGGTTTGTTGCTACTTGGTCTGACCAACCATTTTAACCTAACTTGTAGCTTTATGATTACTTTAGTTATATTTTAACTTATTTAGACTAAGGAATTGAGTAATCGCCTATGCACCGATGTTGTGTTGTAGAATTATATCAAAATAACATTTATCATGCTACATTTCCGATTTATATGTTGTTATAACATTTATTGGGCCGCGTTGCCATTTAAAAGTATGTATATCAATTTATGTTAATTTATTTTTCACCCTTCTGGGGCTAATTCCTGAATCAATTATTAATAATAATTTGACTTGTTTCAATGGCCATGTAAACCTGATACCATTTTCTTTATTATTGTTATCATTAACTCCACTTTGCCCCTGTGTCAGCGTAAAACCTTTGTTAGATTTTATTGTAATATATACATATATAGGTTTATGATTCTTAAGGTTTGCTGAATATTTAGCACTACTAACTATTTCTGAGTATCATTCAAGTTTACAATGATGAAAGTACCATTTTTAAAGGGGATTAGTTATTACCTTAACTTGTTGTTTCCTATAATTAATAAAACTCTTATATAAATTAAAACCGCTTCATTTCCTATTTAAGGTCACTATCTTAAATATAGTTCCTTTGTTTAAGTAAGTTTACATTTGACCTGTATAGTTGCAATTTGAGGCAAAGTGACGATTGAAATAGAGATCTTTCAGTAGAAATATAAAGCTCTGGATGCTGTTGTAGATTGTAAATTTTATATTTTATATTTTTAAATTTTTTATTAAGGAGGGCTGACCAGGGGACGGACACTTCCAATATGTAGACTAAAAGAACTAACATAAGCAAGAGGCACCAATGAAAAACTAACTCAATCTCCTGTTGCCATCAGGAGCGCCAAGGAAAGGAAGGGGGTAACAAGAGTAGAGGCTTGAGCCACTATTGAGCATGTATGAAGGAAAGGGTCTGAAGTGATAAACCAAACCAGAAACCAGGATGAGACCAACTGATGGCGACGGGATGGTAGGTACCCAAACAACCATGCTTAAAAGTGATCTTTGAGGTGTGACTGGAATCGGCGTACAGCTTTCTGGAGGGTGGGAGTAGAGCCTGAGATGGTATCCAAGATAACTGTGTGGGTAGTCCACATAGCAATTTTAACTACTAAGGCTCAGATGGATGGTGGGATAGGGGAATTTAAGTACAAGGCAAAGATGTTTTTAGATACGCTTAAGGGCTGTGTTTGATCCTGGAAAAAGAGACGTTGAACCTCACGCCAGATTGCTATTGATGGAGGACACTTTTCCAGGCGTTAAACTAAAGTCTCATACTGGTCACACATGCACATGAGGAGTGTGACACATTGGAGCGCTTGGCAGTATGTTATACCCATTCAAGCAGTGCCACACATGGGAACGAAATTGTGGCTGCAAAAGAGGGTGATGGGCGTTCTTACAGATGGCTTTCTGGGTTTCTAGGGAGTATAAATGTCCTAAATATCCAGATAATCCACCATGGCCATGATAGAGGACCTCATTGGTATAACATTGTTCAGAATGGCTTGGACTTGCACTCCCTGTGTGAAATGGGGAGTAGGGCGACCCCTCCTGGCAGTGTGCCCACTGATACAAATTATTTACTCAGCGCTCCGCATGGAGAGGAGAATTTGTTTAAAGTGGGGCGACATCCCATGAAGGACTGCAGCAGAAGGGTGTGAGGCACGATATTTTAACAGAGAATGGGGGCGGGTAGAATTGCTGAGGCTCAGGGTGGGAGAAGTTGGAGCGGGATGCGCATGACCAATGCTGGGCTGAGAGCGTTGGTTTAGTGAGTTCAGCAATCCAGGTGCCAAGTATTTTGGCGGCGTGGGCCTCAAATTTGAGCAGGCCCATACCCCTACTATGGCGAGGTCCAAACAAAACATCTAGATGCACTGGCGGTGGGCGGCCTAACTAAAGCCACCCTAGCAGCAAGGCGTATACTTTGGTGAAGAAAGATGGAGAAAATGCGATAGCGTGGGCCACAAACTAAACTTTAGATATGAGCATAGAGTTGGCCAGCACTACCCTACTTGTGAGGGAAGTTTGATGGTCTCTTAAAGAGCTATGCGTTTTATACTTTGTCCAGGATACGGTGCTCCATCACCATTGGGCGTACCCTCCCGCCTCCAGCCATACCCCCAAATGATGTACTGGGCTAGCAGAGGGCCTTGGCATGAAAGGGAGCACAAGCGGGTTGGATTGCGTGAGTGGGGCAAGAGAACCTGTGAGCTAGCTGCTGAAGCAGGTAGAAAATGGGCGCTGGTGACCATTTGGCTTGGAACCGACCAAGGAGAATGGTTTCAGTTTTGGAGGCGTTAGTACAACGTTACTTACCCTGGAGTAAGCCTGGATATTTTCTTCAAGAGCGATGCATCACTACTGTTAGACACCCCAACCACACAATCATCACCAAACGCCAACATCTTGACTGATGCTTATCCTTGCACTTGGACACCAGTAAGGTGGGCATTTACGTTGCGCAAAAGTGGGTCAAGGCTGAAGTTATATAAGAGTGGGCTTAAAGGGTCCCTTGGCGTAGGCCCCTTAGAGGGCGAATTACATCAGTTAGGAAGCCAGGGCCACGTACTGCCATTGTTGCAGATTCCGTGAGCAGCATCACCCAGTTAATGAACTGATGAAAGAGGTGGAACTTATGGAGGCAGGCTTTGAGGCATTCACAGTTAACTCTGTCATAAGCCTTCTGCAGGTCTAAAAAACAAGAGCTCCAGTAACCGTGGATTGTCAGACGTTGGCCACAATATGTATGTTGTCCCAAATAGACTGCTTGGGAATAAAATCAAACTGCTTAGGGGAAATGAGATTAGAGGCAACTTCCCCTAGGCGGCTGGCCATGATTTTATTGAATAATTTAATATCAATGTTAGTAAGTGAAATGGGGCGCCAGTTGGCCAAGTCCAGCTTATCCCCTTTCTTATACAGTGTTATAGTGTACGCCTCATGGCTCCCAGGAAGTAGAAGAGTTTCAAGAAAACAAAGATTCATTGAGGCAAGCAGCAAGTAGGATAAATAATTGAAATATCTCTTGTAAAACTCATAAGGAATCCCATCTGGACCTAGGCATTTCCTGTATGGTGCACCGCAAATTGCGGACTAGAGTTCATCTTGAGAAATTAAATTCATTAACTCCAGATAATGATAAATGGTGTTGATATGTGCGCTTTCTAGAAAATCATCAACTTCAGCCAGTTTGACTGGATCAGAGCAATATAATTCGGAGTAATAATTTTGAATTTCAATTGCCACTTTAGCTGAAGTATCTATGACAGAGTGGTCTAGCCGCCACACCTGTGTGCAGGCCAAGCTCTGTCGCAGTGCAAAGATTTTTGGAAAAAGTAAGCGGAGCAGTGTCACCCACCATTATGTTCTTTGAATTATAAGCATACAAACACATTCTTTGTGTTGCCTTACCAGTGTATTGGGGTGAGCGGAAACTTCTTCCCTATTGCAAATCCAAGCCAGCCTTTATCCTGCAGCAGGGACATTAGATTCCAGGTGGTCCACTTCTGCAAGCGTTCAAAGATGACCGCTGAGGCAGCCTGAGAGTGACACAATGAGATGTGACATGCCTGGCGGATGATGTTTTCATTAAAATTTGACCAGGTTGAATGTGGGTCCACACAAAATGATGTGGTAAACCTCAAAGACAAGGTTTTGGTGTCCACACATGAGAAAAACCTGGGCGACGTGTTCTTAGCTGGGAGGAGTTTGCACCATTTTGGCGCCTGTGCCGCTGGGTGCAGCAAAGAGAAGGAAATTGATACCAACCTATGGTCAGATAGATCGAGTTTCATTGTTGTAAAGTGTACAACCCGATACCAAAATTTCAATGGGGAAAGAACAAGGACAATATGGGACATTGACCTCAGCTGGCCATTGTGCACATGGGGATGAGAAATGTTTAGGAACAGCGATGCACGTTGAGGTAGGGTATCAAACAACCTAAAGTGGACTTTAGAACTTGAAGTTCTATGTATCCCTGGGGGGGTAGGCGCCGAAGGCCAGTGGTTGGTGGCTGGGTTGTTCAAGCAGTTCATATCGCCCAGCACAAATGGATTAGGGGGAAGCAGGAGGGAAGACATGGCCTAGAAGAACTACCAACAAGATCAAGCACAGGTCAGGGAATATACATTAATGACAGCGTGCACTTTGTTATCCCACAAAAAGGACACAACAAGGACACAGCCATCGAGGATGAAGTTGAAAAGATAAGTTTAAAATTATGGGTCGCACATATAAGCACCTCACAGTGCAGTGGCCAAAAGGAAAGGGAAGGGAGGATATGCCTCATGTCGCTGATGCCCCTACCCCAATGTTGTCCGCCATGATCCGCCAGCTAAAGCGGGTGCCAGACAAAAGTTTCCCCAAAGCTTCCTCACCATCTGATATGGCTTGCTAGGCTGATAGCCCAGGGGCTATATTAGGAATTTATTTAATTTATGATAATCCCTTTGTTTGGCCCATTTGCAAATAAAGATGCGTGGCGGCTCCCCCTTATGGGTTGGGCACCACTAGTTCTGAAAAAAAGAAAGGAAAGGGAGGAGCATGGTTGCCCAAGTGTCCTCAGCACCGTATGGACATTGGGTTTCCTGAATGGTCAGGATGTCCACGGGAAAATTATTCTCTAAAAACTCAGTATCCTAGCCCAGGATGGTGAGGTCTTGAGTCCAGCGATGTACAACATCCCAATAGTAAAGGCTCCCCCATTGCACCTTAGGTGTGAGGGGAAGGGCCCCCTTGCCTTCAGCCTTCTGTTTTTCCAGCATGTCAATTTATGTCAGTGTGGGTAATCTGTGCTATGGAGCAAGTTTCAGTATGGGTTGCTTTTGTGGTGAGTCTGTCATTGGGTTTTGCTTTTGGCTTATTTGCCCCCATGGTATGGCTCTTTGGCTTGGTGTGTTCCTGCAGTACACCATCGCAGGTCAGCGAAAATTTGGTATTGAAGTTGGTGGGCGAATCAGTTTTGATCAAGGCTTGGTAGCATTAGTTGTGAATATCCGACTCACCCATCAGGTCATCATGCTGGGTGGCTCAGTCTGATTGGTGGATGGATTCATGAGCCACTTCTGCAGCGAATGACTCAATGTATTTCTGGAGCTGGGTGGGCAGGATCACAGATGCGGCTGCGGATGCCGCCTTGACCACCACCCTGTGGGCCTGCTTGGCCTTATGCGCCTGTGGGGACACATGTTTGACTTGAATGTAGCACCCCTGCACACCCCATGGAAAAGCTGCGTTGGTGCCTATGGCTGAATCATATTTGACGTCTGCCCCAATAATTGCTTCTGGGATGATTTCGTTTTGTGTAATGCCCTCCTTGGTGGGGCAGGTGTGGGCCTTGTGGCCAAAAGTGTGACAAAAGGTGTAGATAGGAGGCGCGTTATCCATGGTGACATGGAAAGGGCGGGATTCTGCCTATCAACAAGCACAAAAGCGGTATGGGGGATCTAAGTCAAATCTTCTAAAGCCCCTGTTGATGGGGTGAGTACAGCAATACGCTTTGCCTGTGCACAGGTCTGGCATGAGCGTAAAGTGCTGCATCATAAAGGATTGGATTTCCCATTGTGAGTGAGCCTAGCCATTAGATAGTGCTCCAGCACAGTGCGCTTAATCATTGTAGGTAGGAAGTAGAACGTAACAAAAATTTGATTTAAATTAGTCCAGCAAGTGCACTTCATGTCAAATACCTGTTTACCATCCAGGAGGTCCACCACCACACACGCCTTTACAGCTTTGTCCGCTGCATATTTGTTCTCAAACCCGATATCCAACCAACCTCAGGGCATGGAGTACGGTGCAACTTACACTGCATTTGGGAAATTGGTGTGTACATCTCCAAAAACTTTTCTTAAAGCGCCATTTCTTGTATATCCAGAGATACTAAAACCTATGATCCACTGACGACAGGGGCTGTGTATGTGGAGTATTGATGAACTGGTTACATTTCGTCTGCCAGGCCAAAATCTCCAGAGAAATACTAACTGCAGTTTTTTATTATTTTTTGCCAAGGCTGCTGATTTCGCCGGGGAGTTTATGAAATTGAATGGTGTGAGGCCCGCTCCTGTGCCCTTTACTTTGCTCGCCCAACTGCTACCTGACATTGGGTGCACACATATCTCCTCAATGAGATTATCAAACTTACATAGTCTTGAATTGAATATGTTGCAAAAGTGTTTGCAATGAAAAAGAAAAGTTAGCTCTGACTGGTGTTGTTGATCAATCAAAATGACATTTATATGGTTCTGAATTATTTGGATACAGTACATAGTTGCAACAGTGAACTTAATAGATTATGAATTTCAGGATCATTAAAAATATAAAAATGAAAATGAGGAAAATTAAGAAAACTGATGCAAGGCGCTGCTTTTGTAATCAGTAAACATCACTAAGGACATGGGAAAATTTAGTTAGAGATGAATACCATAATGAAATTTTAGTAGGTAGACCATCTACTTCATAGAAATACCTACAAAGTTCTTTATCTTTTATACCCTTCATTGAACTACCTGAAATTGATCTTGGTCCTAAAATAATAGCAGACATTTTCCTAACCCTTTATTAAAATGGTCAAGTAACTTGCAAATATATATAATGTGTATATTAAGGGATTGTGTTTTTATAAGGCGACTATGCAGGGAGAAGATTATCTCTTCATGGCCATAACGTTTTTAAATTGCTTAGATGACCACAGTCATATATTATGGCTTTTCACACAACGATAAAAGGAGTCTAACTGATGTGGAAAACGATCTGTTTTTAGAATTTAGTAATCTTGGTAAATGGTCACTGAAAAGTAAGTTTTATCAGATATTTGGCTTGACAAAATAATATTATTATGATTACATAGCCTTTCTATAATAAAACACAAGTTATTTTGAGACCAATTTGATGGCTGGCAGATGCTAAGTTTCTTTACTGTGGCACAAATATTGTAAAAGCTTATATGTAAACTACTTTCAGATATGCTGAAAGTTTTTCACAACTAAAAATCTCTAGTATTTGCACAGTTATGCTACTAATTTTAGACCTTCATTTCAGAACCCCTTGAGGATACCTCTACTTTTTAATTCTATACAAAAGGGTTTATCCAACAGCAACAGCAATGATACAACATAAGTAATATTACCATTATCTTCTGGTATTATAATTTATAAGGAAGGTATACTGAAAACTGCTTTTAAACAAAATTTACTGTCAGAAAATAACAAGTCCAATATTGTGAGAAGGGCGTTTCAGTGCAAATAATGATAATACCGGCCAAAAGTCCCTATATGATTCTCAGTGGAACTCTTCAAATTTGGGTAATAATTTTATAAATACATCTCAGCCAGATAGCACGATTTTGGGTAGTCAGATTGCACCAACCATGTGGCGGAATCAGGGCAATCTATCTGAGGTTTCTCCTCAGGCCACTTAAGTTTACTTCACACACCTTGAAGGAGATCACCCCTTTTTATAGAAATTAAAGGGGTCTCACTAGGTGCAAATATTTTCCTGCCAAATGATTGGATCAAATATATTAAAACCTTACCTCACGAATTTGTAATATCTGCCATTGACCCACCATCGGCCATTTAATCAAAGCTGTAGAGTCTAAAGATCTCCAATAGGTCAGAACCCAAGAATACCTAATTTGACTATTCCTAGCCTAATCCAAATTCTGCGCCTTATTCACTTTGAGCCTTGTTACAATTTAAATACTAAGAATAAAAATATTGAGAGGGTTTTCTTTTTACCACTCCCATTGAATATAATAAAAACTTAGTAATTCAATTTTTTTATTATCAGAGTTGTCATATTTTAATATGATGTGCCAAAAATCCCCCGTTATTTATTATTACAGTAGAAAATTTACTTCTACTGCCATAAAATTGTTGAAATTCAGAGATTAAAAGCACCTGCAAGCATCTAAATCCCCTGTATTCCAACAAGTGGTGCTCACTACAGGGGCCCTGTACACCACAAATCTCCTGTTTAAATATGACAACTTTATATGAACCTAAGTAAGCTTCTTTAGAACAATAGCTAGCCAATGCTTTGTCTCACCTCAAAAGGTTTGAGCAGCACTCTTCGAAAAGCCATTATGGGGCCTCCCCTACAATCCATAAACCCCCTCTCCAAAATAAGTTTACCCCAAGTAAGGGTAGTATTGCCTCCTTCTTGTTTGTTTATATATCTATTTTGGAAGGAGCTGTTGGATTTGGGGCTGGGAAAAAGGCTTGTGGGTGCTGGTAGCCTTGAATCCAACAATATAGGTGAGGAGCTTGTCTCATCTTTTATATGAAAATAAATTAAATAAATGAAATCTAAAGTGGTTTTTTTGGTTTTATATTTTTTATTATGTGCTGCGAAGGGGTGAAAAAAGAAAATCTGATATATAAATTGATAATAGTATTTAATGTGTAAAGGCTCAACTTTCAGATAGCTTGGGAAATTCCAAATTAGGGAAAATATGATTTTAGTTTATCAAAGCTTGTAAAACTTACTTCTCTTAGGCAGAACGATGGATGAGGGACTTAGACTTAGCTAAGATGTACCCATGGGTTAATGATTTTATAAATTTTAACTTATCCCCATTCAATAAAATCATTTCACCTTAGGGGACACCCACCACGCCTATAAAAGGGTGTGATTCCCACGTAGGTGCTTCAATGGACCTGGTCATGGCTGGAGGGGTACCATCTGATGGACGTCTCATGATCCGCTTTGAGTTGGAGTAATATGACAGCTGGATATTAGTTTCATTGTCTATAAAGTATTCAAAAACATATTACCCCAATTCTTGGGGTTCCAACAAGAATCAGCCAGAGTCTTTTTGGCCGACAAAATTGTAATTTAAATTTATATCAATCTCATTATTATTGGGGGCTTGTAAATGTCTGACATTTCTCCTTTTTGGCCTAGTTTGCCCCAAAACATACTTATCATGAAGCCTGGAGGGCAAATGTCTGACATTGCCCCCCTCAAGAATTTTGGGGTGGAGAATAAGGCCATAGAAAGTGGCCATGTACCCAAGTTAATGGTGAATCTGGAAGCAAGGGATTTGATAGAGTACTCATCTCATTGCTTGTAAGGGACTGAAGATGGCCCTTCTCAGATTTAACCAAGCTTTTCACTTCTAGGATTGATGCGGTTGTAATAATATAATCAAAGTCAGCTACTTAGAAAGAGAGAGGGACATGGAGCTCATTGGCTGCTTCAGCTTCTTTTGTGACCGTTTTGGCCAAGTTAGTCATAGCTTCCGCTTGTAGTTGGATATTGTGTTGGGACAACTTTTTCATAGCTTTCTCTGGGTTAGCTCAGTCGGTTAAAATATATTTTGCTTGTAGAGCTGGCAACCCAGGTTCTTGATCATAATACACACATAAAGGAGACATCTTTAGAATGAGATGATAACTAATTTAATAGGCCATGAGGGTACTGGGTAAATAAAAGATCCCAGTGGTGAGGGTCAGAATTGGCCATTCTTCAGAGTATGGAAACCAGGGTTCCATTAACCCTTTCTACTGCATCATTTGTGGATTAGTTATAGGGGGCTGAGAAGAGTTGTTGCACTCCCATGGAGGTGGCAAGGAGCTTCACCACATGAGAGGTAAAATCTTTACCATTATCACATAGGAAGACATGGGGACATCCATTCCAGGTGAAAATGTATGGTGTAAAAAGGTTGCCGTGGCTTTAGCAGTCTGATTGGGAAGAGCTACAGCTTCACCTAGTTTGGTGAAATGATCAATACCAGCTAAGATATAGCTATTTCCACCTGTTATATGAGGGAGAGGACCTACAACGTCCAAACTTCTGGTGTGGAAGGGTTGTTGAGGCGTCATTGGTTGATAGTGATATTGGGCCTTGAAGCAAGATTGTTTTTTACAGGTCAGGCATGCATCCAAATTTTTAGGTTATGACAAACAAGATGCCATCCCATTAGTATCACTCTTTCGCCTACTCATATGTTTTGCATACTCTGCCATGCCCCATGATTGTAGGAGACTCCAAAATGACAAGAACTCACTCTGACGGCCGGAGATAGGGCACCAATTTACTCATACCTTCTTATATAGCTTTCCATTTTCCACCTTGGTGTTGCAGGAGTGTCAAGCGAGCATTTTTTATGGGTTCATCTTCATCAGCCCATGCATCTGGAGTCATGAGGAGATCATGTAGCCTCTAAGCTTTACTATTGTACAAATGAAAAACGGGTAGCCATGTTAACCCATCTACATTCATGTGGCACGTTCCTTTCCAACACTTGATAGTCATATCATAATGCTCGTGCTTCAGAGACCAGCGAGCTAACCGCATCATGGGGTCTTTCATATTCTGCAACCGCTTTAGAGAGGCGTGGTCTGTAAACACTTTAAAAGGGAGTCTCATATAGGAATGGCCAGTAGTGTATGACAGCGAGCAGGACAGCCAAGCACTCCTTCTCCGTGATGCTATAGTTACGCTAAGCTTTTAAAAGCTTTTTACTAAAGTAATACATGGAATGGTCAACTCCATGATCTCCAATTGAGCCAAAATAGCTCCAACAGCGTAGTCAGAGGCATCCGTGAACAACATGAAAGGTTTGCTGTAGTCAGGGTGGCAGAGTATTGGTCTTTTTTGTAATAGCACTTTCAGGGTCTCAAAGGCTGCTTTTTGTTCAGCACCCAATGGAAGGGGGTGTTCTTAGTTAAGAGTCGAACGAGGGGCTCACTGACTGAGCGAATTTTGGGATAAAATGATGGTAATACCTTATCATACCCAAGAATACTTGGTTGTCACGAAGTGTTTTGGGCGCAGGAATCTTGGATACAGCTTTGACTTTATCTTGAAACGGTTGTATCCCATCTTGTGAGACAGAATGTCCAAGGTGATCCAGCTTCCTCTTATAAAATGTGCATTTAGAGTGCTTAAATTTGATATTAGAAGCCCACAAGCGTTGTTATACCTCCTTTAGATGTGCAAGGTGTATATTAAAAACTTAGATAGAACTGTAATATCATCAAGATAGATGATGACACAACTTAATTTTAGATCCTGCAAGATATGATCCATTGCTCTCTGGAAAGTAGCAGGCGCATTTCACAACCCTTACAGCAGTCGTTTAGGTTGAAGAGACCCTTACTGCAAATAAAAGCACATTTCTGCTGGTCTTGTGGAGAAAGGTCCATTTACCAAAAGCCGCTAGCCAGTTCCATGGCGTAGATGTATATAGACACAGAGAGTTGGGCTAGAGCATCATTAATGCTTGGGAGAGAATAACTTCCTTCTTGGTGAGGTTGTTTAATCTGTGATAGTCCATCACTACCCAATAACATCCAAATTCTTTTTATTAATAAAAGTGGGATTGACCAAGGGCAATGTGATGGCACCAGCAATCCAGCATCTAGAAACTGTTTGAGCTCCATCCAAATTTGTAGCTCCTCAACTTTTGATTTTCAATATGGCTTGTTGAACAGGTTTTGCATCACCAACGTCAATTGTATGCATCTCCCCCTTCATATGCCCATAGTCATTGTCAGATTTGGAGAAAATGTCGCTGTAGGCCTTGAGAAAGGAGTGGATTTTATCCAGCTCAGCTGGGGTTAGTTCATTGGAGATTTGAACGGAAAGTAGGGTATATAAAGGCTGGTCAGCGGGCAAACTCATATCTGGCATTGATTAATACAGTGAACTTGCTTTATTTCCTTATAACTCAACAGGCCTCTTCCAATCTTCTGATGCTTTTTTATCACTGTATCCTTGTTTGTGAAATTCCCCAGCAAAAGGTTAATATGCTGATGATAGGTGGGGTCTAACACGCCTGGAAAAACTCTGGGCTCTAATGGACTAACTCCATCTATGCTATTGAGGTGCAGTAGGAAGTTGTATGGGATTTTCATGGTAATCTTTGTGCCAACTACCCTTTTTTTCTCCATCCTTAATGACCATCTCTTCAGAAGCATAGAAGGGGATACCCTCCAGGGCATCCACTGAGAGAGGCAACAGTTTTGTATGCTGCCCTGCCATGGTGTAATGCAGGGATAAAGTGGAGGAGAGATACTTAACTGTGCAAACATAATCCTTTATATTGAGCTCTTCATTAGACAGAATCAGAGGAACCGCGTAGTTAAACAGGGAAAGATAGCCCTGCTTTAAATTAATAACACCTTCATATTCGAGCATAAATTGGGTTCCAATGAGTAAATAGGAAGTATTATTGGTCTAAGCCACTGCTAGAGCCAACAAGAGAAGCTTCCTAAACTGTATGGGCAAAGAAGAGTGGGTTTTAATGGCGTGGGTGTTGTTTGGGCCCACAGTTCCAAGCTCTTGAGTGTAGTCAAGGTCAAGGGCCAGCTTAATTTTCTTTATGAGCTTAGTTGACACAAAGTTCACTGGGGACCCAGTGTCAAGGATAGCTTTAACCCGCACTCAATTTATGATGACCTCCACTTTATTTAAAGTACCACCCAAGGTGAGGGGAAGAGCGAGGACCAGATTTATATGAAAAGAGGAGGTAAGGCGTTTTTAAGTTTCAGGGTATATCTCCTGGATAGTCTGCAGGGTAAGCACACACTTAGTAGATCAGAGAAATGTGGCAATGAGCTGTTCTGTATCACTAACAGTGTCAATAATCTCCAGACCCCTTATCACTTGTTGAAGATAAGTTTGACGAGGTATCTTAGTCAATTTACTCTCTACGGGTCCAATCAATCAGTTACCTACAATTCACCTGTGGCGCCTTGAACGTAATGACCAAGATCTTCATCACCCCCTTCAGAATCGTCTTCAGTGGGGTTATCAATGCATTTTAGGGAGTCCAGAGGAGGTGAGTAGGTTCAAGACTTCTCTTATGGGATGATAGGTCTGGGGGTTGTTTCTCCACCTTATTAACTTTTGGGAGGCGTTGGAATTGCCACAGCTCGAGTTTTGACCTTCAAAGCAGGGGGTTGGTGCTGCCTAAAGGAGATAGGCTTTAGACTAGAGTTATCTTAATGAGAGGTTGAAAGGGGTAGCACCGTAGAGGTGGATCTTTATCTTCAACAGCTTTGGGTCATTCAGTGGCTGGGTGCTTTTGTAAAACAGTTGGTTTAGCCTTTATGACCTGGTCATTTAACCTGTTGTTTGTGGGAGTGATTGGGACCCAAGAGAGGGGTTAAGATTGGGAGATGGCTTTGGAACTACTTAAGAATACCGCTCTGAAGAAGAAGATAGGCAAGGTAAGGGACGACTGGTTTCACCAACTGAGTGTTTTGAACTGAAGATGAAGGGGAGCACTGCCCTATCACAGCCAATACCATCTGCTTATTGTTATCGGAAAGAGCAGCAGTATGTGCTGGCAACTCAGTAAGAGCAGGTTTCCAAAGGGTAACGGCTGTAGTAGAAGCTAAATTAATTGGCATAGAAGCTTGACTTAAAAATCCTTGTGTAGGGACAAGCTCATAGATATCAGCAACAGAGAATAAGGCCTCCTTGATATCTCGTACAGTTGTAAAGTGCACTTTACAGAAGATAGATGCATCACCAAAGCAGGATGAGGTGCTAAGCCAGACAAGATAGCTGCAATATCATCATTGAGAGGGAGAATTTGGGAAAGCAACAGGGGTTGAGCTTTAGTATAGAAGCGCTCAACAAAAGAGGCAATCGATTCCCCCTCTTGCAGACTAAGGCACATAAAGGACTGTTTTTGCCGTTGCATACTTTGCTTAGAGCCAAATTCATCAAGAAGCGCTTTCTTAAACTCCACCCAAGTGCCGAGATGACCATGGTGATGACAGTATTTCTTGAGAAAAACGGCTTAATCATGGAAGAATGCACTGGATTTTTTGTTAATCAGTTGCTCCTTCCATCGCAGATTCATAAACATAGAGGAAGGAGACAATACTGCCCTCACCTGGTGTGAACTTGTCTCAAAGAAGGGGTTTTTGTATAACAGGTTGTTGAGATGGGTGCTGCTCAATCCGTTTAAGGCGAGATAAAGCACTGGCTAGCTGTTGTTCCATAAATGCTATCCTAGGGTTAATGTCAGCGGAAAATCCAGAAGGTTACCACCCCCAACAGCCTCCATTATTATATCGTTTTTGTGGTGTACAGAATCCCTGTAGTGAGCATCACTTGTTGGATGTGGGGCTGAGAAAAAGGCTTGCAGGTGCTGGTAGCCTTGAATCTAACAATATAAGTGATCAACTTGTCTCACCAGTTATATGAAAATAGAAATAATAAACAAATACTAAAGTGGTTTTTGGTTTTTTATTATGTGCCAAGCGGGGTAAAAAAAGAGATCCAATATAATAGATTGATAATAGTATTTAAAGCTTCAAGGTTTGATGTTTGGATAGCTTGGGGAATTCCAAATTAGGGAAAATGTGATTTTAGCCTATCAAATCTTGGAGAACTTACTTTTCTAAGGCAGAAAAATGGATGGGGAATTAGGATTAGCTAAGATGTACCCATGGGGTAATGATTTGATAAATTCCAGCCAATCCCCGTTCAACAAAATCATTTCACATTAGGGGACCCCCACCACGCCTATAAAAGGGGTGGTCCCCGCGTAGGTGCTTTAATGGACCTGGTCATGGCTGGAGGGGTACCATCTGATGGATGCCCCATGTTCCACTTTGGGTTTTGAGTAATCAGACTTCTGGATATTGGTTTCGTTGCCCATAGAGTATTTGAAATTGTGTTAACCCCAAATTTTTTGTGAGGTTCCAATGAGAATCATCCAAGGACTTTTAGCCAACGGTCGTAAAGTTGACCATGGGCTCCGCTAGTGTGCCAGGCCAACCAGTATGATAACTGGTTGGTCCTTTACTGTTTCACTTTCACTGGGCTACCAACCCCTACAAGTCCGCGTCCAACCCACCAAGTAAACACTAATGGCTTTACCTTTAGCCCCAGGTGTCCTCAGCGTGTGCCCCAGCAAGTCCTGCCCCCTTCCTGGACAGCTCAGGCACTTCCACGTTTCCCCACCCCCATTCCCTTCACCAACCCATCTGGGCATGCCCCAACGAGTCCTTCCCCCATCTTGGGCAGCTATGTCACTCCCGCGCTGCACCCCACAAGGTTGGTGGCCAGTCAGCGCATCTGCTGGTAGCCAGCTGACCAGGTTCCCGCTAATCCCTCATAGGGAGGAGGCATGGGAGCTGGCAGCGCCAACCAATTCAGTCATGATCACCCGCGCTTACCAGGGATCTCCATTCCTACCTTTCACATTCTAGTTGCTCTAAGCTACTTCAAACAAATAGGAAAGATGGGAAAGCGAGAGATGTTTATTATGAGGGAATGAACGAGTATTTATTCAACTTCTGGGCTACTGCGCCCAAGTACTCATTGGTCAATCTAATAATGAAAAACCCATTGGTCACTTGATGCCATAACTCTATCAGATCATCTCTTCATTGATTCATAGTTCCATAGGACTCCCTCCAGATCCGCTCATCTGATCACCAAATATTAATATTAGGTCAATCCATCCTCAAAATAAATTGCTGGTCAATTTTACATAAATTCATAATTTGATAGAACTTCAAGCATCCTCAGCATGAGTCGCTGGTGCTCCAAATTATTCAGCGGAACCATTTTTGGATGATTTATAACGGATTCATTTCCTATCCACCAGAAACTTTTAAAAAAATCTTCTAATGTCATTTTAGCAGCAAACACAGCTTCCGTCAAACCTAAACTCAATTACATTATAACATTAGATAGTATCTAACTAGGCAATTAGCCAGCAATTACGCCTGACTAACCAAAACCCCTAATTCTGATACTATCAGAAGGATCCATATGGTCAAAATTCTGACATTGCCCTCCACTTAACCAGATGGTATACCTTAGCATGAATCACCCCAAAGGTGGGCCAAGACCCCCAGCGCCCCCTCAAAGGAGTGCTGGTCTTAACCAGTGTTTTTGCCACTCCGTAACCAAACCTCCAACTACTCAAGCAGCCCACTAGTGAAGCACTGTAGTGATAACAACTGTCATGAAACTGACCATGGCCTCTTCTAGTGTTCCAGGCCAACCTGTATGAAGACTGGTTGTCCCTTTGCCATTTCACCTTCATTGGCGTACCAGCCCATACTGGTTCGCGTTCAACCCACCAACTAACCGCCAATGGCTTCGCCTTTAGCCCCTGGGTGTCCTCAACGTGTGCACGGCAAGTCCTGCCCCTTCCTGGGCAGCTCATGCACTTCCGCGCTGCTCCACCCTCACAACCTTTCACCAACCCATCTGGGCATGCTCTGGCGAGTCCATCCCCCATCTTGGGCAGCTATGGCACTCCCGCGCTGCACCCTGCAAGGTTGGCGGTCAGTCAGCGAATCTGCTGGTATTTTAGCTGACCAGGTTCCCGCTGGTCCCTCATATGGAGGAGGCATGGGAGCTGGAAGCGCCAGCCATTCAAGTCGTGATCACTCACACCTATCATGGATCTCCATTCTCACCTTTCCCACTCTAGTTGCTCTAAGCTACTTCAAACAAATAGGAAAGAAGGGCAAATGAGAGATGTTTGTTAGGTGGGAATGAACGACTATTTCTACTAGCTTCTGGGCTACTGCGCCAAGTACTCATTGGCCAATCAAATACTGGAAAACCCATTGTTACTTGATGCCATAACTTTATCAGATGTTTCTTTATTCATTCATACTTCCATAGAGATTTCCTCCAGATCCGCTCATCTGATCAAAGAATATTAATATTAGGTCAATCCATTCCTCAGAATAAGGCACTGGTTGATCATATGTAAATTCATAATTGAATAGAACTTAGAGCAATTCAGCATGTGTCACTGGTGCTCCAAATTAGTTGGTATCTCCATTTTCAGATGATTCATAAAGGATTTATCAGCTTTCCTCCAGAAAATTTATAATGATCATCTAATGCATTTTGGCAGTGAAAGCAGCTTCCAACAAACCTAAACTCGATTAAATTATAACATTAGATAGTATTGAACTAGGCGATTAGTCAGCAATTATGCCGACTAACTAAAACCCTTAATTTTGATATTATTAGAAGGTTCCTTCTGGTTAAAATTCTGACACTGAAAAAATCATCATTTAAATATATATTGATCTCATTATTCTTAGGACTTGTAAATGTCTGATATTTCCCCCTTTTTGGCTGAGTTTTCCCCAAAACATTCTTATCATGAAGCCTGGAGGGAAAATGTCTGACAGGAGCGACTGACCAGAAGAAACTCCGGTACATCCTCCCCTGCTTGAGTCATGTGGCTCAGGAATAATGGTTCCCACAATGGCCACCCTCAGCAACTGAGTGGAGCTTAAGCACACCTTCTTAAAAATTTGGATCTATACAAAGCTTACAAAAGCAAAAACAGGCCTTTATGTGCCTTAGTCTGCAATAGGGAGAATCAATCCCCTCGTTTAGTGAGCGATTTTATAGTGAAGCTCAACTTCTGTTGCTGACAAAAATGCTACCTCTAGATGACGCCATTGCTGCTATTTTGGCTGGTCTAACGCCTCATCACTCTTTGGCGCTGCATAAATATTCAGTAAAGCGCACCTTCAAAAATATACAAGATGTTAAGGGAGGCCTTGTTAGCGGTAGCCAAGTATTATGGATGTGATATTATGCAAGGAGCTCAGAGTAGAGAATCTATTCCAACCCCTCTAGCCTCTTCTATGGCTTTCTCTCTCAAGAACCCTGATCCTGAAGAGCTGCAACACCGAGTTGCTCTTCCATCACGTGAGGATAGCCAGAGGATACTGGTAGTGATGGAGGAGCTCTCTCCTCCCACATCAGTTCCAAAAGCTCCGCCATTGAAGGCAGTTATCACTTGCCCTTGATCTTCTCTTCTTTTAGAGCAGTCTACCAAAGTTGATCAATTTTCCATACCTCCAAGCCGTTATGACCATCTCCCTCAACCTCTTCTCCAGCTATCTCTAGCCCAAATCCTGTTGCCATGGTGCAGCCCAAACCCCTATGTCAAAGTCTAAATTTAGAGCCGTAACAACTACAGTGTCTCCGCAAAACGCTAACTGGGTAAATGAGCGCCCCAGGACCTCTCCTGCAACAAAGGAAGCCCTGAATTACCTAACAATTGATGGAATTCTTGACATGTATCAATAATACCTCTGATGAAAAATCTGAAGGGGCTGTGAAGATGTTAGTCACTATGTCTTATGAGCCCCAGGTGAAGTGGAGATACCCAATAGATTGAACCCTGATCAAGTGGACATGGTTAGGATCCCCCGCCAAACTTATCTCCACCAAGAGTTGAAAGGCCTTGAGGTCATTGACACTGCAAGTGGCGCTGACCAACTCATTGCCACAATGGTTTGAACCACCCAGTCTGTTCATACCCGGCAGTATATCTAAAAAAAATACCCTGAGACTGCCAAAAGACTTGCCTCTACTCTTCATTTAAAAGAGGTCCTCTCTTTCCCCCAACTTGGGTGGAACCTTAACCAAAGTGGAGGTCGTTGTCAATGGATTGCGGGTTAAAGCTGTCCTTGAAACTGGGTCCCCAGTGAACGTTGCGTCAACCAAGCTCATTAAGAAAAGTAAATTGGCCCCTAACCTCAACTACAATAAAAACCTGGTACTGCAGGCCCAAACAATACCCGCGCCATTGGGGAAAACTCTTCTCTGCCCATCCATTTTGGGAAGCTCATCTTGTCGGTCCCAGCGGTGGCCTTGGTTAACAATACCTATGATCTACTCATTGGTACCCAGTTTATGATTGTGTACGAAGGGATTATCAACTGGAAGCAGAGTTACCTCTCCCTTTTTAACTATGGGCTCCCTATGGTTCTGACTAATGATGAACTTAATAAAATGGAGAATTATTGCACAGTTGAGTATCCCTCTTCCTCCTTATCCCTACATTACAACACAGCAGAGAAAATTATTTTATGTTTTCACAATCAGTGGACGCTCTGGAGGGAAACCATTTCCTAAGCTTCTAAAGAGGTATTCGTAAGGCGGGTAAATAAATGGTGATTGACACTAAGATTACCTTGCAAATACCACACAACTGCCTACTGCACTTATTTAGCATTCGTTGGAATTTGCCCTTTGGATCACAGAGTTTTCCCAGGCGTACTAGAGCCAGCTTATTATCGACTTACTAATCTTCTGCTGGGGAAACTCAAATAAGAAAGATATGGTCATAATAAAAGCATCAGAAGATTTAAATAGGCCTGCTGATTTCTCTTGAGGAAATAAAGCAAGTCCACTGTATTGGGTCTAAAGCGTATATGGAATTATCGGCTTAACAGTCTTTATGTAGTCTGCCTACTGTTAATATCTCCGAGGAACTAACCCCAGCTGAGCTAGTTTAAGTCCACTCCTTTCTTGAAGCCTATAGCAACATTTTCTCCAACTCTGACACTGACTATGGACACATGAAGGGTTGGATTAATACTATTGACAGCGGGGAGGCTCAACCCATCTACTCCAAACCCTAACATAAATCCAAAGTTGAGGAGCTACAGATGCGGAGGGGGCTCAAACAGCTGCTGGACTCTTGGTTTCTAGTGCCTTCCCAAAGCCCTTGATTGTCCCCATTTCTATTGATAAAGAAGGAAAATGGAGTTCATTGGGCATTGATAGACTACCACAAATTAAACAACCTCACAAAGAAGGATAGTTACCCTAACCCCCACAATGATGACGCTATACCCAACTCTCTGGGTCTAAATTCTTCTCTGATGTGTGGACGTAGCTAGCAGGTACTTGCAGATTTACCTTTCTCCACAAGATCAGAAGAAGTGCGCCCTTATCTGCAATGAGGGTTTGTTTCAACCCACTTGGCTACCTCAGGGGTTGTGTGATGCGCCTGATACTTTTCAGCGGGTGATGGATCACATTCTCCAGGATATTAAGCTGAGATGTGTAATTGTATATCTCGATGACATCAGAATCTTCTCCAAGACCTTCTATGAACACCTCACACATCTAAAGTAATTGTTCCAACGCTTGTGGGCATCTATCAAACTGACTTCCTTCAAATGCACATTCTTGCTCAAGAAGCTGTACTTCCTTGGGCATGACATCTCACAAGATGGGATTCAACCTCTACAAGATAAGGTTGAAGCAATATCATAAATGCCTGCGCCAAAAGCCCTTTGCGACATCTAGGTTTTCTTATGTCATGATGGGGTATAACCATCAATTCATCCCCAAGTTCGCCCAGCTTCTTGAGCCCCTCGTACGTCTCTTGGCTAATAACACTCCATTCCATTGGGGTGCTGAACAAAAAGCAGCCTTTGAGACCCTGAAGTAGCTATTGCAAAATAGGCTTATCATCCGTCTCCCTGACTATGGTAAGCCTTTCATTTTATTCACAGACGCCTCCTATTAACAATTGGAGGTACAAAGGCTCTGTTGGATGAAAATGGGGTCGATCATCCTGTGTCTTATTTCAATAAGGCGCTCTCAAAATCTGAGCGCAACTACAGCGTCACTGATAAGGAGTGCTTGCTGTCTTACACGCTCTCAAATACTATTGCCCTTTTTTATATGGGACTTCATTTAAAGTGATTACTGATCACGCATCCTTGAAGTGGTTGCAGAATATGAAAGATCACATTGGACGGTTAGCACGCTGGGCTTTGACGTTCCCGCATTATGGTATGACCATTGAGCACCGAGCTGGGACGCGCCACATGAATTTCAATGGGTTGACCCAGCTGCCAGTACTTCATTTAGACAATAGTGAAGCGTAGAGGCTACATGATCTCCTCATGACTCCTGACGCGTGGGCTGATGAAGATGAACCAGTACAGAAGATGCTAGCTCAGCACTCCTTAAACACCAAGGTGGAGTTTGAGAAGTTATATAAGAAAGTCAAAGTAAACTGGTTGTCTTATCTATGGCCATCAGAACGAGTACCTGTGCTTTTGGAGTCTTACACTATCATGGGCCATGACGGAGTCCAAAAACATATGAATGGGTTAAAGAGCGGTATTACTGGGATGGCATTATGAAGACCATAGCTGAAGTCCTGAATGCCTTTCTGACCTGTATAAAATGATTCATCTTCAAGAACCGTTGTCAGTACCAACCTACTACGCCCCAACAACTCTTCCACACCATAAGCTTGGATGTGGTAAGTCCTCTCCCTCAGACTACCCGGGGAAATCTTTATATCTTAGTTGGAATTGATAATTTCACCAAATGAGTTGAAGCTGTTGCTCTTCCCGCTAAGACTGCAAAAACCACTGCCACCTTCTTACATCAATATATCTTCACGCAGCATGGTTGATTCAGGTCCTCCTTTGTGACAAAGGGAAAAACTTTACCTCCCAAGTTACAAAGCTCCTTGCCACCTCCATCAAGAGCACAAAAGTTCTTCTCAGCCCCCTACAGCCTATCCACAAATGGGGCCGTAGAAAGAGTTAATGGAACCCTGTTCTCTATACTCCGCAAAATGGCCAATTAAGACCTTTTCCACTAGGATCTCTATCTACTCAGCGCGCTCATGGCCTATTGTATTAGTTACCTTTGCATCTTCAAAATGTCCCCTTTCTGTATATATTATGATCAAGAACCTGGGGTGCCAGCTTTATTAGCCAAGAATATTTTCTCTGACAGGACTGATCTAAAAAAACCATTAAAAAGCTTGCCCAGCATACTATAAAATTACAATCAGAGGCTATGACTAACTTGTCAAAGACTGTCACTAAAGAAGACCAAACCGCTAATGAGAGCTGGGTCCCTCTTCCTTCCTAGTATCAGACTTGGTACTGTATTACCACAATTGGATCACCCCTAGGTGTGAGAAGCATGGGTCTATCTAGGAGGGACCTTTTGTAAATTGCATATAAGCAAGGGGATGAATACTCCATCAAATCCCTTGCTTCTGGTTTTAGTATCAACCAGGTTCATGGCCTGTTCTTTGCCTTTATTCACATCTAACACTCTTGAAGGGGTTAATATTGGACAATTACAAGTACAATATTGTGAGAGGAGCGTTCTGAAGTTAAATAACAAAAATATCAGCCAAAATACCCTGGCCAATTATTGTTGGAACCGCTCAAACTAGGGTAATACCTTTATAGATTGTCTCAGCCAAATAGCACAATTTTGGGTAGTCAGATTGTACCAACCATGTAGCGGAATCAAGGGGAGTCTATCTGAGGTTTCTCCTCAGGCCAGTTATAATTTACTTCACATACCTAGGCGGAGACCACCCCCTCTTATAGGGTTGGAGGTTACCCCGCTAGGTCAAATATTTTCTTACCCAAAAATTGGGCCAAATATTTCAAATCCTTACCTCACGGATTTGTAATACCTTTCATTGAATTTCCATAAGCCATTTTGTCAAAGCGAGGTGAGTTTTGAGAGCTCAAATAGGTCAAAACCCAATATCTACTAATTTGGCTATTCCTAGCCTAATCCAAATTTGCACCTCATTCACTTCAAGCCTTGGTACAATATAAATACTAAGCATTGAAATATTGAAGATTTTGTTTTTTACCCCTCCCATTAAATATAATAAAAATTTACTTAATAGTTTAATATTGTTGGAATTGTTATACATAATAAATGGCCAAAAATCCTCTAAAAATATATATTCTAGCAGTAGAGAGTGTTACTTATCCTGCCATAAAATTGTTGAAATTCTGGGATTAAAAGCACCTGTGAAAAGCTAAACTCCTGGATTCCAATTGTTACTAAGCTAAATAAATAGCAATGGCCCTGGAAAAGAAGGTTGCCAATAGATTAGACCAACTCTATTGCAAAGAATGATTCTATTTTTTACTGATCATGTTAACATTTAATGTTTTTGAAATCTCATATTATACGAGGTGAAATGGAAAAGAAAGGCCATAAAGTTAGTGCTAATCCTTTTATCAACTAAAATAAAAGAGCTTTGTTTCTAAATTAATATAGGATCAAAATTACCATTGAAAGGGTTATTGTAGCTCACCATTTGAGACGTTTAGTATACATCCTTATCAAGTTTTTTTTAAAACTATGATTTTCAAGCCAATTTTTTGCATCAACTAAAAAAACTGAATCAAATTACTTTTCTTATTGTATTTAAATTAATATTAGTAAATAATGTTTTTAATCAATTTTATAGATAGTGGGGCTCTTAAAATTAATATCTAAAAAGTTTATTAAAGACAAATATTGCTCCTGATGCGGTTCACAGTTAAATAATATATAAAAGCAACTTTAGTTTATAAAGTTTATTGAAGGATCTTACAGCGATCTTTATGACATTTAGCCCCTACAAATAAGAGCTTCAGCTATTGTTTACCTTGAGGTTTTAAACAAAATTTTTATGAATTTATTCTATTGATCCTTTTGTATTAGTGTGGTTTTAAAATAATTTTATCTTTGATACGTTTAGTTTATTTATGAAAGGTTAGGAAAAAACATCAATCAATTTAAGTTATAAATGATTTACACTACTAAAATGGTTCTCATTTTATTACTCTTACTTGACACCATACTAAATTATGTTTAATATCAATTATAAAATATAGGCTTTCCATCATGAGCATCAACCAAACTTTAACTACCAATACAAGTGAACAATGAGTTGCAGCTAACAGCTTTAGATTTAGGTCTACGTGATGGCTTTTAAAAAATAACTCTCATAGGCTCACTATTGTCTTAAACCTCACGTTACTCCAAATATAGATATATGTGCATAATTACATGCCATTACTAGCTAATTTGACTACAAAGAGTATCTATATGAAGAAAGTTCACAAAAATCTTTTCATTACATCTCATCAAAAACAAGTAATTTATGAGATTACTGATGTTAGGACCTTGTATATACTAAAACTAGATGATGCTACACCAATGGCAGCACTAACATCTCATATGAAAATCTTAAAAAATTATTTAAAACTTAAAAAGGATCAATCATTAGCTTTATTGCAAAAACATGTTAAGAAAATAATAAAAATGAGTATAATTTAGGATGCGCCGTTGAACTATATTATCAAACTGAGCTGGTAGAGGGATTTCTATTCTAATGAGACTCATATGACATAATGTTGTGAAATCGACCATAAGCTCTGCTAGTGTGCCAGGAAACTAGTATAAAGACTGGTTAACCCTTTGCCGTTTCGCCTTCATTGGTGTACCAACCCCTACAAGTCCGCGTCCAACCCACCAACCAACCACAAATGACTTTGCCTTAGCCCCAGGTGTCCTCAGCATGTGCCCTATCAAATACTGCCCCCATCCTGGGCGGCTCAGGCACTTCTGCATTACCCCACCCTTGCAACCCTTCACCAACCAATCTAAGCATGCCCTGGCGAGTCCATCCCCCATCTTGGGTGGCTATGGCACTCCTATTCTGCACCCTGCAAGGTTGGCGGCCATTCAGAGTCTGTCATTGGTAGCCAGCTGTACAGGTTCCCACTGGTTCCTCATAGGGAGGAGGCATGGGAGCTGGCAGCTCTGGCCACTCCAGGTGTGATCACCTGTGCCTCTCAGGGATCTCCAGTCCCATCTCATCCTATTCTAGCTGATGAACTGCTATCAAATATAAGCAAGATGGGTGCAAGAGAGAAGTTTATTTGGAGGGAAGGAGGACTATTCACACTACTTCCGGGCTACTGCGCCCAACACTCATTGACCAATCAATACTGGAAAACCCATTGGCCTCTTGATGCAAGAAATCTTTAATAAGTTGTTAGTCATTCAAGGGTAGCGATTCCCTCCTCAATCCGTTCATCTCAGTCACCAATTATCTAAAAAAATTAGGTCAATCCATCCTTGGTATGAGTCACCAGTTGATCATATATAATTCATTAAATTAAATAAAACATTGTGCATCCTTGGTATGAGTTGCCAGTGCTTTAAATTTAGCAGCAGAACCATTTTATGAATGCTTGGCAATGGATTCATTGGCTATCCACCATAATTCCCACAATCAACCTTTAATGGTAATTTGGTGGTGAATGCAGATTCAACTGAACCTGAATTGAATTTAATTATATGATATTAAGTATTGAACTAGGAAATTAGCCAGCAATCATGCCCAACTAACTGACACCCCTAGTACTGATACTATTGATAGGAGTCCATCTGGTTAAAATCACAACTCATAAGTGGATGGAAGGCGAGTCAGTAGGGCATATGGCTATCAATCTGATGATTGCAGGTTCGATTTCTGCCCTTTTCACATTGATTAGGGGTGCCAGCCAAAGGAAATTATTGGTGGATATTAGGTCAGATAACACGAAAACTTTACCCATGAGGTAACCAGAAAAATATATGTCCCAATCTGGAGGTGGAAAAACTTTCTACAACAGAGTTGACCCTGCTCAGGTTTCATGCTAATATTTACTTTCTTTCTTTTGGTAATGTCCATCTCCTGGTTGGCTTGCCCCAAATAGATAAAAAATCATGACACATAGTAAATAAATGGAGAAGTAGTATATAATGAAATTTATGAGTTCTTTTACACTATAATCATATTATTTTTACCTAGCCCCTAGTAAAGCCTTAAAATTATCATAAAAGTACATCAAAATTTTCATTTAGTAATTGTTTATTTCAACAGTACAGAAACACCAAAACCTTATGTCTTATGCGCAAATTGATGATTCTTTTTATCATCTAGCAGAAATATTTCTACTTTGCCAATATTAGTGGGTCACAGTAAACAATTTTGTCACAAGTAAAAGAATATTATAATCTTACGCTTTATGGGTTATAATATCTAATTTAAGTGCCACAATGACTGAATAATGCAACGACAGCTCCTCAAAGAATTTTGGATTTATTCCCTAGTGATTAAAGTTAAGTTGTGTTTTTATCTACCTTAAAAATTTCCAACTTTTCAGAGAATTCATTTTCTGGGTTCAATATAATAAGCAATTGAGATCCCTGCTTCCAAATTGAGCTGTGATAAATTAATTAACAGCCCATTTAATAAAGTCTTTCACTGAATGCACAATGGGAAATCCAACTAAGAAGCATCACACGCTTGGCAATCAATGGATAAATTTCTGTTAATAGTGTGTCTGTAACACTACAGCTCAATAGCGTAGGGGCAAGGGCCCACCCCTACTATGGAACCCTTTGACAAATCAAGGGTAAACAAAACTCACTCAGAACGACGGTGCACACAATGGCCCAAGTAAGAATGGGACGTTTTTTGGTCAAATTGGGGCCAGTTGATAATTTTTATTCTCAATAATAGGTGAATCCATTAGTGTGCCAGGCCAAACAGTATGAAGACTGCTTGCCCTTGCTTTTTCACAATTATTGGCAATTTTCCCTATAAATTCGCAGGGCAACCCTCAACCCAGCAGACCAACTTCTCCTTTTGAGGCTTGACCACTTGTATGGCTCAGAGGTCCTCTTTGGGAATTTTCCAACAATTGTGGTTCAGCAGCCTCTATTGACTCCATCGGGATTCCTCCCCTTCAATCCTTCTAGTTCACGATTGTTGCTGCTAATTGTCCAAGGTCCCATGGGTTTCCATCTATTTCAAGATAAGGAGTTGGCTGCGCTGACCACTGTGGGTGTTTTACCCAGCATTTAACCTCTGGGTATCTCCTGTCCCACCTCTATAAGCTAAGCTAACCCCTGTTAACTAAGAACTTGATAAATGTGGGAAAATGAATTTTTGATCTTTATTAATATGGAGATCAAAATATTTATAGGTATTTCTTGCCTGTCTGCATCATTTAATTTATTGCAAGAATCATCAGCACTCACTGGCGATCCTCCCTGTTTAGAATTTTTCAGCACTATCACTGGCGATACTCATCACACATAAATGTCCTGATTATGCAATCCTCAATTTGTTGTAATCCAAATTAATTAAATATATTGACATCCTCAGCATAAGTCAATTGTGTCAAATATAACCAAAATGCTGTCAGGGGATTATTCCTGATCTTATCATGAAGTTCAAATAGTGTTTTGACTTATTTAAATCATTAAATGGTTTGACATCCTCAGCATAAGTCGCCAGTGTCAAATTAACCAAAATGCTGTCAGGGATTATTCCCAATACTAACATGAAGCCAAAATAGCGTTTCAACTTTTTAATATTATTATTAAATGGTCTGACATCCTCAGCATAAGTTGCCGGTGTTAAAATTGACTAAAATCTCTATTGGGATCATTTCCTGATACTCTCTTTTTTAGCATTAGGTGGTCCCAACCTAAAGGGGGGATTCACTGATCTTTATTTAATACGCCTGAGCTCCTAAGAGCTTGAGGCGAAGGCAGGGGTAAGCGGAGGTGTCAAGAAAGGGTGGGGGAAAGCTTTGCCAGAGCCAGGTGTCCACTTGAACTGACTATTGGCCCATGGCTAAATGGTAAGTACTCTCAGAGACATCTTAAAATGAACCTGAAAGTGAGAGATCATATGGGGCAGCGTCCACAGAGTAAAGTCAAAAGCGGAGTGAAGATAAGAATTATGAATAGTCTATATTACTGCATCAAATGCAGGACCCTTAATGATTGGGATTAATTGGGGAGTGAGAGTTTGAACATGAAGTCCTGAACTGGGTGCGCTACCCATGGTTATGCTCGCAGGAGTTTGCAGACCTTGCTCCAGAAAGGGGCTATGAGGGGGCAAGTAAAGAAGCGGTGGAGGTGGGTGTCTGTCAGCTCTGCACATCGTGGGTAACCCTTGTGCTGGAAGGTGGGACCAGTTCGATCCCCTGTCCTGTATGAGCAGTGTAGAACACGCCACAGTGTATTTGACACTTTTGCTGAGAGAACAGGATGGGTGACTTCCTTTCAGAGCTCCTTGAGATCACATTCCACAGCGGAGGGTAAAAGTTCCAGGAGATAAGGCCACATAGGGGGTCTGTCCAAAGGGTGGAGATGAGATATAACAATCATCCCATTGTGGACCAGGCGTGATGCCGGGGGCTGATCCCAGGGCCACTCCTTTTATAAGGGAAGGCGTGGTACACCCATACTCCTGCCCTCTTAAGTGCAAGGAGATCCTGTTTCAGTAAAAACTTGATGAAGGTTTGAGGCGGTGGCCTGGATGGTTTGTTAGCCACATTTCCTGATACTCTCAATGTCAAAATTTAAGCAATTTGCATTTTAATTGATAATGTGGGAATCCAGCTGATTTGTGCTCGTTTGGTGCTTGACGCCTACTGGATTCCACAAAGATTTTAAAAATTTTAATAAATATATAAAAGTGCAAATAAAGTGTGTTTTTATGGTTCTTATTAAGCATGCAATAAGGAAAAAACGATCCTCCTCAACCTCCAACTATCTAGTATTTAAAGTAATTTTAAAGGTCAAGGGGGAATTTGGGTATATGTTTGGAATAGCCTGCATGAGTCCAATTTAGGAAATATGTGGGAATAGCATATCATAACATGAGAACTTGCATCAGGGCAAAGGACAAAGGAAGAAGAATTCTGATTGGCCCAAATGTACCTGTAAGGTAATTTTTATAAATTTGATCCAATCACCACCTGAAAAATTTATTGCGCCTTGGGGACCCCTGCTAAGCCTATAAAAGGGGGGTCCCCATGCAGGTGCATTAAAGGTCTTCATTGGGGTCCGGGGGGTGCCTTCCAATGGTAGCCCCAAAGTCTGTGGTGAGGTCAGAGTAATCCAACCAGGGGATTTTACGTTTGGTGCCCACAGAGGTTTCAAACTAGTGTTACTCCAATTAATGGGGTTCCACCTAGAGTCGTTCAGGGACTTTTGGACAAAATTTCTGATAGATTAGGCTTTATTATTGTGGGGTTTTCTCTTAAAATCTTCATAAAATCGCAAATGGCCAACTTTTCCCTTTTTTGGCAGAACACAACCTTCAGCATTCTTATTTTTGTCTGCAAATGTAAATGTACAACAGATAGTATGAATTGTCTTAACATCCTCAGCCTCAGTTGCTGGTGTCAGGACCACCAATTTACTATTGGGGATGATCCCCAATACTTCCTTATCCTATAGATCAAGACAGCTCAACCTAATTAAATGGGGAGCATAGATTGGGGTTATTATCATTAAGCAATGAATTGAAATTAGCAAACTAATCAGCATTAATCCTTGATTAATTATTACACTAATTTTGTTAATATGTGAGGAATATCACCTGGTTAAAAATCCAACATATACCCAACTTAACCAGATGATATTCATCAAGCGCGACTCCACCATCTATAATGGGCCAAAACATCATCAACGTGATAGTTGAGAGGTTTCTTGACTCTTCCCCCCATCTCCAAGAGGCGTCAGAAACTGAACGTTGGGACTGAGGTTCTTCTGATAGCATCCTCACCCAAAAACATATCCTGTGGCTTTTGCTACCTCCTAACTAAACCTCAAGCTAATCAAGCGACACACCAACAGAGCTCCCTGTAGTGAGCACCAATGTTGAGAATTTTTTCATTATCAATATTTGGTGACTCCATTAGTGTGCCAAACCAAACAGTATGAAGACTGCTGGCCCTTGCTCTTTCACAATCATTGTTGACCTTTCCCTATAAATTCGCAGGGCAACCCATCAACCCAGCTGACCAACAACTTCTGCTTCTGAGGCTTGACCACTCATTATGGCTCAGAGGTCCTATTTGGGACTTGTCCAACGATTGTGGTTCAGCGGCCTCTATTGACTACCTTGGGGATTCTCCCCTTCAATCCTTCCAGTTCATCATTGTTGTTGCTAATTGCCTAAGGTCCTGTGAGGTTTCCATTCTAATCAAGGGTGGGTGTTGGTTGCACTGACAACTACAGGTGTTTTAACCCAGAATTTAACCTCTGGGGGATTTCCTGTCCCACCTCTACAAGCTAATATAACCCCTTTTAACTAAAAACTAAATAAATGTGGAAAATTAGAATTTTTTTATTAAGAGGGGGATCAAATATTTATAGGCTTTTATAGCCCGTATTGTCAGCACTCACTGGCGATTTTCCCTTAATAACATTCATCAGTTCTTCTCAAAGGTGATACTCGGCATCCTTGAATGTCCTGATTATACTTGCCTCAATTAGTTATAATCCAAATTAGTTAAATATTTCAACATCATCAGCATAAGTCGCTGGTATCTAATTTAACCAATATGCTGTCAGGGGATTATTCCTGATATTCACATGAAGTTAAAACAGTGTTTTTGCCGTTATAAAATTTTATTAAATAGTTATACATTTAATTTAATTTAATCTATTGCGAGGAAGGCCAACCATAGGACGGACGCTTCCAAATTTGACCCAAAGACAAAACTTAGTAACAGGGAAGGCACCCCAGAGAAGCGATGCTATCATTTGTTGCCAGTGGGAACGCCACTTATGGGGAGGTGGAGGGAACGTGTGAAGGGGCCGTAGCCACAATTGAACACGTGTGGAGGGCAGGTTTGATTTGATGAACCAAACTGGGAACCAGGAGGAGACCAGCTTTTGGCGATGTGGTGGGAGGTATCCAAACATCCACGCCTGAAAGTGGTCCACCAAATGAGACCAGAATCTGTGGACAACTTCTGGGAGGGTGGGGGTGGAGCCTGCGATGGCATCCAAGACATTCGTGTGGATAGTCCATATGTTGATTGCAACCACTAGAGCATGGAGGGAGGGTGGAAGGGGGGAGGCCATTGATAAAGCAAACATATCTCTTGAAAGACTGAAGGGATGTGTTTGATCCTGGCCTAGCAGACGTTGAACTTCGCGCCATATCACTTTAGAGGTAGGACACTTCTCCAGGCGGTGGAACAGAGTTCCATACTGGCCACACACGACGCAGGATGAGTGTAAAGCGTTAGAGCGCTCAGCCATACTGTACACCCAGCTCAGGCAGCGCCACACATGGGAACAGATTTGAGGCTGCAACAGAGGATGGTGTGCGTATTTCAAGATAGTTTTTTGGGTCTCAATGGAGTAAGGGATGTCCATCATGTCCAGGTAGTCCACCCTGCATAGGACATGGGGCCGTGTGGGGATCACGCCATCTTGGATGGGTAGCCCCTGTACCTCTTGTATGAACTGAGGAGAGGGGCGGCATCTCTGGGCTGTGTGTCCGCTAATACGAATTCTCCACTCAGCGCTCCACATGGAGAGGAGGATTCGTTTGTAGTGGGTTTTAGTCCCGTGAGGACCTGTGGCCGATGGGTGTGAAGCCAGGTATTTCATCAGGGAGTGAGGGTTTGATGGATTATTAAGGCCCAAGGCGCGGGAGAAGTTGGAGCGGGCTGCGCGGGACCAGTGATGGGAGGGGAGTATAGGGGCAATGACGGCCGCAATCCAGGTGCCCAGGATCTTGGCAGCATGGGCTTTGAAGTCAAGCAGGCCCATGCCTCCATGATGAGGGCCAAAAATTGCCTCTAGCCATACTGGCAGTGGGCGGCCTGACCATAGCGACCCTTGTAGAAGGGCATACATAGATTTGAAAAAACCCGGGGAGAAGGCGATGGCGTGGGCTCCAAACTATACTTTGGAGAGGAGCATAGAGTTGGCTAAAACAACCCTGCTAGTAAGGGAAGTAGGGTGGGCTCTGAGGGAGGAGATGCGCTTCGTCACGTTGTCTAGAATATGACTCTCCATTACTGCTGATGCATACCCGCCTGCCTCCACCCACACGCCCAGATGGCGGACTGGCCCTATGATAGGGCGTGGCACGAAGGGGAGCACCAGTGTGGTGGTGTGGGGTGAACTGGGAGGGCGAGCACGTGTGCGAGCAGATGGGCTGGACTGGGCACTGGTCGCTGGGGCCCAGCAGGTTTGATACCAACCAAGGAGGATGATTTCGGTTTTGGAAGTGTTCAGTGCAGCATTACTTACCCGGGAATACTCCTGGATGAGAGCTTCAAGTGCGCGTGCATCTTTATTATTAGACACCCCAACCACACAGTCATCTGCAAACGCCATCATCTTGACTGGGGCTTGGCCTGGCACATGGACCCCAGTGAGTTTGGCATTCACCTTTTGAAGTAGTGGTTCAAGGCTGAAGTTGTATAAGAGTGGGCTAAGAGGGTCCCCTTGTCGCAAGCCCCTTTGAGGGCGGACTACTTCCGTTAGGAAGCCAGGGCCACGTACTGCCATTGTTGCAGATTCCGTGAGTAGTATCACCCAGTTGATGAAGCGAGGGGGTAAGCAGAATTGATGGAGGCAGGCCCTGAGGTATTCCCAGTTTACTCTATAATAGGCCTTCTGTTAGTCCAAGAATACAAGTGCCCCAGAGGCTGTGGACTAGCATGCGTTAGCCACAGAGTGCACGTTGTCCCAAATTGACCTTCTGGGTATGATACCTAATTGTTCTTGGGAGATGGTGGCAGATGCTACAATCCCTAAACGGTTAGCCATGATTTTTGTTAAAATTTTTGTATCTGTGTTAGTTAAAGAAATGGGGCGCCAGTGGCTAAGTCTAGCTTGTCCCCTTTCTTGAAGCGTGTGACGGTGAAGGCCTATTGTCCTCCTGGTAGGAGGCGCGTTTCTAGAAGGCTCTGGTTAAGTGAGGCAAGCAGTAGTGGGGATATATATTTGAAGTACTTTTTATAGAATTCATATGGAATGCCATCTGGGCTTGGGCATTTCCAGTTTGGTGCACCACGTATGGCTGTCCATAATTCTTTCAGAGTAATCAAATTCATTATTTCCAGGTATCAGGAAATGGTATAGATGTGGGTTCAGTTGAGAAATTCTGCCACTTCAGCCAGCTGAATCGGATTGGATTAGTATAACTCGGAGTAATACTTTTGAGTTTTGATTGCCACTTCAGCTGGAGTATCAACGATGGAATCGTCCAATCTTCGCACCTGTGTGCAGGCCACGCTCTGGCATGGTGCGAAATTTTTTTTAAAAAAATATGCAGTGCACTTGTCGCCCTCTGTAATGCATTTGGCCCTGTACTGAACACAAACCTGATGTTTATGTTGCCTTTCAAGCGCGTTGAGGTGGGCGGCTGCCTCCACCCACTTCCGACCCCGTGCAGGGCTGTATCCTGTGGCTGGGATGTTGGACTCCAGGTGTGCCAACTCTGCCAGAGCGCGCGAGATGAAGGCCGATTTGGATCATGAGTTTTGGGAGGAGAGGTGGTGAGAGTGGCGGATGGTATCCTTTTCTAAGGCTACCCATGTGGAGATGGGGTCTGCGCAAAATGGTGTAACAAACTCTTTTGCCAAAGTTTCCGATTTCACCCAAGTGGAAAATCCTGGCGACGCAAGTTTGGGAGGGCGGAGTTTGCACCAATGTGGGTCTTTAGCCACTGTGACAGGTAAGTGGTAGGTTTTCAAGACCAGCTGGTCATTATAGAAATCAATTTTTGATGTTTGGAAGTGGGAAATGTGAGGTTGGAATTTCGCCGGTGTAAGGATAAGGTCTATGTGGGTCATGGACCTTAATTGGCTGTTGTGGACGTGGGGTCACATCATGTTTTTGAGCAGCAGGGCTGCCGCAGCAGTGCATCCATTAACCCAAGGGTGGCCTTTAGAATGCAAAGTTCTACGTGACCCTGGGGGGCGTGGGAGGAGGAAAGCCAATGGTCCATTGGTGAGTTTAGCCAACAGTTCATATTGCTGACTACAAAAGGGTCTGGGGGTAACGGGAGGGAGTTTGACCAATGAGACTAAATTCCTGACGTTCTTGTGCACAGGTTGGGGCATAGATGTTGATGATAGCATGTGCCACGTCAGCCCATGAGAAAGTGACAACAAGGTCTCAGCTATTGAGGAAGGATTCCAATGATAAAAATTTGAAAAAATTGTTCTTCCAAACTAGCACCCCACAGTGCTCTGACCAAAAGGATAGGGATGGGAAGAGCATGTTTTGTCAAGCATCCTCAGAACCTCGCGGACAGTGGGACTCCTGGATGGCCAGGATATCCACGGGTAAATTTTTTTGTAAAAAACTCAGTTTTCTAGCCCAGGATGGTGAGGCCTTGAGTCCGGTGATATTCAACGTCCCTAAAGTAAAGGTTTCCCCCAATGCACCTTAGGTGTGAGGGGGTGGGCACCCAGGCCCACTAGCCTCCTCTAGATCTCCATGGGCCTTCATGACAGCACAGGTGTTTGCAGAAACGCTATTGGTAGTTTTGTTGATTTTAGCAGAAAGGTTCGCGTTGGCTTTTGCCTTCGCCTTTTATTTCCCCAATGTCAAACAAATTTTTTGTGGTGCGGATGAGTTCAGTGAACCATCAATCAGGTCGAAAAAAAATTTTCAGGTAGGGTGGACCCCAAGGCAGTTTTGACTTGAGCTTGGTTGCAAAGATCGGGTGAAATCGAGTCACCTATTGGATCCTCAGATTGGGTGGCCCAATCAGCATGGGCTTCTCAATCTGATTGGTTGATGGATTCCCAAGTTGCTTCTGCCGCGAAGGTTTCAATGTCCTCATGGCGTTGGGAGTATAGGATAGCGGTGGTGACTTTGGCCACTTCCTTGGCCGCAGCCCTGCGGGCCTGCTTGGCCTTCTTCTGCTCTTGCAGGGAAATAGGTTTTACCAATAGGTAGCAGCCTTGTGCTCCCCACAGGAAAGCCTCTTTGGTGCTTGCGGTTGGTTCATAGTGCGCCTCTCCACTGGCCATGGCCGCTGAGGGGTTCTCTTGGAATATGATACCCTCCTTGGTGGGGCATGCATGTGCCTTATGGCCAAACACATCACAGTGGGTGCAGATGGGGGGCGCGCAGTCCATGGTTACCCAAAAAGGGTGGGTGGTATACCCTTCGATATTGATATATGTGGAGTGTGGGATCTGGGTTAGGTCCTTCACAATCTCAAAGTTGGGGTCAGAACTGAGATGGCTTTGCCAGTGCACAGGTGTGCATCAGCGTAAAGCGTTGCATCTCAAAAGATTGTATTTCGCCATAAACAGTGAGACCATCTTTCAGGTGCTGCTCCAAAATGGCACGTTTTACTGTAGTAGGCAAAAAGTCAAATGTGAGGAAAATTTTGTTGGATTTTGTCCATCTGGTGCATTTGGTTTTGATAACCCATTGCCCTTTAGGGAGTTGATCACTATGCACACTGCAGCAGCTTTGTCTGCTGCCTCCTTGTTTTCAAAACTGTGGTCCAGCCAACCGCGTGACATGGAGTGAGGTGTGATGTACACCGCGGTTGGGAAAAAAGTGTGCACATCCCCACAAAATTTTTTCCATAAAGCTGTTTGTTGGATGTCCAGAAACACACGGACTCCAAATTCCACTGACGAGAGTGGTTTGGAGTGCAGCGTATTGATGTACTGGTTGCATCGCGCTTGCCAAGCAAGGATTTTTGGGGAAATAGTGACCACTGGTTTTTTTATACTTTTTTCTATTCCGCCAGTTTCTCTGGGGCATTTTTGAATGTTTGAGGCCGCGAGCCTACCACCTGCTCCTTTTACCTTACTTGCCCAACTGCTCCATGGCATGGGCGCAGACTAATCTCCTCTGTGAGATTATCAAACTAGAATCAGACTTGAATTGAATAAGTTACAAAAGTGATTGCAACGAGAAAAAAAGTTATATAGTTAAACATCTTCAACATAAGTTGTCAGTGTCAAATTTAATTTAAAATGATGTCAGGGATTATTACTGATATTCTCTTGAAGTCAAAATAGTGTTCTTAATTAATTAATTGATTATTAATAAATGGTCTGACATCCTCAGCATAAGTCGCCAGTGTCAAAATTGGTTAAAAACTTTATATTTGGATTATTTCCTGATACTTTCAATGTCAAATTAAGCAATTCGGTATCTTAATTGATTTTATTAATAATCTCAACATCCTTGGCCTCAGTTGCTGGTGTTGAGACCCACCAATTTCCTATCAAGGACGATCCTTGATACTGTTTGATCCTGTCAATCTAGACAGCTCAACCCAACCAAATGGGGATTACAAATTGGGTTTATGATCATTAAATAATAAATTGAAATTAACAAACCAATTAAAGTCATTTTCAATTAATTAATACACTGAATTTTTTAATATGTGAGAGATATCACCTGGTTAAAAATCCAACAGGACCTCTTGGAGGTCAGTAAACAGAAAAAAAATAAATGAAGATAATACCAAAATGAACGGGTTTTTAATGAGCCAGACGACCAACAAGGAAAGTTGGTCTTGCATAAACATAATTAAACACTGAGGGGAGAATTTTGATTGGCAGAAGTAATGATTAGCCTAGGCAAACCAATAGGTTCGCGCTACCAATGGCCAGGGTCTTATAACTTGATATTGTAAAAATCGAGTTATAGATTACAGACCGGCTTGTCCCAACTTGCCATTTTATGTTTGGAATGGGTTTATATCCCTGTTCCTCAATTAACCATAACGAATCATATGAGTTGTGAACGTAACTGGTGCGTTTTAATGCATGGGCTGTAATTTAGGCCAAGCATCACACACATCCCCAGGACCAACCTGGGCATATTCTTCCTGTACCCAGCGTTGGTATAGGGTATGTTTCAAGTCAGGGAGTCCTTGCATCTTGACCTTTTTGGCCTCCTGACGTCCAGCCTCGTCCTTACAGTCTGTCCCCTTTATTATGTCATGTAGCCATGGCATTACCCTCTCATCCTTTTGGGGCTCCACCCCTCCTCCAGGGGCTTTCGCTGGTAAAAGTTCTTTTGGGCAGGGGCCAGCTTCATGGTGTCAAAGGTCTGCTTCAACTTGGGCCCTACAGCCTCAGAAATACGCTCATGGAAAACTCTGATTAGATCTTGGGCATGGGCGCAGTTACGCGCTGGCACCCAACTGTTCTCTGTTGTGCCAAATCCCTTCCAGAATACAGGTACTCTAGTCATCTTCTTACTTGGAGGGAGGCTACAAATTCTCTACTTCTCACTCTGGTGCCACAACATTGAGATAAGCCTCCAGAGTCACTGGCGGGGGCCCTCAAACAACATCAACTTGCTTTCATAAAAGACGGAAAAGATCTGAAAAACGAGGGTTGAGATCCAACTGGTATGAAGCGTGGCCCACCTTTTTGGCAACGCTGTAAGGTCCAATCCTCTTTGGTCCCAGCTCTAAGTATGACTGCTTGATAATAATGCTTCGAGAATCAAGCATACGAGATCAATTTCCTTTTATGCAGGACCTAGTTATCTCTTTCCATCAGCATTCTCCTTATATGCTTAAATTGCTGCCTCCAAATTCGTGGTAGCCCCCTGGTGTACTTTCTTAATATCTTTAGCAAAGTCACAACTACTTCAACTTTGGATCCACAACTGGGCACCATGTTGAATGCGTGGTTAAACCCAAGATTGGAGAAAAGTGGAGAACAACTTTAAATGCATATTGATTGTTTTTATAGCTAAACTGAGCCATGGGAAGGTGGGAGACCAAGTCTGAATGGTCCGCGGCCATGTAACACCACAGAAACTGTTCCAAGCACTGGTCATTCGTTCAGTCTGCCCATCTGATTGGGTGTGATAGGCAGTTGAACTGCAGGGGCAAATTTTGAAGAGTCTTACATAACTCTTCCCAAAAGATGGAGGTAAACTTGGGATCAAAATTGCTAATCATCTCCTGGGGCGCCCCATGAAGGTCAAACACATGAGATACAAAGAGCTTAGCCATCTCAACCGCGGCTACTGTGCTTCTACAAGGATTAAAGTGGGCGAACTATGTAAAACGGTCCACCACTACCATGATGGCGTCGTAGCCTTCAAAAGCAGGTAACTCCACAATAAAATCCGCTAATAAGGAAGTCCAAGGCCCTTTGGCCTTTTTAACAGGCACCATCAACCCTGCAAGGGGCTGGTGATTTGGCTTCATTTGGTTGCAGACCAAGCATCCTTTACAATATTTAGCAACCTGCGCGGCTAAACCCTTCCAATAACTCCTTGTCATAAATGGCATAGCTTAGCTCATGCAGGGACATCTTCTGAGAAATATATCTACCAGATGCTTTATTCCATCTTTGCCTACTTTTAAGAAGGCGGCTGCAATGGCGAAGTTGGGGGCATCAGAAGCAGCCATACACTCCTTATCAGGATCAACATGGCAAAGGATGGACGAAGACTGCAGGGTGCACTTTACCAATTCTAAGGCATCCTGCAAAACTGGGGCCAATAGAGCACTTTTGCCCCACTCGCCTTATCAAGGGCGCTGCCACCTCAGAAAGATTTGGCGTGAATTTCTCAAGGAACGTAAACGTTCCCAAAAAGCTCCTCAATTCCTTGACTGAAGTTAGAGTGGGCCACTTGTGAATAGCCTTCTCCTTGTCTGGAGTTACCATGTGGCCTAAGTCAAACATGACGTTGCCCAGGAAGATGACCTGGCACTTAAAGAACTCACACTTACTGATTTTCAGCGTAAGGTTGCCTGCCCTTAAACCCTTCACCACTTGCCATAGATGTATAGCTTGTTACTCATAATTTGGGGAAAGACCAGAATATCATCCATGTAGGCCACCACGCACAAACCTAGAAGGTCCTCAAGGCCACATATATACGACGTTGGAAGTAAGAAGTTGCATTTTTTAGCTTAAATGGAATAACCTGAAACTGAAAATTCTTTTTCTGGTTATAAATACAGTTAACCACTCATGGCCTTTCTTGATCCGAATCTGATTGATTGCGTTCAAGAAATCCATTTTAGAGAAGAATCTGGCCTTCTCTACATAGTGATCATTCTGAGATCCGAAGGAATGGGATGTAAATCAGATACTGAAACGTTGTTTAGATTTCCATAATCGATGCATGGGCGTATAGTACCACTGGCTTTCTCTACAAAGAGAAGTGGGATGCGCACCAGAGAGGTACGCTGATTATTGCGCCTTTAGCTAACTGCTCATTGATCCAAACATCCAACGCGGCTTCCTCTCGTACAGTCAAGGGGTAAATGGGAGAAAATACACACCAGATCAACAGTGAGTTTGAACTCTCAATCAAACCCGGAATGTTCTGGAAGTACATTGGCTGAAGTCACATCAAACGAAGATTATAGACCCTCCAAACAGGAAGGTAAGGATACTTCAAGAGAGCCTCAGCAGCGGAGCTATATTGATGTGCTAACATTGGGCCATTGGGCAAATTTCCCTGAAAGTTTACTTCAGACATGGGGATAACTAATTCATGACCATTCTTTAAAGTTAATGATATGGTATTGTCTAACATGTTATTTATGACGTCGAATTTTTGTTACCACTCAACTTCTAAAATGATGGGGCACGATAGGTTTTTGATTGCTTTGAAGTGGTCAATTAAATGATATTTGCCAAATTTATAACATTAACCCTAGAACCTTCAGCGTGGGAATAACTTGGGAAGCCTCTCCCCTAACCATACCACAAGGAAAATAACTCAACTTAAAAGTGTCAGCTAGGTCTTGATCAATAAATTTCTCATAAGCTCCTGTATCCACTAAAATAGTTGCGCTGATTTTCCTTAAAGGGGTTGAAAGAGTAGCAGTCAACAAAAAAATTCTGAACAGACTTTGTTTAAACCAGATAATGCTAACACCTCACCAGAAAAAATCTCCGTAAAGCATCAGCATGCCTCCAGGATAGGTTTTTACATCATAAAATGGAGAGGGATAACTAGCCACACTCACTACTGAGGCCACATATCCCACCATATCTTCAGCAGTTTCATAAACATTTTTATAATAAATAGCACCTTTTCCACCGCCTGTGTTCTGTTGATCATGGTAGGTGTTAGGAGCTGGCTCTCAGGTTTAAATTGATATAGCTTTAAAGTCCTCGTCAGAGTCGCAATAGCTGACAATTGGCTTGTTTCTTTGCATATATTTCTGTTAAAAAAGCGTTTTTTGGGCATCATCAACACCAGACTCACTCCATAGATCAGGTGTTCATTGTTACTTAGGGCCATCACCACCAAGACATTTGACAATTCACCATCTTGAAATGTGGAATGTGGTGCACGAAAGCCCTCATCTTTGTTGATTTGATTTACATAAAATTGGAGTACACTCGCCCAGGCCCTCAAATTCCGCTAAAATGGGAAGGAATTGGTGGGAGCTCATCCTATTCAAGGAAAACCCCTAAGTGCGGGCGACATATTAATAATGGTGGTTGAGGGTGACATTATCGTGGCACAATCAACTGAAGAATCTATATAACTTTGGGGCTAGACCCTGCTTGCTGCCAAATTTGGTAAAACTCAAAGGATTGGAAGGATAATATTATAAACTTTTGAGAGGTGAGCAGAGTATTTGAGGCAGTATCTATAGGGGCTGTCCTGGGTGAAACAATGATGGCCAAATTACCTGTCCACTTGTGGGCCTGGGGTTGGATAAATTTATTAAAAAGCTTCAATCAGATGAACCAAATCCGCGGATGAAGTTTGACACAATTGAGTGTAAGTCACAAGGCTACCCAAAGTGGCATAAAAAAACGACGTTTGGGAAATGACAGACGCAGTTAAGCCCAAGGCATGGGTAGTTAAAAAAACAAGAGCGCATAAAACGCCCAACACCTCGTGCAAAATGGGCCCACAGTAAAGTTCAAAAGAGGCGTCATAAGGTTTTACTGGCCCTAGGGTTGCTTCAAACTCTCCATAATCTTGGACACCCACAACACAGAATTATAAATGTAAAACACCAAACAGGTGCCCCAGGTAGAAGTTGACGCAGCCACTCAACTCCTGGAGGAGGGGAGTCAGGGCTGGTTATATCATAATGGATACAGTAGTGGGAAACTTGAAGCCCAAGCAACTGGGCTTCAAACTGTCCATTCCCACCATGTACTAGCTGAAAGGGCTGAAGATGCACTGTAAGCAGCAAAAAGGAAACGCCCCTCTGTAACATTATCAACAAGAATAATATTACCGTGGACAAAAACGTCCCAACCACAGCACACAGCCAAAGTGCCCAAATTCTACTACAAAGATTTCCACTCAGAATAAGTCTTGGAAAGACCAAAAATTAGGCTGGTTATCTAATGTCAAGAGCGTGTCTATAACGCTCCAGTTTCTATAGTGGGGGGCGAGGGCTCACCCCTGCTATGGAACCCTTCTCTGAATAAAGGGTAGCTAACACTACCAGAAGGATGATGCACAGAATTTCCCAAGCAAGGACTGCATGCATATGGTCAATTGGGACCTCTTGGAGGTCGGAAAACAGAACTAAATAGATGCAAATAACCAAAAATGAAAGAGTTTTATAAAGCAGACGACCAATAAGGAAAGTTGGTCTTGCATAAACATACTTAAAAACTGGGGGAGAACTATCAATTGGCGGAAGTGGTGCTAAGCCTAGGTGAACAAATAGGCGCATACTACCATTGGCAGGGTCCTGTAACTCAAGGTTGCGCAAATGTGGGTTACAGTTTGCAGATTGACTATTCCTGACTTAGCCAATTTATAAACGGAA
The DNA here is from genome assembly GCA_022478985.1 of Massospora cicadina. Classification (NCBI taxonomy): domain Eukaryota; kingdom Fungi; phylum Entomophthoromycota; class Entomophthoromycetes; order Entomophthorales; family Entomophthoraceae; genus Massospora; species Massospora cicadina. Next base: position 110,812 of record JAKSZP010000105.1, read on the forward strand.
CGGGTTTCAAATCCCTGTTACTCTATTAACCATAATGAGCCATTTGAGTTGTGAACGTAAAAGGTGTTTTTTAACGCCCAAGCTGTAATGCCAGGCCAAGCATCACGCACATCCCCAGGACCAACCTGGGCATAATTTTCCTGTACCCAACGTTGGTCCAGGGTATGTTTCAAATTAGGGAGGCCTTGAAGATTGACTTTTTTAGCCTCCTGACATACAGCCTTATCCTTACAGTCTGTACCCTCAATTATGTCAGGTAGCCATGATACTTTCTGCAATTGCACCTCCGTTTCCTAAATCACTTTTTAGCACTAGTGGTGCCCAAACCAAAAGGGGGAGCTGCCACGCATCTTTATTTGAAAATGGGCCAAACAAAGGTATTATTAGAAATAAAAAAATTCTAATATGGCACCATAGCTAACAGCTAAGGAGGCCGTATCAGAAGGGGAGGAAACTTTGGGGAAACTTTTGTATGGCGCCCACTTTAGTTAGCATACCATGACAGACAAAATTGGGGTAGGAGCATCAGCGACATAAGGCATAAGAAGGTATAATTGTGGGTTTTCTTTGTTTATGAGTACAGAGGTGTCCATCGTCTCAATGTATTAATCAAGTTGATGCTCAGTGAAAGTGATGAGAGCAGTCACACAAGTGAAAGACTTGATACGCCGGCAGTTTTTTTCATTATTGGGGTTGAAAAAGAAGTTTTTTCATGTCGATGCAAGTGCAGCTCGCACCAAAAGCAAACTCCTCAATTTCATACTTTACATATTCAAAATCGTGGGGAAAATTGGGGATAGGAATACCCTCAACAAGGGGTTCCATTGCCTAATGGGGTTGCTGGAAGAGTAAGGTGTTGGCAGGAGCAGCCGCGGGATCACCCGCCATTTTATTAATACTTATTATATAATGGATACCAGTTTTTGGGTGAAAACAGCAGGGCTGCAATTCAGGAGAATCAACAAAAATTCCACTAAAGCAAAATCTGGCTTGACATGGTACAACCATTCATACTCATCAATCCATTAGAGCATCAAATGGGTTAGATTCAGCCACCACTGAGCCAGACACCAGAATTAGGAAGTGGCAGGAGCTGATTGTCTATGTGCTGTTGACCACAGCAGCTCAGCTAAAACTGATTCAGCTATCAACTAAGGATTCCATAATCCAGTCAAATTTTTTAAATTTTTTAATTTTAAAAATCTTGATTAACTGCCGCCTTGAAAGAAGCGCCAGAATTTGCTGAGGTTGGGGTTGATAGGATTGAGCCCCATTCAAAAAATTGTGCCAAACTGGCTGCCAACCCAGTACTGGAGGGAGGAGAGGTGAAAGCTTTAGGGCACTTGCGCTTTGAGTGATCAAGCTCAAAGCACAAGGGGCAAATGACACAGCAGTTCTTGACACATGCCCAGAATGGGTGATCAGGGGCAGATCTGATCACTGTGCATTGGAAAATCACAAGCTGGACGTTGCAATGGAATGGGCGGATCATTGCAAAATGCGTGCAACCCTGACAAATGATCCACTCAATTTGGAACCACTAATTGTAACATGAGGGTATACGCCATAAACAACCAAACCCTCCCTGAGCTCATAGTGGAGGCATTCAGAGGAAAGGGGGAGGGCAACCTGGCAAACTAGAACACCAAAGTGGCCTCATCTGGGAGCTGGGTGAAAATGGTAAAGATGGAATATTTTTAAAAAATTAATAGGCAGCTTAGATGCTAAAGTTTCATCGGCCTCAGAACAGAACTGAGGTTGAAATACCCCTTAAAAGAGTGGAAATCAATGAAGGCAGCGGGTTTAAACACCACCATGACCATCTCAATGATGGCTGCACTTGCATATGGGAAGATGTTACCATATTCGACCTAGAGATTGAAACACAAATTGCTCCATGGGAGCATAAAGGGCTCCAGAGCACCAGCTGGGAACTTGCAAGATGGTGGTCCAAGTCATGAGGGGACATAACGCCCGGTAGCATTAGGGGTCTAGCAGAGCTAGCCTGGGTGCACTTCAGCAGTGGCTGAAATATGCCGGATGGCGGTGCACCACCACCCCAAGCCAGGGCAGCAAGCGTCAAAAGCATCATCATTTGTAAGTATTGGCTCAATTGAGCAGCGATTTTTTGTATTTCTTTTTAATTCAAATTGGCTTTGATTTTGATGTTGAAGCGAAAGAGAAGTCACCATTTCCTAAATCACAAAATGCACGATTCTTATCAATAAAGTCAAGAGTACATTGTTAATGAAGAACAATGAAGGTGTCAACTAGGCAATAGATCCAGAAGGACTTGAAAAACCTTGATCATACAGAACAATGGAGGTCTTCTTAGCATCGTGTCCCCAATTGCCCTATATATTGAATTCTTTTTACAAAAAAAAGCCTATTTAAACTATCTTTTTATCTTAATCACAACTCCTCTGGCTTTACAGTTTTAAGTCCCATTTTGAACCATAGCTTACAGTCCAGATAACAATAAGCTGACATAATTGGTCCTCACTACAGGGGGCCTCTTAGATGTACAGTGAAAACATTTATCACAGTAACTAATGAGTAATAGCAATAAAGAAGGACAAACTACTGAACATCTGAGAAGTGTAACTTGATGGATCAATAAATCTCTCGTAAGAAGTAACATCCTTTACATCTTGAAAGCTTATTTTTTTGGCTGCCTTTTAATTTACTCTACCCTCCTTTTAAGAACAGTATCAACTACAATATGTGAACATCAACAAAATTATTCAACAACTTCAAAATAAAATTACACCATGGGAAGCCCTCTAGTTGTTCTCATGCCTCTTCTGTGCCTACCACACTGTGAGTTTTTATACCTTAGCTCTTCTATTTTTGGGAGAAATGACTTTAGGAACTGAACACTATCTCTAAAACTTTTCCATACGATCATTCATTACATCCTACAAATATTTGGCCTGCACCATCATGAAGTATCCTGACTAGAACTCACTTAAAATTTTGCATTTGAACATTGTCAGTTTTTATAAAGCTTCCTCCTCCTTTGTTCACAACAACCAAGAAACCATTGTAGAAAATTGTCAATTGTTTATAAAGTCAAAGCCAATTTTTGCTCTATCCGATATTGGAATCTCAGGATAACTTACAGACTAGCTTTATCAAAATGTACAACTACTTGAGTCAACCTGGAGCCAACGCCTCAAAAATATTGACGACATCATTTAGTTCCTCCTGCAACGTTATCAGGAGTTATCCTCCCATGATAGAACCCTAGAATTGAAGAGCTTGAAAGGCCAAGAGGACTGGAAGGGCTCAAAGGCCCCAGGAGGTAAGAAGGGCTAAAAGGGCCAAAGGCTCCCGCAGACCCTATGGGCCATCCAGTTCTCTGGTGCCAACTCCTGACAACCCAAATGATTCCTGGAAACAAGACGTCCTTGATAGCGATCACAGCCCTATGAGATCATATAAAAGTTATAGCTCAAGGATTTAAGATACAATTAGACGGGACTCCCTATATCCTAGGGTTCTTATCAATGTTCTGTTAGATGAAATAGATAAACTTCAGTGCGTTTGCTGAATTTACCAATAATTGCGTTCTTCAAATTGAGCAAAATGCTAAGGTTTTAAAACACACTTATGTGACTGTGAACATTCGCTCATCCAATGAACCAAATTTCAATCTCTAAAGGAGCAATTTTCCCTTAAGGCCTTTATTACCTCTCTAAGCCGCCACTGGGACATAGTTCAAAAACCTAGAAGAATTGAGACAACAATTAGACCAACTGGTCCTTGTACTATTTGAAACCCTAGATTTCTGATCCTGCCTTGGTCCCTGCCATCTATTATCTTTCCAATCCTATTGTGACTAATTTTAAGCCTAGTTTTAAGGGATACTACTATGGGACTGAAAATATTGCCTACTTTCTGTAAGCCTATAAGAGTTTGATGAAGGTGGCCACAAACTTTCAGAAGGTTAAGCACATACACTCCTTCTTGAGTAGTAATGCACAGGAAATTATTACTCCCCACTTATATTATGTCACACCTGGTAACTAGGCTTTACCGCCCTAATTAGGAGTTCAGAAGAAACCTAACCTTGGCCAATCAAAATCAGCCGTTCATGTGCATGCATATGAACAAAGGATAAAGTCCTTTGGAGTTTGTCAGCTGTTTCATGCTTAAACAAAACCCTTGGTTACAAATAACCATATTACTCTGGATGACGTCATAATTGCAGTAATATCAACATTTAGAACTAATCATGAGGTCTTTTACATATGATTAGTTAGAAGAGTAACTTTGTCCTGTATTTGCGAAATTGAAAAAGCTCTTAACGAAATCTCTGTGTCTACTTTATCTTCAAACTCTGCTTCTACCTCTCCTGGCCATCCTTGAGTTTACTCTGTTAAACTAAAAATACCAAACCTTGGTGCACATAATTTAACTGAATTTATCATAGCTCCAAGAATTGTTGAAATACTTTTCCAAGGGGCCAGGAAAAGGGCATTCATTATGAAGGGTGAGACGCTTTATGCTGACGTCCCTGAACCGCCTCAAAAATATTTAGTGACCTCCAATGAGCCTGAAGTTGTCATGCCTAGGGGATAATTTGGCACCAGTGGTTAGTAAGGAATTCAATACTACTTACGCTTCAACTGATGAATCTATGTTCCTTACTCTGCCCTCTTGATTCATGAGTCTAATCACATGAGTCGCTGATTAAGTTCATAAGTTCCTGTACATGCCCTTGTTTATAGGGTTACCATGGTTGTCATTTTATTTAAGTTTAAAAATGCATCAAGGTGCTATTGTGATTGGTCATAACAACCATTTAATAAATTTGACTTATTTATATTTGTATTATAGCCAAAGGTTTCAATTCCTCAGGCCTTGATGCCAATATAAATTTATTGAATTACTATACAATGGATTACCTTAATGCAATGTATATCTGAAGAATTAAGTATGGCGGATTTCCTTGCCTCTGCGCCCACGTTTTTAAAGATAGCTACCAATTGTATGATAGAATACTATTAATACACTCTGGCCCACGCCAAGGATAACTTATGAGCTTCAATCCTTCCAACCCTGCCTACAATATCCCCTAAATCACTTACTATCAACATTTGAAGCTTTCTAGAATTATAAAACAAATCCATTTTATAATCTATATTTTCTCCCTTGATCTGCAGTCGTAAAAACAATCTTTAAGGGTTTTTGTGTTATAAAAGTAAAGCCAATATTTCTTCCATTTTCCAGAAAAGCAATGCATTGCTTGGTACTCTATAGTGTAGTTTAGTATGATAGGAGTAGAAAATTTGAGGGGATCATTCCATTTTACCTAGCTTATTTAAACTGTATAATAAAAAACTTTTGACAAATAAATTTCTCATCTTCTGATTTTTGATTTACATTCTCTGCACAGCCTCCCTTAATCCATTATAAAAAGTAACTGACCTGTGCAGTTGTAAGTTGAGCCGCAGCGACAATTACAACATTGGGTACTACAGGGGGCCATGTTTGGTACCCTGTTTTCCGCTAAAAAAACACTACATTGTCATACTCTTATGAAGGTTGCTTGGGCCACCTGCACATATTCCTTATGACGAACCAGAACATGAAGATGCTCAAACAACTTCTAGCATCACAGACCCATTTGCATAGCTTTATTTCAAGATGCTCCAGCGGAAGAAAAAGTATCCTCTATCACTTAAATATACCAGGAGATGAAAACTTTGCGCGTCCTGATCCAATCTCAGGGGCAGTAGAAAAGTATAGATAAATTTTCAGTTGGTTAAATATCCAGAAACAGGAAAAGGATGACTAAAATTTTGAAGTGAATAACAACACTTGACTAGCATTGTAAAGAAGCTATGACAAGATCATAGGCATACTATGCATAAGTGCAGACAAGAACATTGCCAAGATGATTCATCTGATTCTAGTGCTAATGATTATATGGAGAAAGTTGAGATTAATGTACCCAACGTATAAGCTGCTGTACCTCAATTGGCTTTTACTTTTAGTCCTGATGGAGAGCCAACACTCCTGCTAGCTATGAACTGAAAGTTACTCTGGTGCATTCTCCTTCATATAACCCTGTGAATCTTCTTAAATTTGATAGGAATGAGAACATCTATAACTTAATATGGTTTTTTAAATTTAAGATTAAAATACCAATGACCAACTAAAATGGCCATGCTGATGATTTTTCTGTACCCTTATAGTCAGGAGTTACTATTGCAAAAAACAACTGAAGTCAGTATCTCATAAATCAATACCAAAATTCATTATTATCAAATTAGTTTGGCGGAGTGGAACATACTTGGGACAAAAAACCGCCTTCAATCACTAACTTTAAAGCTGGCGAGGAAGTATTAGCCTTCATTGATCAATTTATTATGAGACTCAAGTATTTTATGGAGCCCAAGTTTTGAGTCACCATAATGCTCAGATCGCTTTCTGCCATGCCTAAAGACATCACATAGAATTGTATCAAGCCATGTTACCTGTTTTAATTTCCAATGCCACTATCTCTAAAATGGCAAATTACACCAGTGCTGCACTCTTACTTTTGGCACTCCTTATATTAAGCCCGCCAAGAAGAAACAAGTATTCATTTACTGAATGTGATTATCAGCAATTATTTGGGAAAAGCTCTGGTGGAGTAAAAAAGGGTTATTCTACGTCTTCCAAAAGTTAAAAAATCTCAGTTAACGACCTAAATATAATAAGATTCTGCCTCATCAGGGAAACGTCCCCTATGAATATAACAACCAAGTTTGCTACGTCTCAGCGGCCCAGAAAAAAACTATTTATCTAATTATTTGAGTAAAGCAGATACTCATGAATCTGCAATGATGGATAGAAGAGCGCCCTTCAACATAGTTTTTTCAGCGCTACTGAAGAAACTTGAGACTGTAACCAATATTGACCATTGCGAACATATGGCACCACAGGACCTAATGCCACACTTCACTAAGAGAGTATAGTTCCATGACGATAAGGTTTGGTACAAAAATTGTTGTCTGCGCCTGCCATAGTTTTGACTCATGACAATTTTGAATTACTTGTTGGTATCGCTTTCATGAGAAAATATGGGCTTAAAGCAATTTTGAGAATGATACTTTGGATGTAAAGGACTACAGGTTATTATTGTACTATACTAAGGAATATTCAGGGAAGGAATGTGGCCTGTTGGGCGCTCTTATTAAGTGCTTTGCTGACATCACTGAGGTTGCTTTGCTAACGCTGGATGAGACTTGAAGAGTGGCCCTTACAATTAAATTAATTCATCAGGTTCTGTTGATTTTTTTCAGTACTGATGGAAGTTTCATCTACCGCCCAGCTTAAGACTATTTCTCAAACACCCTTAATTTTAAACGTTAAGTCTAGCAAGTAAATTATTCCCATTAAAATATTGTAAAGGAGGCATAAACACCTTAATCTGCCTCAGCATCTTTTTTTGAAGTCTAACGGGATTCCATTTCACACTGGACAAAATTGTATTATTAAACCAGAGCATCATGCCCTCGTCAGAATAGTTATCACTTTACAAATTCTTGAAGGTTTTTATGGTAAGATACTCTCACCAAACTAAAGATCCAAAAATGATCCTATTGTTGCCTCTGGTGCTATTTATCCTTACTAGGGAGAAATTAAGAGATCTTTGGAGAACATCCACACTTACCCAGTGCATATCCAGAAGCATCAAATAATTCTTTATGGTTATGTGCTCCATGCCCTAGTGGCCTTATCGTTCTAATTACCATCTAACCTCTGCTCATTTTTTGCTAGTATGTTTGGTCAAGTGGGGGAAACGTTGCAACTTTGGTCTGACCAACCATTCGATTAATCTAAATTTTATTTAAATATGTATTTTAGATTAAGGTTTTTGATTACTTGGGCCTTATCAATAATATTAATCTGTCAAATTCATTTAATATGGATTGCCTAGATGCCAATGACAAAACATAGAATAAAGTTATGGCTGATTTCTTTTCCTCCACGATCACATTTTTATTGGTAGCTAGTAATCTATAGAATAAATTACAGTCATTTCGCTGTGGCCCACACTGAGGGTATCTCCTGAGCGTCAATCCTTTCCCACCCTGCCAGCAATATCCCCTGTCATAAAATAAACTATGGGCTCTGCAAATTGGCAGGACAAACAGTATGAAGACTGGTCAACCCTTGCCATTTCGCCTTAGGCGACAGGGCCAGCAGTGTCAGCTGACTCCTTGGCATATTACCCATGCCATTTGGGGATCTCCCAGCCTAATCCCTAACCAACAAAATAAATATACACTTATAACGAGAGTTAGATTATGCAAAGGGGATATTTATTTAGAGGGAATCTCCAGGTATTTATACTATTTACAACAGGGCTACTGCAACCACTGCTGACCTATTGGCTCTTTCTCTGGTTCTTCCAGCCAACTACTCTTCATATTCTTCTACTGCAGTATTCTCTTCCCTGTTGTCAACCCTCTCCACTCATCCTTCCCGATGTCCAAATTAGTTTCAGCTCATCCTCAGCCTTAAGTTGTCAGTGAGATGTATAAAAGATTAATCTATATAAATGTCAAATTTGGATTTGACCTTCAAGTTGATAATAATGCACCAGAAACAACTTAAGTCACTCACTTTGACTCAGAATATCTCAGCATCTTGCCAACATCTCTTCTTTACTTATCTCAGTCAATTGTTTAGGAATCGCCATAACCAGGCGATAATAGATTATAATAATGATGTGCCAGAAACAACCTCGGCCACCTCAAACTCATAATTGTCAGATCCACTGACATTAGATTATCAGTGCAGGTAGCGAATTCATAGAAGGATGAATAAAGCAAATACATAAGCTTTCCACTGGAAATTCCCACAATGGTCCACAAATGGCAGTTGGCATCAAACACTGATTCCGCTGACTGATACCAATTGGATCATTTTTGGCTATTAGTCGCTGGTGATCCTTATACTAATTTGGGGCCACAAATTGGCCCCACTCGAATCTGCTCCCAAACTTGGCTGAATACTTGGATATGACTCAACCCAATTTGGGGAGCAACTACATATCAATCACATTAAGACATATGAAATTCAGCCAATAATCCATTCCACCTGGATTGGCCATATCATCCCATTTAACGATAAATCATTGGATGATTCATCTGGTTAAAATTCTGACATTCCCTAAATCACTTACTATCAATTTACAAGGCTTTATGGCATCCTAAATCAAATCCGCATTTATTATTATATTTTTTATCTTTACCCCGCTGGCTTAAATACTAAGATAAGGGGTTTTTTTCTTCTTAAATGACAAGCCAATGGTAATGCCATTTTTTGGAATAATCATTCACTTCTTTGTACTCTATAGTATAGGTTAGTATGAGTAGAGAAGACAAAAAGAGGGGATCTTTTCTTCCACCTAGCTTCTATAAGATGAATAAAACCTCTGATGATAATTTTTTATCCTCTATTTTAAGTTACTTTCTCAACACAGTCTCCTATATCTTATTAAATAGGCAACTGACCTGCGGTTGTAATTTGAGCCTTAGCTCTTATTACAACAAGTGGCCCTTGACCTAACTCAATATATGATTATAACACTGCTGGACCGCAATGCACTCATCTGATTGAGGTCTACTTCTCACTACTCACTTTCTTTGGCAAGTTGTCATTAAATACCTCGGCCAACTAATTATGTATTCTAGCTATGACTTCCTCCTTGGAGCCCAATTTCTTTGTGACTATTTCGCCTTTGTACTCTATGATGAATGATCTTTTATCTCTCTCAGGACATAGGGTTTAACTGGTTTATTAAATCTCCCATGATGCCAAATTGTAGGCTAAAGATTAAGCCTGTTTTGAAAAAGAAATTTAGATTAATAGAATTGTATATCATGTTGGGACACTCAAGTACTGAGGCCCCCTCCTGTGGTAGACGTCTCAGAGATAATGGCTATATATTTGCCAAAACTGAATGCTATACTTCCAAAGTACCAGGTCATCGTCAACATCAGGGTGCATACCAATATTCCCTCAGGGAAAGTACTATAAACATGAGGCGTAATTACCATTTGGTCAAGTAATCCTAAACTGCCTGGGAATTTTACCCCTGCTTATGCAATCCTATCGGTGCTGCTGGCCAATCTCACTGAAAATTCTAAAACAGTGGGGCCCAATACCCTAGACAATTAAGTTCACCTATTCTTGTAGAAGCCATTGCAAAAGTACATAACTTTATAGTCTAAGGGATGTTGGGCTAGAATCCCCCTATTAGTAAATCTAGTTGATACCTTTATTGGGCTTGAGCTTACTAGTGAGCAACGCATCTAGGTTAGTCACTAGAAGTATACTCTGACCTTATCTTAACCCACCTATTTTTGGAAAAATGATTGGCTTATTACATCATGCCAAGACTGTGGCGCTCAACCCATATAAACCCATCCCTACCTAAACAATAAGGTCAAATAAGCTCACGTGGCTGTTGAGCTTAAGCAGTTACTTAAGGTTGGATTACAGGTGCCTCCCTGTAGCCCTTGAGACTCCCTTTTATTGTTAGTTCAAGTGAAAGATGTTAGCCATCGCATGATAATGGACTATCAAAAGATTAACTCCATAACCAAAAAGGACTTCTACCCCTCACCTTGGTTATATGACTCTCTCCGCTTGCTTGCTAATCCCAATATTTTTTGCTATAGCTCTTACTAGTGAATATTGGTAAGTAGAGCTATAACCTGAAGGTTGAAACAAGTGCACGATCATAGATAATGAAGGGTTATTTGGGAAAACTATGATGTCCCAGGGCCTCTGCAAAACGCACACCACCTTCCAACGCGTTATGGATGGGATCTTGGAGGATTTGAATATATCCTGTTCCTTGTATACCTTGATGATAATAAAGTAATCTCAAAAACTTTTAATGGACATTTGGAACACCTTTAGGAAGTCTTTGACCATTAAGAAAGGCCTCAATAAAGCGCAAGTTCTCACAGTGAATCTTCTTTCAATCAAAAAATGTAATACTCAGTATAAGGTTTTAAACAAATTGTTCAGCCCATCCCAATTAAAGTCGCTGCCATTAAGAAGATATCGCGCTCCCAGAGCCTCAGGGTTATTCAAGTATTACTGGGTAAGGTGAGTTAAGTTTAGCAATTTATCCAATTGTTTGCTGATCTAGTTGGACCCTTCATCTCTCTCCTGCAGGAAAATGATCCGCTTGAGTGGTGCCCTAAACTAGAATAGGCTCTTATACGCTGAGGACTGTCCTTTGTACTAAACCATTTTAATTAACCCCCGTTTTAACTGGCCAGATGCTATCAAAGGTTTTAGTGACTTCGCGTTTGGGACTATCCTAGCTCAGCACAATGAAGACCAAGTTGACCATCCAGTAGCTTACTTTAGGAAAACCTCAGTAAGGCCAAACAAAATTATAGCTTTACCAAACGCAAGTTCTTGTCTGTTTATTGGCGATTAAGCAATTCTATCCTTACCTTTTTGGAACCCATCTCACCTTTATTAAAGATCATACCTTGCTTAATGGTTGCAACATTTGAAAGGCACAGATGGCTAGTTATTGAGGTGGGTATTAAGTCTACAAAATTATGATTTTACCACTATCCATCACAAATTACGATCCATCAAACTGCCAATGGGCTTGTAAGATGCCAGTGCTAGCCACGTTAACCCTTGAAGAAGACCAACCATATGATTTAATTGGAAGGCCTAAACTTTGGGAACTAGAAGCTCCCAAAATCCAAACTGAGCTACTAAAATGACCCAAGATACTCATATTAAAGAATGGATGCTGTATAAAAACTTGACAAGGAAAGGCTCTTATACATATGCCCTTCCTACCAAGACTGATACCATCTTTGAAGGACATTCAATTTGTAGGACATGAGTGGTGAATGAGACATTTGAATGGCAAAGAAACGTTGGTATTGGGATCAGATTATCAAGACCATCTAAAAATTTTAAAGGCCTGTTTGACTTGTTGTACCCAACGTTGGGAAATTCCTCAGTATCAACATTCAGTTGTGGCTCATTTAAGTCCATTAAATGTTGTCAGAATTGATGTGGGGGGTCCTTTGCCCACCATTTTAGATTGATAAAAGTATATTTTTTTAGTTGTAAACCATTTCTCTAGATGGTTGAAGAGAATTTTATTCCAGATGCCGCCATTAAAGCTATGTCATTTCTTATTTTGATCCACTTTCACTCATCATGGGTGCCCGCAAACTCTACTTTAAGATAATAGACTCACCATCACCTCACAGGTAGTACAAGGACTAACTTCGCTTTTTTGGACTAGCTAAAGTTTCACCGCCTCATATAATCCTTTAAAAAAATGGGGCAGTGGATCATGATAACGCAACCTTGTTTACTATCTTTTTTAAAGATAGCCACCTCCAACCCTATGCGCTGGAACTACTATCTGGCCAGATTCTTGATAGCTTACTGTATAAATTGTCATCACATATTCATGATATCCTCTTTTAAGGCTTTATATGGGCGTACCCTTAGGCTGCCAAGTAGCAAGCAACCCATATTGGATTCCTCTGTACATGAAAGCTCCAATTAATTGATGAGGGACTTAACTAATAATTTATCTGGTTTCAAGCTCTTGCTACTCAGGGAATTATTGCCACTTCAGCAAAGGGAGAAGGTTCCTTTAATATCACCCAAGCCTCTCTACAATGTTCAAGTTAGAACTTAGTCTTTTTTAACACCATTGACCTGGAGGTTGACAGAACAAGATTAACGTTCTTTGCTTAGGACCATATCACGTCATACAAAAAGATGAATTCTAAGTACTTCATTGATAATGGTACCCTTTAGAAAAGTTTTCAATCAAGTTTATCGCTAATTCATGGCCATATGTTCACCTCAAACAGGATCTCAAAGAGGGCATAGTTGGGATCTAACATATTAAGAAAATCAAGATTCCTGCTTCTAAGGAAAGGATACCCCAGTGGTAGAATAGGGACCTCTACCACTGCCTCCCCGAGTTTGATTCCAGTACAGGAACTTTGAGTAGGGGATGACTATGACTGTGTTGGCGTTGCGCACCAATGCCCCAAACAGAGATAGCAAATAGAAAAGGCGGTCCATGGAGTTCCTGGCCTATCATATGCCATCCATGGAGGTTTTCCGGATTTTATCCTCCTTTCCAATTCATTCAATTTCACCTCAATTAGTGTAATATCATCCCCAGGTCAGCCCACCTCAAATAAAATTTATAAAAATAAAATTTAAGATTCCTGTTTCTGAATTAAACTTCAATAAGTTGACTCTTGATCCCTTTCAATTGAATCCTGTCATTAAAGGCAATGATGGTAGTTCTGATCAAGGAGCACCATGCACATAGGAATCAATGGAGATGCCTTCTGAACTTCACTTCTGCTTTCTAAATCATAAAAGGAGGGATTCTCATCAATGCTGTCTCAAGGACATTTTCAGTGAAGAATAATTAAGGCATCAACTAGGAAATCATTCTGAAATGACATGGAAAATAAAGATCATATGGGTTCATGGAGGTCTTCTTGGAATCAGGTCCCCACTCACTTTATAGTTATTGAATCCTTCTAACTCAAAAATTTAGTCTATTTACCCCCTCTCTAGGTCTTCATTGACCACTTCACTAGTTTTTCTGCTTCAATTCTCACTTTAACCTTGGCTTATAGCCCAGAGAAATAGTAAGCCAATATCCACTACCATTTAAAACATTTGGAGGAAGTGATGTAAAGGCTTGTAAAGCTCTAATAAAGAGTAAACTAAGTAAAATGACAAATTTTAAGAGCCAAAAGAAAACTATCTCATCCACATTGTTGACACATAAGTAATAACTTAGGCCAAAAAAGTTGGATTCTGCTGTTTATAATAGAATTCATAAAATTGATATATGAGCACTTTTAGAGGTTAACAAAATAATATCATTAGTATCTATAAATTTCTCATGTCAGATATATTTACTATTCCTCTAAGGAAAGGCGTGAGTTTAGTGGGATAAGCCTGAGAAAATGCTATTGTAACTTAAAAGAGTTTTTTTAGAAGCACTTGTTTTTAATAACATAGCTTTGTAAGTCCACAAATCTATAAGGTAAATGATTCTCTCATGGCTAGCGGGAGAATGCTTTATCATATAGAAAAGCAATTTAAACAATTTATTACTTACTTAAGCTTATCCTTAAATATTATATGAAAGAAATGACACCATAGAAATTTAATATCTGGAAGTTGAATAAGCACAACTTTCTTTTGATATATGTATATGTGTATAGATTAAAATTGTCAATGAACACTATTTGTTACAAAAATAATTTAAATAGCCTGAATAATGACTAAAAGGTTAAACATTTTAAAAAATTTTAGTTTAAATTGATGAGTCTCATAATGAGCTTAAGCATCACTTTTAAGTGATGATAGTAATTCTGGCTTCCAGTAGCTCTTTACTTCCTTTTCGGATAAGGCATATTAAAGAGTTAAAAGCTGGAATTATGCAAAAAAAATTCACATTAAGATAAACTTTGCAACATTTATCTAGATTTACTAAAAAATGAAATATGTTGTTTTGTATAAAATAAAAGTCATTGTCAAAAACTTGTATCTCTTAAGAGATTGGACATAAATTAGAGATAGTATTAATTGAACATTGAGATATTCAACATTAAAATTCTGATATATAATTTGAACAAGCTAAGAAGAGGTATCATTGTCAATCAATGAGATTTTACTTCTAAAATAAATTAATGAAGTGGCATGAATGCAATGAATAGGCTAATTAGTATTTTGATATTAGTGAATTGTAAAGCCTAGTGACTTTTAGAACAATGTATTTATTGTAATTATAAAACATTTACTGTATTGTAATTTCAATAATTTATACATCATTGTAGCTAAAAATAATTTGACTATTTGAATTGAAATTATGCTATCAGAGATATGATGTGATAAACTTCTGTAATTTATTATAAAAGCAATATATACATTGATTTGGATACTGGAAGTAATACTCAAGGATAATGCTACCAATGTCAACTCCAGAGTAATTAAGTTTAAGTAGCTTATGGGAAACGTGAAGTTATTCCTTTCTTTAACAACTACAACTAATGGAATGGTTGATGTATGAATTGCCTATTATATATGGATACTCTTAAGTTTAAACATATAGAATTTGTTATGGTGACTGGAGTGATAATGCTTTCTGACAAAACTTAATTCTTGAATCAATGTGAATTGGAATATTATTGAAATTAGACATTTCTGGCGGATTTTTTAGAAATCAGGTTCTCATTCTATCAGCTATTGGGTTGCTGGAATGCTGCATTTGTTAGGTTTCTATGCCTAGTTAAAACTTGCATGGCTCTTGATGGGCTTCTATTTATCAGTTGAGTATTTGTGACTCTTCTATTCACTTGTAATTTTCTTTTTTATTTTCTTGAAATAAAAGCCCATTCATGTTATCTGATCTCCCAATTTAGAGTCAAATTTTTTTGTATTTATATAAATTTATAATGTTATTTGGTTGGCATGTGAGGGAGACCTCAATTTCCTAAAGCCTAATGGTGTTTGCATATTGAAATTAAGATGTCAAGAAATGATGAACTTTAGTCAACTAGGATCCATGAATGCCTGAAATCCTCTCCAAAAGGGACCATAGGAGGTTGCAAGGGCACTAGCCCATTTTGTATGGCAGGCATGGATGACCATATGCTAGTGTAGCGGGAAAGCCTGCTAAACTTCAGCCCATGTTTTAACCATTGTTGGCTATGCGCCATTCAGGCGCACCCCTATGTAGGCCATTGGGTGAAAGAGGCAGACAGCACATGAAACCTGCGATGCACCTTGGTCCGTTGGGGTATATGTCCTAATATTGCTTTATGTGAAATTTTTAAAACGCCTGAACTTGGCAGAATTAAACCTCATTTTTTTGGTATTATTTGAGCCATTTTGTAATCTTAATGCTAACCTAGTCCTTCAAATAATCATTGCCCCTCTCTTTCATATTAGGTCTGCAATATGTCAAATGTGAGCGAGATCTTAGGGAACCTTGCTCATTACACTATTTCAAGTCACCTTTTTCTTGCCATGCTTTACTTATTAGAAAGCCCAAAAGATGATCCAGCAACAATGCATCAAGCATATTCATATACCATCAAGCCTACTTCATTGTTTTTGTTGGCATTTTTAAGAGGATGGGAAGTTTGGTTGCGATCAATTGAAATGCTGGTGGTTGAGGCCTCTTTCACCTGCCAGGAGACCTTCATTAGAAACATATATGCTCTTATTGGAATCCTGGATTTCCAATTAATTTTCACTAAACTCCCCTTATAGAAAGCCAGCCATTTGAAAAAGCACTAGATTATGATTTTCCACCTTGACGGTCCTGGTTCACATGCACTAGGATTCCTTTTTTGAGACTTTTATGTAGCAATCAGCGATCATACATGGATACTACTAAGGTTGGGACATAGGAAACCAATCTTTTTAGTGGCAATCCCATTCTACAACAAGAACAAATAGTCAATTCAAAACAATTTTGGAATACTTAGATAAAATTAGATATAAAATGTCAGATGCTCTATTTTATAGGCTCCCAATCCACTGGCTAGTGGGTTGCTAGGATGCTGGCATTCATCAGGTTTGTATGCCTGAATTTTCATTGATTTGCATAGCTCTTGCAAGGCTATTACTTATCAATTGAGGATCTGTTCACCCTTTCCTCACTAAATTTCTCGTCTAAATCCCTGAAATAAAAGCCCTTTTCATATATAGCTCCCACTTGAGACTTATCTATTTAAATTTGTTTAAATTTTAAAAATTATGCTGTTGCTGTGTGATGAAAAATTAAAATTCTGAAACATGGTGATGGCATTTTCACGTTGTGATCATGATGTCACGACAGGATAAACTGTAGCAGACCAGGACCCATGGGTGCCTAGAACCCTCTCCAATAGAACCATAGGAGGTCACAAGGGCATTAGCCCATTTTGCGCGGTAGGCACAGATGACCAGAGGCTCGCACAGTGTGTATATCAGTCATACCTTGGCCTGTACATAGATCCAGGGGCTATTTGTCATCCATTTTAGAACATCCTTGTTAAGCCCTCAGGTGACAGAGGCCAACAGTACATAAATGCTCGCTTCACCTCAGCCTGTTGGGTTATATAATTTGGCATATGTTGCTTTTCATGCAGTACTTTTGGAATAGCAAAACTCAGAAAATTTTGAACTTTAATTTTTTAATTGTTTATTTTTAATTATTGGAATTTTAATGCTTACCTATTACTCCAAAATTTGAGACAACTCTCTTTTGGCTTAGGTTTGCAATATGTACAATGGCGAGTGAGGCCTTGGGAACTTCATCAGTTACAGTTTGCAGTTAAAGCACCTGATAAAAACTTATATTTTAAATAGCTTTATTAATGTCATATCAATAGAGTTTAGATGTTAACTTTGCTTTAATATCTTATTTTATATTGAAGCAAAGTCTTCTAAAAATAACTATTCCAGATTCCTTGTTTAACAATAAGAACACCTTCTCATTTGCAAGATAGCGTCACTTATTAGGAAATAAGATTACTTTATTTACCTCAAACTATTAAGACGTAAATAATCATGTAAATAGAAGCTTATGAGGAAGTTTTTATTGTAAAGATTAAAAATCATTGATAAACAATTAGAAAATTGGCCATTTTTTAAAATTTTGATTCCTTTTATGAAACTCATGGTTTCACGAACCCATAACTTTAATGTTTATTATAAGTTGTTGTCAGGCTTCTTCTTAGTTCTCTCTGATGGTAAGTCTTCAAAAGTCCCAGTTTTTTTGAAAAGAGCCAAAGTTTAAAAAAAGTATGATAAAATAATATTAGCTATAAAAGGATTTTTTAATTTATAGATAGTACTAATCTAGCACTATATATATCAAGGGAAAAGGGGTAGTATAATTGTAAGTCTGGGGGAGCGCCCCCTCCGTTTGAATTGGGTGGTGTTCCCTTTCCCATCAAAGAAGGGGCCAGAAAGGCTGGCGGCCCCCTCGTTTCTCAGGGAGACCTCGCTCATGTGGTGGACACAAGATGGGTCACTGCTTACCATTTGAGGGTCCAGCCCCCAACCCCAGTTCTTACATCTGGAGAATTAATATGGCGAATTGAGGGAATCTGTAGCAAGTTGGCAAAGACTTGGCATGGGGCAAAAGAGCCAAATAAGATTAACAGCAATATATCTTCAGCCTTAATATTTGAAAGTTGTAAAACATTGGTAACAAAGCCCAACGGGCGTGTCCCCTCAGTGGAAAAAGTGGTAAATGTCAAAGATTTGGTAATCCTTACCGATGTCTCCAGGCCATTGTTGAAAGTTGCCACCAGTTTGGAACCCTCCATGAAAATATCAGGAACAAGGCTCAATGGGCGTGTACCTATGATGAAGAAAGCGTCCATGATCAAATCTTTAGTGAAACTCGCTGATGGCATCAGACCCTCGTCAAAAGTTGCTGCCATTTTAAAATCTCTCCAGAAATATCACAATCTTCATCTGATGATCCCGCTTGGTCAAACGGATGCCAAAGTGACTGGTTGCAGGCAGATTGGGCGTCCCAAACCTGTTCCAACCTCTTGGGATCTCCCCTATGTAGGGTGGCCTTAGGAGTTTCCCATTGCCAATAAGGCGAGATGCTGCTGCGCTATTTGTCATAAATGCAGAAAATCTGCAATTTGGGATTCTGTAGATGAAGCAATAGCGACTCAGCCCAATACCAATAGTTTTAGAGTCATTTTAATATAGATTTCTTTTTCTTACCTACCTCACTCAAAGTTCACTAAGTTAGGTGGATCTTTAGGGCCCCAATTCCGCGCTTTCATAAGCTATTCCCCAAATCTATTATCTATTTAAGTAGTCATATCAGATTGAGAAAATTGATGGTTTATCTTTTAGTATTAAATTCAATAAAATTTTTACACCCCAAATCCAATTTTTTTCTAATTGCGAAATTCAAACCTCCCATTTCAATCTCACTTTATCAAACACCCAACCTCATGGGCCATGGGGCCGTGACAGCCTGGCTTTTCTGGGTTGTTATTACAATTATGGCCTATTGGCGCTCTCTGGTGATAAACTCTCACAACAAATATACGCTTGTCAAGCAGCAGCGCCTTGGCATTTGGGCTTGCCTTTTGGGTGTTTTTGCATCCAGACTGACAAGATGATCCAAACTTTATCTGCCGCTACAATGACATAATCAACCATCCATTGTTTCCCACCATTTCCGCTTTCCTCATTGAGGTCGGCGCAGCAGTGGTCATCTTCTATCAGATAAATATACAGTTGGTGTCCTGCCTTCTGTTGTTTGTCTGCTCAATCTTTAATTTTGTATGCTTCTCCCAGATAGTATGAAATAAAATTTGCTGACTGCACTGCCCCAGTGCCTTCAACTTTCTACTTGGTCCACTCTCAAAATGGGATTTTCATGCTTGAGGCCACTGACTTGGCCTTGGCTTCCTAATCCAGCACTGTGTCAGCATCCATATTAATTCTAAAGGCTGACGCTGCCCCCACGCCCATGGTATTTTGATCTAGCACATCTGTGTATAAATTGTTGGCAGATTAGCCTGGAGAGAAAAAGATCCAATTTTTTTTTTTACCACACCAGTTCTGCTTCTGTCACATACCATGTTAATTTCTCTGACTTCAGTGCAATCTCTTCTTTATCAGCAAAATGACTTTATCCACTAAAAACAGAATTCCGCCTACTTTTTATTACCAATGAAAATTGTATTGGGTCACACCAGGTGTCTTTTGGGGCCTTGCTTGATCTGAGGACATCAAGTGACTTCATGAGTATGGAGTTGGCCCAGCAGCTTGATATAGACTTGGAAGTGGGGCCAGCGGTGTTAGTTGCATCATTTGCCACCCAACCTTCCTTTAAAAATGTAACCCTGTAACTTTCTCAGTCCACCAGTTTAGTTTCTGCAATCACTTCTCTGCAATTACCAGCCTTGTGTTCCCAGTGACTTTGGGTGTGGGTTGGTGGTGTCAGCAGCATGTGAGCATCCACCTGGAGACAAACACGCTGTCCTTCTCCAACAATTAGGTGGAGGGTGAGTGTTAGGAGTGTGTCTATAATGCTCCAGCTACAGTAAAGGTGGTGGCGATGGCCCACCCCACTACTGAGGAACACTTTGCCAAGGAAAGGGTAAGAAAAGCACCTCCCAGAAGGACAGTGCACATAGACCTCACGCAAGAAGGGCACACGTTTGACTAACTTGGACCCAATGAAGGTTCGCAAACAGAGATAAACAAAATGCACATAAAATACTTAAAACGAGTGGGGTTTTATTAAGTCAGACTCCAACAAGGAAAGCTATTCTAGCAGAGCCACAATTAGACACCATATGGAGAGTTTTCAATCGGCGTAAGTGGTGCTAAGCCTAGGCTAACTAATAGGCGCATGTACCATCAGTTAGGGTCCTGTAACTCAGGATTGTCTGAAATCGAGTTATGGGTTGTAAATTGACTTGACCAAAATTATCAATACTATAAATCTAACAGGTTATGAATTCCTGTTCCTTTAGTAAACTTAATGTACCGCCAGGTTGAGAATGTAGCTGGTGCATTTTAACGCCATTGGCTGAAGTGCCAGCTGAGCATCATGCACATCCCCAGGACCAATCTGGGCATACCTTGCCTATACCCAGCGTTGGTTCATGGTATGTTTTAAGTCAGAAAGTCCTTGTAACTTGACCTTTTTGGCCTCCTGACGTTCAGCCTTGACCTTGCATTCTGTCTCCTCTTTTATGTCATGTAATCATGACAGAGTTCCCATTTCTGGAAACCCTTGCTAAAGCTTGTATTGGAGATTCAACTGCGATGACTGAAAAATAATTAAAATTAAGATTTGGGGTATTGGTCTAATGAGATTTGAAAAACCCCATCGGAGATATCCAATTCTTGGATAGACTGATGATCAACCCTTCAGAGTATTCAGCCTCCTCTGAAAGCTGAGGCTAAGCAATCTGAAGGGGACAAACATCTCACAAGACGGTCAATATCATCCAATAAGTACCTTAAAAGATCTGATCATCACAAATATAATAATAATCAGCAATATTGGTCATCTATTAGAAAAGATCTTACCTCGGTTGAAGCACAAAAATCTTCACAAAGAACTAACAAATATACCCCTATAAATATCCCTCATTTCTAACTAATAAAGTACCACTATTTTAGTCTTGCGTGGCTCAATTTTAAGTCTAATTCTAACAAAAATTTGTATTTCCGATTGGATCTATTATTGCAACGAAACTATTAACTTTTTTGTGCTTGTTTCTATCTTTGCTAGAGCCACTGAACTAATAACTTTGTGTCCTTTGTGGTGTCTGAATATCATAATTTCTATCGAAATTCCAATAGCTTGTGGCCATTATTCTGTTTCATCCCTCATCTCCCAAGTAGGTCTTCCACCAGATTTTCCAGTTGTGTTGAGGGGCTATCAGAGAATTTTTTGCTTCTGAGCAAGCTTTCCACCTTCCCCTCTTACGGAATTCAACTTGAGTTTTTGGACAATAATGGAGGTGGTGATTATAAACTGCCCCCTGTACACGCACACAGTAGAGGAGGAGGTTGCCCTCAATGCAAGGTTAGATGACATTCTCAAGAAGGGTTGTTTTTTCAAAGAGACTTCCCTTGTTGCCTCTCCCATTGTCTTTGCTAAGAAGGCAGATAGTTCTCTTCACCCCTGCATGTATTATGGTCACCTTAACAATATCACAGTTCACAACCCCTACCCACTGCCTTTGAAGCATAAAATCAGACAAGCAATTTCCAAGTTGTGCACGTTCTCCACACTCAATCTCGTTAGAGACTTTAACCAAATTTGGATGACAGAATGTCAGGAATAGCTTACCGCTATCCAGACAAGACAAGGCATATTCCAATTTTAAATATTGCCTTTCAGGCTTAAGAATGTGCCTGCAACATTCAAAAAGGATGAACAATAGTGTATTGGGTGATCTCT
This sequence comes from Massospora cicadina, assembly GCA_022478985.1. Taxonomy (NCBI): domain Eukaryota; kingdom Fungi; phylum Entomophthoromycota; class Entomophthoromycetes; order Entomophthorales; family Entomophthoraceae; genus Massospora; species Massospora cicadina. The sequence goes on from JAKSZP010000105.1 coordinate 132,809, forward strand.
GGTCACCTGCGCAGTTGCATATATTGATGAAATCCTAGTACATTTCCCTACTCTCAAACAACATGCGAAGGACTTGGAGGTGGTGGTGTCTTTTTGCATAAGGCGGGTATGTTTGTCAAGCCATCAAAGTGAGAATTCTATCAGGAGGAAGTCATATCCTTGGGTAACCTCATCTTGAAAGATGGATACGCCATTCCACATAACAAACTGGACGCCATTAGTGAATGGCCAACTTCAACAACCCAAAAGCAATTGAGAAGCTTCTTAGGCACTATTATATTCCTTAAGAAATTATCTCCTGCACTATCCCAGTTAGCCGCCCCATTTCACCTGCTTATGGGCAAGAATATTCCCTTTTAATGGATTCCTGAGTGCCAGCAGGCATTTTATTTGATAAAGAAGGTGTTTTTGTCACCCCCATCCTTAAGCATGTTGACCCCTCCAAACCCTATATTGTAGCATGCAATGCGTCCTCCGCCGCGGTAGGGGCTGTCTTACTTTAAGAGCACAATGGGTTGGAACACCCAGTCGCTTATTTTTTCCCACAAATTTTTTTCCACTGAGCAATCCTGGACCATCTAAGACAAGGATCAGGCAGATGTGTCGTGGGCCTTATCCCACTGGTGGTATCTCTTGTAAGGCTCTCAGAATGAGTTGACTGTGCAAATGAACCACCAAGCTCTTTTTTATTTTTACAAACCACAGATGTTGGAACACTGTCATACTCAAACCTCTTGGTATTTATAGAGTTTTAACTTCAAATGCAAGTTTGTGAGAGGAATGTAAAGTGTACTTCTTAAATTTCATAAGCTGCAATCCTGCACATTGTTCAGCTAACTCAGATGAAGCGGATTTCGGTACAGTCACTCCCACAACTCAGATCATGGCCATCATACCTCCTGTGGTTTTGGCAGCAGACTTAGCTCTGGGCGTGCTCCTGCTTTCCCAGGTCTTAGCAGAGCAAACAGCATGTGCGGAAGGTGTGGAACTTTTGGGGTTGTTATCCATTCCCACTTCAAAACATCCCTTGTATTCTATGGCCAAGGGGCCCATTCAATTCAAATCATGGGTGTGGGTCTCTCCCCTCCTCTGAGCCAAAGTTATTCAGGCTTATCACAACCCCCCAGAAGTTGGTCACCTGGGGAATATGAAATTCATCAATTTAATAAAGTATACCTTTAACTGGCCTGGCTTGTCCAAGGATGTTCTAGCCTGGATTGCTGGCTGTTTGACTTGCGCTTGAGCCAAGTTGTACAAGTCTGGTAGTAATGTTCTTCTTCACCACTTTCAGCAGGAAGAGGGTCCAAAGAGATCAGTGCCCATAGACTTTATTTTTAGGCTACCCAGATCCAAGGGTTCACAGCAATAATGGTGGTCGAAGACTGCTTTCCTAAATTCTCCCTGTTCATCCTGTGCTCCTCTGCTATTAGCTCTGAAGAAACTGCCCGCCTATTTGTGTGCAATGTGTTTATAATGTTTGGCCTCCCGCAGGAAATTGTCATTGACTCTGGGACCCAATTTATGGCACACTTTTGGAACAAGCTCTTGGCAATCTTAAATATTACGCCCTGCTGCTCCACTACATATCATCCACAATCAGATGGTTAAACTGAACGAGTCAACCAGATCTTTGAACATTACCTTCAGCGCTACGCTTCAACCACTCAGGAGACTTGGGCGGACGACCTTCCCCTCGCCTAGTTCACATACAACATTGGAACTCATGGATCCATTGGCTTCTCCCCATATGAATCAACCATAGATATAATCCATCGTTCTCAGTTGTTCCATGCCTTTTCCTAGAGGTAACAGACGCCACCAATCACGCTCAGCACCTATGCCACACAGTCCTTGGTTTGAGAGCACTTGACTAAAGCTAATTGTAATTATAGACAATATGAGGATTGAAAGTGGCTCCTGGCACATGAAATAAAGGTAGAATCCCACATCATTCTTGACATGCAGCACTTACACACGCAGGTGTCATCATGTAAGTTTGCAAGTAAGCGCTAAGGCCCCCATCTAGCGGAAGAAGATTTGGGAAATGGTGCCTTTTGGTTTATTTTTCCACCCCACTGGAAGCAACATCCAGTCTTCCATGTTTCTCAGCTGACACCTTTCAAAGAGGCAATTCCATAAGACCGTGAGCCCATTGTGATCAAGGGTGTGGAGGAAGCTGAAGTTGAGGGCATCCTGGCCTCTCACAATCACGCCATTCAGTTCAACATTTAGTTGAATGGAAAGGCTATCCAGCCTATTATATTATCAGGGTTGGCGCATAGATTGTGTCAAAGCTTAGAGCTCGTTAGAGCTTTCCTTGCCACACACCCAGGGCTCCCCGCCATCCCCCAAAAATTACTACGCTGATAGTGATCAAATTTTCCCAAGGACCATAAGAATGTGACCCTAATTAAATTTTACGGTGGTGGCGCCCCCTTTAGCAAAAGGGAATGGTAATGTAAGTCTGGGGGAGCGCCCCTCCATTTGGATCAGTGAATGTTCCATTTCCCATCTAAGAAGTGGCCAAGAAGGCTGGCGGCCCCCCTCATTTCCCAGAGTGACCTCACTCATGTGGTGGAAAAGCGGTGGGCCACTGCTTACTCTTTGAGGGTCCCACTCCTAACCCCAGTTCTTACATCTGGAAAGGTATGGCAAATTGAGGGAATCTGTAGCGAGATGACAAAGATTAGGAATGGGGAAAAAGGGTTTAAATGTGATTAATAGCAATGAATCTTTGGCCTTAATAGAGGACAGCTCTAAACATTGGTAACAAAGCCCAACTGTCATGTCCCCTCAGCGGGAAAAATTGGTAAATATCAAAGTTTTGGTAATCCTCGCCAATGGCATCAGACTATTGTTGAAAGTTGCCACCAGTTTGGAACCCCCCTGAAAATATTGGGAATAAGGCCCAATGGGCGCATACCTATGATAAAGAAAGCATCTGTTGAGATTCTGATATGACTAAATGATATGCCTGAAATATCTATAGCAGATTGGGGAGAATCCGCCGCCCATGACACTAAGTTATGATTCTTTGAGTGCCTTGAGTTGAGGCGATTTTGGGTTGGATTAGGGTATCATTGTATCGCCTTCAAATAGGGCGATATGGTGATATTGACACATGATAAATATTGTTTAAGATCGCTTAAACTAAGGCGATAGAGAATTGATAATATCGTACTTTTCCAGAACCAATGAGATATGGTGGAACTGAATAGCTAAGCTAAGGAAATGGTATGCCAAAGCCCTGAGATATAAGCGAGTGATATGATTGAAGGAGGAGGATTTCCAGTAGCTTGGAGAGAGAAAAGCAGCTTTTAACTGCTGCAAATATTTAATAAATAAAGTGTCATTTGGGGCAAAAAGCTCTGTATGTTATTATAATTTTAAAATGTTTATGAGGACTGACAATCCTCATATTGTCTTTCTGATTGCTAAGTGAGTTTGACCCTGTGCAAAATCTCCCAGCATATCTCAACAATTCCACCAAAATTATAATAGCGTCCATGATCAAATCTTTGGTGGAACTCGCTGATGGCATCAGACCCTTGTCAAAAGATGCCTTCAGTATAAAACCCATCTCAGAGGTATACACATCCTCATCCAATTAGTACCACTCAGTCTAATGGATGCCAAAGCGACTGGGTGCAGGCGAATTGGGCGCTCTGAACGTGTTCCTAACCTCTTGGGTCTGCCCCTACATGGGGTGGCCTTGGGAGGTTCTCGTTGCCCATTGGGCAAACATTTCTGTTCTAATAGTCAGAACCATGGCAAATCTGCAATATGGCATCCATAGACAAACTGACAGAGACTTGGCCTACTACCAACAATTATGAAGTTGTTTCAAATTAAGTTCATTTTTTTCTCTCCCTTGCTTAAAGTTCGCTGGGTTAGGTGGATCTCAAAGGCCTATGATGCTGTGCTTTCATAAGCTTTCCCTAAATTAATCTTCATCTAAGCAGTTGTAACACATTAATAAAAATTGATTATTAATTTCTAGTTTTAAATTTAAAAAATTCTCGCACCCCAAATTCAATTTTTTTATGATAAAATTCAACCCTCCCATTCTGATCTCACTTTTTCCAGTACCCAAAAACACAGGCCTGGGGACATGACATCCTGTTTTGTTGCTAGGTTGTTATTTACAATTAAGGCCTATTAGCGCTCTCTGGTGAATTCTCTCTCAGCACAAAAAACGTCGTTCAAGCAGCAGTGCCTCTGGCTTTTGGGATTGCCTTTTGGGTGTTTTTGCATCCAAACTGGAAGCCTGGTCTAAACTTTATCTACTGCTATCATTAAAATTAGATTAGGTGGATAAAAGGAATCTCGCATTATATTTTTAGTGAATAGATGTTCAGACTTTTTATGTGAGAATAGGGGATAGACCAAGTAATAATTAAGCTCACATATATCAGTCAGTGGATCATTAGGAGGTCAATTAACTCTTGAATTGATATTTGATTTGTTTGCTCATAATACTGGAATAATCAATAGGGATTTCATGGTAATTAATATTTTATATATAATAATTTTGGACCTCATATATGATATAGGTCAAGCGGCGCACTTCATTCCAATAAAAATAGGAGATTTTATAAGAACTTTAAATAATAAACTAACTTAGAAACCCAAGGTTGAGACTTCACTATACATAGAAAAGTCCTGAAAGAGCTCTCTCAAAGACTTGAATGGGGTAATAATCTCTTTGCTCAGAATAGTTGTCAGTATATATAGGGAAATATTATTGTAAGATACTTGTAGTGGAATACCAACTTTTTTCTAACTAGGGGAAGTCCAAAAGCTGCCCAAATGAGGACACTTAAGTCATGAGCACAATGTATGGTAGTGTTGAGTTCACCATAGTTGTAGCCCGCCAAGGTTAAAAGATGTTGTGAGAAGTGTTGTTGGCAGAACATTATTGGATAGGGCCATGTCATTGAAAAAAGAAAAAATATAACTGATGGGATCATCATTCTAGGTAGGGCATTGTGCATCATGCCGCTGACATGGTTGTTAAATAACTGAATGGATAATAATCATCAAATATATTTAAAATTGGAGATAATAAATTAGCTCTAAGTCTAATATATTGTATTTGATGTTATATATATCATAAAATATACATGAAAATATTAAAACTACATGAAAAACTAAGGATTCATGGCCTCACAAAAACACTTAATAATATAAATTAATGACCTATTATCGGGGTCTTTTGGGTTAATTTAAAATTATATTCAATGTCAATTAGGTTAAACTGAATTAATTTCTAATTAATGATTCAGTTTTTTAAGTGCCTGAATACTGTTGTTCAAGGAATGATGGCTTAACCTTTTGGAGACGCATCAGAGGAGATGCTGTCTTAGGATTATTTAGCTATTTCAGAAAGATTTTGGACACAGAGGTGGAGCTTGGTGTACAACAGGAAAGCTCATATGTGGAGAAAAGTCTCAGTTTTGGAGAAAACCCCTTTGCAACTTTTCCTTTGAGCCACTGATTAAGCGGTGGGGTAAAGCTAGGAGTTAAGGGTGAAGATGAAAGTTAGCATCAAAAGTAACTTTACTTAAGCCCTCTTATTCACATTAAGAAAAGATAGACTAAAATGAGATTTTAATACATAGAGAACACATTCCTTTAACACTTTAGTGTTTGCATCTTAGTTTCACTATATTGACTAGAAAGTTCAGAAGGTGAGTAGCCATTATATAAATAGTGAAAAGAAGATGACATCCTTCAGTCTTAATTTTGAGGAGTTCACATTTAACTAAGCACCATCTATCAGTCTATTGTCTTTATAGAATAAACACCATAAACTCCTCCTTATTTCAAAATGAAGAACATGCTATCTGAAGTAGCAAAAACCTCAACAGTGGCGCTCATAGCTGAAATCCTAGAAGTTGATTATGCTGAGCAGTTTAAAAACCCTAACCCTTATCAATCTTTAGAACCATCACAGTCACTATTAGAACACTGCTATGAAAGTGTCCCAGATTAACTAATACAATGTACATATAATTACCTACCCTGGCGAACCAGTTTCTTTAAACTGGAGTGGGTGGAGAAGAAACTTTTAAAAGGCCATCAGATTAAACAAGACCAGTAGACAACTGAAGTAGTATTTTTTATTATCAATGTAACCAATATAACTTGTGGGAAAGATATCTAGCTCACCATCAACTGAGCGTAGCTCAAAACCAGTCTAATTGGTATTGAAAACATCATATAACATTTTGTTGAAGTTTGTGCATTCTACCTCCAATAAACCCACATATGTCTGTTGTACGCCATCATGTGGCCATCACCAAGTTAGACACTTTCTCAAGAAACTGATGACAGTAACCTCAAATATTGAACGTGCGGCTAGAAGCTAACTTTGGAGAAGTCCGCTTTAGCTTAGAGACAAACCATAACTTGTCACTTGGACCAATAAGCAAGTACTGGAATTAGCACAAGAATTAAATGACAGATTGCACTTCGTGCAAAATCTTTATAGGATGAATGAGGGGTTACTGATTCCTGGGCCAACAGTGTAACTCAAACTTCTTGTTAGGATTAGTATGCCCACATAATCCAGCTTAATTAATTACAATAAAATTTGGTATATGTGCTGGGGGTAATTTACCATAGGGGATGTGAAAATTATCATAGGTGATGATAACTATTCTTGTTTATGATTCCTTTTGGGATGTTAAATAATCCGTCAGGACTTGATTTCACCGGATTACTAGTGTATCATCAGGGACAATACCTGACAATGAATTATGCATAATTTTGATTATTAATTTAATAATTCAAAACATTTTTATATTAGTTAATTGGAGTTTGTCATAGATCATCTCAGCAATCTATGATTAGTTGTTGAGGCTTCAGCAACGCTTCTGTTAGAAAATCACATGATGACCTTTTTAGGTAATATAACCTGCTGTTAATGAGTAAAAGATCCCTTATCTAAGCAGGTAGCTAGCCTAAAAAGGGTTACAGCTGATGTTGATCAAATACGTTGGACGCATTCTTTGACGCAACCAGATGGGCTCACATTTCTAGTCTGCGGCGGAATATGACTAAACAGATGAGAAAGATCATTGTTTTGCATGACTTCAGAGGGCTATTCCATAAATGACAGCTGCCATTTCCAGATGTGGGTACCAACGAAAGAGTTGGGCGCTGGATTCCCTATAAAGTGCCTTGATTTTAAGTAAATAAAGCATATACTTAAAGCTGATTGTATAGCATGTTAGATAATTTTGCATTTATTGCTCTTAGAATTAGAGTAGAAGATCGGATATCTTTTTGCTAAATATTTCTTGTAAAGTTCTCCGCGGCTCCTGTGTGAAAAGAGGAATGGAAAAGTTCATTTAAGAACCTCTGAACCTAGATGGAGTAGGTTAAGTTTTATTGAAAGGAAAGAGTTGCTTTGGACCAGACGTTGCCATCTCTATAGAAAGAGTTGAAGGGATAAGATTTTCTTAGGTTTTGGAGAGATTATTAAAATTTTTACAGTGGTTTGATGGAAGTTTGCCAGTACCTGTCCCAAGGAGAAGCCTGAGAAGAAGAGATACTTTAAGTTATGGGAATTTATCTGGATAAAAGTCTTCATACTAGTATCACCTATCCACACATACTATCAGACTATAATAATCAACAGTTGTTGGTTGCACACATCAGAAACTGTGCGGTTATTAAATGTTACAGGAGTAACCCTATCTGAAAGTTTATATTTGGTGCTCATTACATAGAATGTTGAGTAGCCACATCTCAAAAGTTTACACCACCCATAACCAAGTACCCATAATACTCTAGAAACAGCCAATATACTCCTAATCTAAAACAAAACAAGCGTGTCAAATGAGCTAGATCAGGTCTCAACTAGTGAAACAATACATTTATTATACTTCAGATGATCAACATGTCCCCAAAATTATGACAATTAATCAACAAGTCATAATGAAACCATGATGAATTGGATGTAAAAATTCATTAATCTGTTTTTCCATGTGAATTTTATCTTTTTTTCTTATTTTTTTGATCTATAGATTTTGATATAAAATATTTTAAATCTTTTTAAACGTTGAAGTGCTCACCAATTGATACCATCTTCACAGACCACCCAAACAAAATATGTGCATGGCCCAGGCCCAAGATAGCTCTTTAAGCTCCCTTTGATTCTTCCTCCCCCTCCTATAAAGGCAACAACCCTAATAGTATATGTTGCCAGTCTATTATCTAAACATTCCTTTTGAAATACATATCTTTCTTAACTTACTGTTTGTGGAACTCGCCCTCTACACCATGCCAATAGTCTTAAAGTCAATATGACAAATCACACCTCCATCCCATGATACTATCAGTATTCTTGGAGCGTATGCTCTTCCAATGACTTGTAACTTTTGATGCAAGGATTACTCGCAATATCATATGTTCCTGACCACTTGTCAGGACTGTGTATAGGTGGCTCACAAAAATAGGCTTTAAGGCTTCTCAGAGTTGGATGTAGTTATCTTTAATATAAATACATAAAGAAGCCAAGCTCTTAGGATAGTTAGGACTTGCTGAATTACTTTTTAGAAAGTTTCAGGGATGAAATTTTTAAAATATATAAGCTCTAAACCAATAAAGGTTCATATTAAGCTTTGAACATTTACTAAAGCTTTAGTTAATCAAGCCTTGAATGCTCACGCTTAAACTATTAATCAGGATCTCCTTATGCTTCAGGAAAGATAGATGATGAAGCGTCTTCCTTTGTGACATTTTATACTTTTAGAATCTCTATAATCAATTATTTGTCACCTTAATTTTAAGTGTTGAAATTGGCGCTTAGGCATCAGATTTTAAGTGCACAAGCATTTTACTCAAATATATGGTGCTGTTATATGGATGTAACCTTATAAAACTTTTATAAAAACTTTTTGGCAAGAGAGAGGCTTATTCAAGAAAGAAGAGCTTATTGTAGTATCTAATTTGGCAGGCTCTGTAGCTCACTAAAAATTCTTTCATTGCGCTAGGTTTCTCAAGCAACATAGGGAAAAAACCTTCTTATAATTTAATTCTGCCTAGATTTTCTCCTTTCTTCAATAGAGTTATTATTGGAGCATTTAAGATTTACTAAGCAGCACCTAAGCTTGGTAAACAAGTAGAGAAAATATCTAAGTTAGGCCAAGGGACGAATTACTAGAACCAAGGGTAACTCCATAAAAGTTGCAATCAACTAATTAAAATTGAGAGACCATTATTTGATCATCACCAATTTAATGACCCTTATGCTGAATATCTTATGCCTGCATGGGGTGCAAGATAAAATGCTAGGATTTTAAAATATTTTCATATAGGAAATCTAAGGCCATGAGCTAAAGCAATAAATAAATTTAGTCAGCAGAAATTACACTGATGGGATTAAGAATTTGATTCGCATTTTATTACTTATGTCCAAAGTCACCAAAGCAAAATTCACCAAAATTAAGGTAATATAATTTTGGAATTGTCTATAAATTCTGGGCCTATGAGTGGGTAAATCGAATGTTTAATAGCTTCAGTATCTAAATATTAGTTAAACTATAACTTTCAAATATATAATATATAACTGGATGATTTGTCTTGCAAATTTTAACATTTTATCCCTCATTCTACTAAACATCGTGCAACAAAGATTAATGGGGGTTGGATGGTTCTTTTGAGAGCCCTTGACTGTAAGTCTGATTTTCAGGTATTAATTCTTAAGGAACTTAGCATGATTTCAATTAATAAGGTGGATTTTAGTGGGATCTTTAAAGTATAGACATCTGTATACGTTCTTGGGATAGTCCCTATGCAAGGTGGAAGCCTTGTCCTGATAAGAAGATCAGCAGATATGAGCATGAGGGACTTACCTTCAAAATATTTAAATATCTCATTAAGTCCTGAGCTAAGGATTGATCCCACATAATCAGGTTTTTTTGAATTCAGAGAATTACTTATATTACTTTGAATTTGGCTAATAATCATATAATATAATTTGAACATAATTTACCCAATTCTGAGGCCACATTCACCCAACACCATCATCAGTGACCCAACAATCACAATATCAGTATCAGCTGTTCATTCCGGAAACTGGCAGGTGGAACTCTATACCAGGACTATTGGAAGAACTCATGCTTGAGGTTTATACTAATTTAACTGATGCTACGAAACTATCACCAGGAGTTCAAGAAGCTCATCTGATATTACATATGGGACGTGATGATGGACAAACCTTTTAAGAAACAAGAATGATCAAAAATCACTCCTTGCAATTTCCAGTGACTTTTTACTTCCTCTTTTCTTTCAAAAAGTACTATAAATAGTACTTTTTTTGATAAAGTACTTTTTCAAAGAATAACAGATTTTTATTTATTATTTAGTTATATTTTATTTCAATGAACAAAGTCTCATCTAATGCTACGTCTTAGTAGTCCCTATCCTCTCAGCTGATGGTGATGCCTAAGCCTCCTTCAATCAGCCACTATGTCAGGCTCCCAGCTCTAGCACATGCAAGCACATCTGGAGGAAGAGCAACATCTGGTGCTCATGACAGGGGCGCTTTCAGGGTGCACCTGAGGAGATCCCCTCACTTTTAGATGAAAATAACAAATCTACTACAAACACTCTAGATTCTGACCTTCTGAACTATTTCCTCTGGAACAGCCAAGACACAGTAATGTGTGAATCAACTTCCAAAAGAAATCTTTTGCTTATGTCCTTTAAGACTTAGTGCATTTCTTAACTTCCATTTAGCAGAAACCTTTGCTTGACCTGTTAAAATTATCTAACAAATTTAAAAGAGATGTTATTTAGCAAAAATGCCATCAAATATGGAAAAAATAATGAAGACATTAATTTATTTCAAAGAACAGACACTTTATTTTGAGAAGATGTGGGATGCTATGTGAGAAGAAGCTTTTGAAGATATCATTGGACAAATGACTATTAGATGGTAGGAACAGTCTACTGTGATGAAAAGGCCATGTTAAAACGCGTTTTTGGCTTTGAAGATAACCAAAAAGAAATTGCAAAGCTACAACTCACTCTCCAGTTAAAAAGAGATCAATTCAATTAAAGTGCTTTAATTTTGATAAAAGCCAATAATCTTAAATACTGACAAAAATTATTTATTTAGGTAACCAAAAGCAAATTTTAAATTATGAAACGTTTCATACTCTGTTGTTTCAGAGCAGAAAGTGAAAACAAAACACATTATCTTTCTGGACCCAAAAATGCCAATTGACAAATCAAACTTGGCCAAACAACCTCAACAGAACTATTGACCCATTTGAGTTGGTACAATTTAAGAGCTAATTTCCAAGCTCATTGATAGCACAAAGCCTTGAGAACCCCATGGAAGCTCCAAATACAGCCAGCGCATTGAAATACCAAAAGCGCTGGAAAAAACACTTGGGATTCAACTTCTTGCAAGTAGCAATAGTACTAAGCTCAATGACTTCTCACCACAAAATCCATTTCCATCAATTTTGAAAGCTCTCATCCAAAGTATGGCCAAATTTTAATGAAATGAATTATCACTTTTACCTGGCTCAGCTCTCTACTTGAAATATCTCTGGTCCCTTTAAACCTGAGCAAAAAATATATTTGAGTAGCTTAAAAACTAAGGCTGAGGAATTAACTTTTATCAAAAGCTGAGAACTTACATCAAAGGAGAAAGCAACTGTCTTAACTAGCAAGGCACCGCCCACTGAACAATCATCTGAACCCAAAACTGTCCCTAAAGTTGGGAACAAGGTTACCATCTAGTACTAAAAAAAAGTTGGGAACAAGGTTGTCAGCTCAGATGATCTGTGTCTTGTGGGGTACACCAAGTTGAATAACCAAACTGTTAGCCACTTTAAACGTACGGTTTCAAACGTTCCCAAATTTGAATACTCCGTTGACCTCAACTCTCAATCTTACACCTCATAAATTCTACCACAGCCACCTTCAGATTTAAGACTGAGTTTCTCCCACCGTCAGAATTAGATAGAACTTTATTGAGACCTACCACACTGTGGAGCCTGACTTAAAAATTCCCACAAATCATTATAAGGTTGATTATGACGCCACCACTAACTTCTCCTGTGCCATGCATCAGTTTAAGAATTGGAATGAAGTGAAGGCCCACTGACAATGATCAACCTCCATGTGGTAATGGGCTTTGGCTTACTTGACCCAGCACCACGCCACCATATGGTGTTCTCTCATCTGTTTGTCAGTGAAACAGATGGTCACCTGATGTTATACAATCTATTTGTCCTTGGGCGAAAGCTGGGTCAATCTCGTATCTGATGCCTAGATAATCTCATTATCTATATGCGCCTCAAGAACGCCGTTGTTGTCCACTACCAGCTAACTTCCAACCAGATTTTGTGCTATCTTGACTCAGCTACTCCAACGGTCTACCCATGCGAGTATGCATCCTACCTGGCCCCCACAGCCTCAGCGCGCCTTCATGAGTCCAAAGCCGCCTATTGCTGGATTATTGACGCTTAGATCTACTGCGCCATGAAGATAATTAGTCAATTAGGGCCTAGCACCTCTTACTCAGACCCCCAAACTTGTAATGCCCTGTGAATCAATACAAGGTTGCCTGTGACATTTTTGCCAACCTTACCACCACGCTTAAGGGCAATCTTTACCTTCTTGACTCTGAATATTCTGTACTTAAATATAATCAGTATTAGATGAAATTTACTAATGGCGACAAGTCCCAGGTACTACTGTCCCAGTACGTCATCAGGCCATTTGTTATACACAATCTTAAGCGCAAGGCCACCCAACTCCAAGAAAACTTTTAGTACATGGCCTATTCTCTCTTCAATATGAAGATCTAGAGCAGCCTCTTGTTTCAGAAAGAGCTGGCTCAAACCTTGACTGGCCATCATCAGATGAACATCATCAAGTATTGAGATAAAGTGAATCAGTCAGTCAATAAAAACAATATATCACGAATACCTCAACAATTAATTGGTTCAAGCTTTTTAAGAAGGAACCAAGACTTACTCCCCTTGGACAAGGCTTGAGGAGGGCTCTCTCAGGACTTATATATGCAAGGTGGAAGCTTTGTCCTATGGAGAAGATAAGCAGTTTTGAGTATGAGGGAATTAACCTTCAAGCTATTCGAATATTTCAATAAGTCCCAAATTAAGGCTCAATCCTATGTCATCAGGTTGTTTCTGAATTCAGAGAATTACTTGAATTACTTTAAATTTGACTATTAGGCGTTTTAATATTATCCTCAATTATTTTACTTATTCCAAGGCCCCGTTCACCCAACTCCATCATTAGTGGCACATAAAATCCAATATCTCTATCAGTTGTTCATTCTGTAAACTGTCAGATGGACCTCTATATCAGGACTATTGGAACAGCTCCTGATTAAGATAAATACTAATTTAACTAATTCTACGCAACTATCACCATGAGATCAAGAAGCACAGCTGATCTTACAGGTGGGACGCAGTGTTGGACAAACTTCTTAAGGATCAAGAATTATCAATGAATTACTCCTTGCTATTCTAATTAATCTTTATTTCCCTTATCTTTTATCAATACTTAAATAGTATTATCATATTTTTAATAAGTTTTTATAGAGAATAACTTAGATTACAAAGGAAATAAAAAACTGTCTGCTGCATATGTTTTTTCAACTGTTTTATATACTTTGGCACTGGTGATTCCAAATATAAAGTCAGTTTTTTTGCATGTATTAGTTTCATGAAATACAGCAAATATAGAATCATTATACACCAGCTTTATATCAAGCTTTGCTTGAAGCAATTAGTAAAGGCTTTGAATACTGAAAAAAATTTTCAACACATTGTTTCTACTTTTCCTGGTCTATCATCTGACAAAAATAAAAATATTTAGGTTTGATGGTCCTCACAATTTACCCCTATACGTGACAAGCTATTTGTCAGAAAGATGGAATAAAAGGAGAGAGCAGCATACATGTCTTTTGTAGCAGTTATTAACAACTTACTTGGTAACAAGAAGGCATAAAACTAAACATTTCTGGTTTAAAGGATGCTAAAGGGTTTTTGTGATCTTGGATGCAACTTGAGTATTAAAATTCACTTCCTGAATAGCCATCTTGATCAATCTCCTGAAAACCTTGAAGATGTTAGCAATGAGTAGGGGGAACGCTTCCTCAAGACCTGAAGATAATGAAAGAGCGTTATCAAGGGCGATGGGACACGCATATGATGGAAGACTACTGTGGAGCATGTCTTGATTCCAAAATGACTGGATGATAATTGAGGGACAGCTATGGCGGAGTGGGAAGAATCCGCAAAACATAATATCAGTTATGATTATTTGAGTGCCTCAAGATGAGGCGATATTGGGACATAACGAGTTACTATTGGATCACCTCTAAATAAAGTAATAATGCGGTGTCAACATTAATGAATATGAAGTAAATCACCTACAATTAGGGTAATAGAGAGCTAGAGAATAACAAGCTGAAATGAAGAAGAATCGGTGGAATAGAATAGCCCAAGCAATGAGAGCGGTATTGTCAAAAGCCAGTGTATATAAGTGAGATGGGCAATTAAGAGAAGGGAGTTTGTTATAGTAGAGAGAGAGAAACAGCGAAAGATCGCTAGATTTATTAGAATAAATAAAATAGTTGTTGGGGCGATTGCTCCTAATTTTTAGTATATTTACAATTGTGTCCAGAAGACTAGCAATCCCCACATTGTATTTCTGTTGCTGAGTGGGTTTGACCTGCACAAGCAATATGGCGGATCCTAATGATACCATCCAATTGTATAACAGTGTTGCTCACTACAGGGGCCCATTGATCAACTACCAAGTACTACAAAACTTCAGTCGCCAGCCATGTCTTAAACAGCCTGTGTTGCTGGGGAATCTTCATGAAACACTGCACCAGCTGGGTATGAGGAACTCAAACTTACCTTAGACGCAGTGCTCAAAAACAGGATGAACTCCTTGAATAACGAAATGCTGTCATGCACCAGCTTGATAGCACGTTTAGCCATATGCAAATTTTGGGACAACAAAACAAGGAACTTGCCAACCAGTTGAATGATACTGAGAAGCTGCAGTGCGCAGAGCGGAAATTGACCAGTGCCTCTTGGTCTTCTAACTGCGACAAGGATGACCATCAATAGGGGGCATCATATGAGGAAGAAGATGAAGCTGGTCGAAGCTACTACACCCAGGATAGTATCGGATACAAATATGAGTCAGAGTGCCAATTCCCTCTAGTAATGGGGGTGCCACCCATGGCAGAAGGTCACGCTACCCCTGAAGCAATGGATATCCCAACTTCCGCTGGTCCAGCTTCTCATTGGGGACTGCTTTTGGATCTTGATCCATTCCTCAGTATGCGTCAAAAAACTGTGAAAATGATTTGGAGATTAACATCAAGAAACTACCTCCATTTGATCAAAATGGGAATATCCATGGTTTCTTCAAACAGTTTAAATTTTCAGCAGAAGGTGCCTCCAATAGATGGAAGGCTAAGCTTTTGATATCCATCTTAGATGTCGGAAGTACTGATTAAGTCACCTGTTACCTCCCAAGTAGCTCTGTCACCTATAGGGACGTAAAAGATACTGTGCTTCGCCTGTTTGGTGGTATCTCAAAGATGTCACAGCTGAAAGCAGAATCCTTAATAATCAGGTTCTGCCAAAACAAGACTCTCCTGGAGTTTGCTGACTGATCTATAACAGAATCCCACATTCTAATTGGGGAAGGGTACTTAGCAGAGGCCGACATGTGCATCAACATAACCTCCACAATGAAGCCATATCAAGAACTTCACAATGTCATTTTGCCACTTCTGGATGAAGACATACCTTTTCTCAAGATTGTACAGCTTTTGGGTGCATATCCATTAATTTTCCACCGCTGAATATGGAATGGAAGACTACCACCTCTACTGCACCCTCTTATTCAGGAGAATACTCTCGTCTGACTCTGGCTCCATTTAGCAATCCTTGACCTTACTATAACTCTGCGCCTCATCCTCTCTGAATTATACTCAACAGATTGATCAGTGTCAATGGGCTGGTCACAAAAACTGTCAGCAACTCAGCTACTGACCATTACCTAGATACGCCAAACGTCAGTAATCATCTTACCAACCTGGGCCTGGTTATGACGAACAACCCTAAACTTTCCAATCTGGACCCTCTTATGACACTCAATGACGTGGATCTTGTGGGGTTAAATGATATGAATGCGGCCTCTCTGGTCATTTGGCAAAATTCTGTCATAGCCGTGTAAACTACACACACCAAGATCAATACTATCTGGTAAAAGATGGAGCGAAGTAGAGATGGGACCCTCTACCTCCGCGATTCCAACTCAAAACGTCCCTGAATCAATAGTAGTATATCCTGTGGAAGTCTCTCAGTACAATGACGAAATTTTATTCCAGCAGCCAGTTGGAGGAGTGAACGTAGTGACATGAGCTCAATCCAAAGCCACGCCGGATGAAGAATCCCCAAAACAGCCAAATATTTATGCCTATCAAATGCTTGATCAAGCTTCCTCAGACAAGCTTGATTCTGCTGCAGATGCGCCAACTCTGAAAGAAGTAAACGTCGTTCTTCCAGTAGATGCCATTGTCAAATAATATCCCCAAGTTAGTGAGAAAATAGTGAGTTTTTATGAAAAAGAGATCCCGTGAGTGTCCATGTATTAAACAGTCAATATTTTTCTATATTCTGAGTGTACATACTATGATATTTTGTAGCAAAAACTAGAGTTCGCAAAATAATAGATACTGGTGTTCCAGTCAGCATAGTTTCTACTAAGTTGATGGAGAAGTTGACGTTAAAACCTGATGCAGACCATCAAATGGTGTATGGTACTGCTGGAGCAGAAAGCACCTTCTCTGAGGGGGCTTACAGTGTACTACCTCTGCGCTTTGGGTCCATTGTCATTGTATCTCCAGTGATTGTGCTACCAAACAAAACTATGACTTGTTAATCAGAACTGCTTTCCTGCGCCATTTTGGGGCTGTCATTAATATGACAGAGGAGCCCCACGCCATTCTGGGACAGCAAATCTCAATTTAATTCACCTCTAGTGGAGTACCAAAGTATCCAAGACATATGAGCCATATCAACCTTGTATTTAGTGATGGGTGATGCCAGTTTGCTATCACTGACTAAAGCGCAAGACTTGGCCCCTACCCAGCAGATATTAATATCAAGGGATACCTCTTAGAGATGCAGGGCCCATATCTATTCCTTCTGGACATCAAGTCTTAGTGAACACCGAGTTAGAGGTTGAAGTGCCTGTTAGGCTATATGAGGAAGTCATTGGGCTCTATCATCAAACACAGTTTGAGTCTCATGTGGTTCCAGAGATTATACTTCCAGGACATGGAGAGATTAAGGTTTTGTTAGCAAACCTCCAGAGCGAACTAATGCAAATCCACTGAAACCAAATAATAGCGTATTTACATTTGATCCAATAAAAGAGGTCCTTCAAGTTCATGATTTTGGAGCTTTAACGAATTTGGTCTACCAGTTGAGGCACTGGTTGGTGTACTAATGGTGGTACCATGGAGTAATTTAATTGGACTGTTTGAAGAGCAAAAAGACCAAGCAATAGCTTTAATTTAGAAGTACAATGGGATTTTCACTGTTGACAATCACAACTTAAGGTGTGCTCTGGGGATGGTCCACTGAGAGGACACAGGAGATCATCCCCCTATAAGGTCTAAGCTGATCTTCCAATTAAGTGCATCAAAAGATGTTGTCACTAATGAAATTGACAAGTTGCTGGAGCAAGGGATGCTCAAACTGTCCAAGAGTCCATGGGCTTCGCCCGTTCTGATTATAATAAAGAAAAATAACACCAACTTTATAGTAATAGACTATCGGAAGCTCAACAGTATTACATAAATGTACTCATACCCCTTGCCAAGGATTGACAATGCTTTGGATCGGTTAGAGTGAGCCTGTTATTTTCAGCAATGGGGTAGATATCCAGTTACTGGAAAACTGAGTTACCCGTGGCAGAACAGGAAAAATGTGCTGTAATCACTTCCAAAGGCCTTTTTCAACTGACTCAGATGCCTTAAGGGCTGTGCAACGCCCTGGCTACGTTTCAGCAAGCCATGGACACTATTCTTGGTGACCTGAAACTATCATGCATCCTTGTATACCTAAAATAATATTAGCTTTTTCTCTCAAACCTTTTTGGAGCACCTCAATCATTTAGAAGCAGTATTCAGCCAGCTTGCTGGGTCAAACATTAAAATTAAGCCTCGAAAATGTAACTTCTTCAAAGATCAGATGGAACACCTGGGGTTCGTGGTAGACTCTAAAGGGCTGAACCTACACTCAGCCAAGGTGGAGGCCATCAGCAAAATGATTATACCTACTAGTAAATGTGACATACAGGTACTTTTGGGAATGGTCAGTTACCACAGCACTTTATCCCTAATTTTAGCTGTGTTGGGGGGCCACTATTCAAGTTGTTAAAAAAGAAAGCTGTGTTCAAATGGAAAGAATTTCATCAATACGCTTTCAATACACTTCGTACAGCTTTGACCAGTGCACCGGTGTTACACTATCTGAACTTTGATCAGGAGTTTATAGTGCAGACAGATGCATCCCTTTACGCCGTTGGGGCAGTACTTTCTCAGAAAGATTATGAGGGAGAGGAACACCCTGTAGTATACTGTAGTCGAAGTCTGAACTGCCATGAGCATAATTATACTGTGACTGAGAAGGAGTGCTTAGTGGTAATATACAATTATAAACAATTCAGAGTCTATTTGATTGAGGTAAAGTTTAAAGTCATAACAGATCACGCGTCATTATGCTGGTTGCAGAACCTCAAAGAACCTGAAGGATGTTTGGCTTGAGGGCTCTTAAATTTCAGGCTTATGACTTTGAAATCCTTCTTCACTCAGAAGTCAAGCATCAGAACGCTGACTGTTTATCTCAATTGCCGATTATTGCCATGACGGTGGGCCTCAGCAATGTGATGAACAATAAGATGCTCAGCGGAAAGTACAATGACGAACCATCCCAAGTGATCAAAGTGTTAAATGAGATCTGAACGAATACCTTCCAATGGAATGGGGAACTGTACAATTGGATTGGCGATTATATAGTAAAATCTCCATGACCCTCAGCATGGCTAGGAATTAATATGAGCGCCCATAAGGCAGTTGGACATGGTGGGGTGCGCAATACAATGGAGTTGTTGTGCCACGGTACTATTGGGAAAGCATGAACTTCAATGTTCTCAAAACCATTTCCTGTTGCTATCAGTGTCAAGTGGAGAAGCCATTCCGCCATAAGACTTTGTATTAGGTAGTGAAACCACATTTTGCTTGGCATACGGTTTCCCTTGATGTTGTTGGTCTCTTGCCAACAGGAGCTAACAGGTGTAAGTACATTCTGATGGCTATCGACCACTTGACCTGGTAGGTCAAAGTGAGGGTGATATGTGATTTGTGTGCAGTTACAGTGAAAATTTCGTAATGGAATGCATTATTCAGTGACATAGCTGCCCTCAGTTTATTCTCACTGATAATGGGACTAAATTTACCTCACAAATTTTCCCCAAACTGAATGAGCTTTTGGGTATTCGTGGGGTTCTTAAAACTCCATACCACCCCAAATCCAATGGAATGATCAAATGAGCGAATGGGACTTTGGTGAACATACTAAGAAAATTAGTAACAGATCGACCTTCTAGTTGGAGTTCTCTCCTTTCCACTGCCTTGTTTGCCTATAACATTAGATACCATTCTGCCATGGGGAATAGTCCCTTCCAAATACTATAGGCTGACACCTGGCTCTTCTGGCATTACTTTATTCATGTGTAGACACCAGTGAATTGGAACCCCACTGCTATTTGACTAACCTTTTAAACACTCTAATCAAATTGCAAACCAAAGTATATTCCTTCAGCTTAGCCAAGAAGATCAGGAATCAGGCTGCCAATCAGGTACATCATAGTGGGTTGGCGCAATTCAAAGAAGGCAATATGGTTCTCTTCCATGACCAACATGGGTTTGGGCAAAAACACAAGCTGGCCAGTATTTGGATTGGTCCATTCGAAGTTATAAAGAAAACTAGGGATGACGCATATACCATCAAGGACCCCACTTGTGGTCAGATCATTAACTGAGCGCACACGAAACTCCTCCGACCATACAAGCAATAGGAGCCTTATCATCCAGTCAAGGAGGGGGTAATGTCACGATTCCAATATGACTGGACAATAATTATGGGACAGCTAGGGCAGATTGGGAATCTGCCAAACATGATATCAGTTACAATTATAGATGTTCATTGAGACAAGGCGATATTAGGATATAACAGGTTATTATTGTATTGCCTCTAAATATGGCGATAAGGCAATAAGGTGATGCTGACATTTGACAAATACAAAGTAAATCGCCTACAATTAGGGCGATAGAGAGCTAGAGAATAACAAGCCAAAATAGAGGAGAATCAGTGGAATAGAATAGCCCAAGCTATGAGAGTGGTATCATCCAAATCTGCTGTATATAAGTGAGATGGGCAATTGAGATAAGGGAGGTTGTTAATAGTAGAGAGAGCGGAACAGCAAAAGATCGCTGTATTTATTAAAATAAATAAAAGAGTTGTTGGGGCGATTGCTCCTTTCTTTTAGTATATTTTCAAGTGTGTCCAGAGGACCAGTGATCCCCACATCGTCTGTCTGTTGCTCAGTGGGTTTGACCTGTATGAAAAACTTGGTGAATCCTAATGATGCTGTCCGTTTTATAGCAGAGCATTAAACAAGACTGACCTGAGCAAGTCCAAATATGCAAGAGCTACAAGCTCAAATTCTTGCCTGAATGAGTTTTGCATGCTCTCTATGTCACAATGTTGTATAATTAATTCAATCTTCCATCTGTATGTACATATAAATGCTATAGTTAAGAAATTATATGTTTGTATTTACTAGTTTTTATGTCATATTTATGCACAAAATAAGTGATTTTAATCCTTTGCATTTCAAAACTGTATGTATAATTTTACGCCCTTGCATGTTTTTGTGTTTAAATGATTTATATCATCACCATGAAGGTGATTAAAATAATATCCCACATTTTTAAGTTGAGACATATGCTGAAAGATTTTGAAATTTTACATTGTAAACATTGTTTAAAACGAATTGCAAAAAACTGTATTTTGCAGAGAAAAATTAACTTTAGATATGAAAGCAGAGCACCCAAATTAGTTAAGATTAAGTTTTATCAAAGCAAAAAAAGTTTTGTTCACCAGTGATATTTATTTTATTATTTATTTATAATCTATTCCAATGAAAACCAACCTCTTCTCATGCACCCACCAATAAGGAGCCAGAATGGACTACAGTAAGTTCTAAAACATCCTCCCAGCCACCCGCCACAGATTACTCATATGCAAATAACCCAATCAAATTCAACCAAAATCCATGGGATTACTTGGTTGAGTTTGACGAATCAGGTGAGTTTATCCCTGAAGTCAAATGGGTTAGGCTCCTTCATTTGAAATTTACCTCAATACAAAATATGTTTTTATCTTCCAACGCGCCATTATTTGCCTCGCCCTGATGCCACCCTATACAAAAGTGACTACCAACTAGCTGAAGAGGAAGTTGCCTCTCAGGAATGTCGCCCAACCAATAAAGCCATTGCAAAATCAGTTGCTTACTGGCTACGGGCCTGCCACCTCTTTTATCTTCCCTAGTACAATGCTCCCAAAACATAAAAGAACATCTCCGCTATTATCAGGTGGCGAATCAGCAGTATAAAAAGTTTCATTGGTTGCAGATTTCAGCCCAAAGACCCACCTTACCCACAACAACCTCACAATCTTTACCACCCTACCTAAAGTACGCCTTGAGGGTGAGAAAGCTCTTAAAACCTACATTTCCACCCTCCTCATTGCACACATTGAGTTGCAAGCAGTCTTTGTTATCTTGACCCCCATTTCCATGATGCGCTTATGCCAGAGCTCTCAGCTTTGTGCCATTGCGTGTCCAACAAGATGAGGAAGAAGAGCCTTCTGATCCCCCTTTACCCACAGTCATAGTTGTATAGCAGTTTCCACCTTCAACTTTGTTGGTGTGTTTTGCTTTGATTTTGCATCACATTGAGTGATCTGTCTTTCTCATTTCGACTTTTTTTATTTTTGTTTTACTTAAGTTGTAGCTTGTTTGAGCATCAGTAATGTCCATCACCTGGTCGGTATACCTCATATAAATAAATAATTTATTCCAATGAACAGTCTTGTCCATTGCTGCATCTTGTAAAGCCCTTGTCCGCTTGGCTGATGGTGATGCACTCTGCCTCCTTCAATAAGCCACTATGTCAGGCTCCAGTTTTAGCACCTGCAAGTGCATCTGGCAAAAGCGGACAGATGTCTTCTATTATCTTAAAGGGTTTTTTCTAACTATGCCCTACTTTTCTAGTGCTTCCAAATCCATGGTTATCATAATACCAAGCCAATTACCATATGCCAAAGTAAATAATGTATGGATGTCTTTACTATCATGTATTCTAGTTTTATCTTTCTGAGCCAGCGCATTCATTATGGTAGGAAGAACTATATAGCTGAATTAAGGTCTGAGTGAGCATCTCATTGTATCTGCTGCCACTTATGATTTCTTCTTTTAAAAAGATTGTATAAGTGGGGGTTTCTAAAGATGATTCTCATAAAGTAAAGCAAATGGGGAGTTTACCAAGGCTGAGTGATACACACAATCTGTACGCAAAAATGGCGGAAGGTGGGAAAAGGTATCAGTTGGACACTTTGTCTATAATTAACTTAAGTAAAATCCCAACAAGAGTATCATTCACTTTTATGACGGTTTTTGTCTCAGGGTGATAGGGTATAGACAATACCTCTCTTATACCCATCAAATCATAAAGCTTAACAATCATTTGGAATGGGAAATTAGTCACATTGTCTGTCAACAGAAATGGTGACATCCTTATTAATAAATATCTTCCAAGATAAATTTAGCTGTAGTCATGGCCCCTAAATCTCTGAAGTTTTGGCTTACCCAATTGGTGAGGTATTATTGTCAAAACATATACTAAGTTAACCATAAGTATTGGTCAAGGGCCACACAACGTTAATAGAGATGGTGTGCCAAGAAAAATTGGAGTTTTTCAATTGATAAGAAGTGACCTTTTGGTAGGGCATTTCTTCTTGGCATTCTTGGTAGCAACTGAGAGTCTCATGAATTTTGTAAGACTTGGAATTTCAACAATAATGGGATCAAATTTGCTTACTTGTTTTAATATATTACCCATGCCTATCGTCCTATGGGTGGCAACAATCATGTCTGTACACTTGTGTGCCTAATGTTCAAAAGGGTTGTTAATTGATAACTTCTACGTTTCCCAATGTCCATAAAAATATTCTGCATCATTTTGTCCAACGTGCGTTGAACCTCTGTAGGTTCATCTAATATTGCCAAACCATCCTATCAAACAATCCATTGGCAAGATCAGCCAGTAAGGCTATAATAGGCAGATGGGCAAGACCATCAGCGTTCTGATTTTTAATGCTGGGGCGTTGTTGAATGTCAAAGTCGTAGGCTTGTAATCCTAAAGCCCAGAAGGCCAACCATCCTTCCTGCTCCATCAGGTTCTACAACCGCTGCATAGAAGCATGTCTCATTACCATGATAAAATGTACTAAGAGAATGTAACCCTGAAACTGTTTAAAAGATTAAATGACATCATGACGTTTTTTCTTGGTAACAAAATGATTTCATTTGTGCACTCATAGTGTCCGGCTTCAGTAAGCTACAAGATGGTCCACGATTTATAATCAAGTTAGGATAACACTGCCTTACGGTGGTGATGTAGGCGTCCATTTGAATATTAAATGGTTTGTTAAAGTTTTGGTACATCAGTATCAGCGCTGTGGTAAGAAAAGGCTTTAGCTTGTCAAAGTCCAGCTGGCTGTTTCAATCCATTTGAACGGTACCACATTCTTAAAATGTGAAATTATGGCCTACCTATTTAATAAAGCTCTACACTAACTGGCGATAGTAGCTGACCATCCCCTTTAAATACCCAAATATCCAGTTATCTACTTGCCATGTTTTTGATAGACTTAATCTTAGCAGGCTGGGGACATAAGCCCTATTTGTTAATGACAACCCCACAAATAAAGTTGTTTGCAGAAGAAAATTCACTTATGGGGTTTGTTTTTTAGATCAGCCTTAGCCAGGTGGCGGAAAACTTTCTCTAAGTGCTGAAACTTTCCATAAACATACTAGAATAAACATCTATATAGTCAAAAAATACTATCACATAGGAAAAATTAAATTCCCAATCTGCTATCTATAGCATGCTAAAATGTTGCAGGGGCGTTACACGGCCCTTGCAGCATTTTAATGGTTTTAGTATAGACCCTGAGCGACAATCATAGCGCACTTCTCATGCTCCACCTTTGGCAGCTCAATCTGCCTACATCCAGAAATTATAACAATAGAGGAGAAATACTGTTCGCCACCCAAGTGGTCTAGCACATCATCAATTTGTAGTAAAGGTTTCAGGCTTGTTGATTTTTCTCTTGGTTGGTACCTTTGAAGGTTACTTTTATTATTAGTCAATAGTAGCTCCAGCGGGAATTTCTTAGGCGCTGTGCTCCTAAGACAAATCTCTCAACGGAAGTTTGTCATTGAGGCTACTCTGTTTACTTCAAACATTCAGGATTTTTGTATGAAAACAGGCAGGAAAATATCTAGTACAACAACTAGGCAGTCCGAGGGTATTTTTAATAGTCAGAAATTGGAGATATTTAGGGGCCTTACGTGATTTGTGATCGTTTAGGGTAGATTTTTTGGGAAAATTGGGATTGAGTCAGGTATAGAGGTCTCTTGATTGCTGAACCAGAGTACAAAGGCTTTTGGTATACTTGTCCTTCCTTGCTCGTGGCAACAGATTTCAATGACCCCTGAAAAAAGATCTGTTCAAAGATAATCAGCGTCCTTGTGAGGTAAATTGGCTGATTCATAGAGGTTTTGGATCCCATTTTCTCTTTCAGGTGATTGTTATCCATATCATTTTCAGTATCTGCCAAATAAGTGGATCTCCTCTGATCAGGTTGCAATGCAGATTATGTTCAATTCTCTTCCATCTCAACATGAACCCTCATTTTTCCTGACAAAAGGGTAGGAATTTTATCTAATTTTAGAAAAACAGATTTTATATTACCACTCAATGCATTATATCATTCTTTTTTATAGCCAATACTGAGGAGGCCCAAGGAATCTTGGGGGCACTTAGATCCCCTGCTGCACGAGATGGTTGATTTTGTGGTTGAAGACCTCATATGACATCGTTTAATATATAGTAGGACAAAGTTAAATTGTCAGATGATTACCAGTATCAAACTGGTGAAACAGATCATTTTCACACTTTAAAAATATAGTCGTTTTTAGAAAAAGAATGCTAGACTTTTTGAAACAGGGCCAGATCTTGGTCCTTATCATCTTCTGTCAAACCATAAAAGGCGTTCTTGAGGTACTAAGGATCCTACCAACTGACACTTGTTGCCCTCTAGCTCAAGTTACCTAAACACTAAAGCTATGGATACCTGATATCTCCTAAAATGGGTAAAACATAAACAAAGGCACCGATTTGGTGTTTTTTATTTAAACAGAATCAGGATAAAGTTTGGCTAAAAGCGCCTATTTAACCATGGTCTAGGATGATAAACCCAGGCTCGGTGATAGGAAGTTTTGTTTGGCTAAACGTTAAACTACTCGCTGTATAATCCCTAAGAAATTTTAAATAATTTTGGTCCCCGCTATTAATTGATGGCCCTCTGGAATGGTTAGGCTGCGATTAGCACTTAATAGAATACCCTTGGATTACAAAATCTGATTGGGTAATCACTGAGTATGTCCACATGGCCGCTTGTAACAAGTTTGACTCTATACATTCTTTAATACAATGTTAAAAAACACCTGATTTTAAGGCGTTGGGGCCTCACCTTCTGTTTATCATACTAAAATAGTATGTCCAAATAATTCCAAATTATTCTTTATAAAATCAGCTTTAATACAAAGGGCTTCATAAATGTGGTACTAATTGGAATTTTATAATTTTTGATTATGGTAACGATGGCAGGAGCAGAGATCACCAGTGAGCTAAACTAAAAAGCAATTCACTTTATGCTTTTTCAGATGTTGTTGTCTGTGGGCTGGCAGCACCATAGTTTTTCTGATGATCTATGTCCAAAACAATCCCAAGTTGTTTCACTAATCTTGTGGACGCAATATTAATGGGTGCCTCGATGTCTATTTAGCTCAAACTTTGATCTTATATACAGCAATAAAATATATAAAATAACATAGAGGAATAATCATCCATAGGATTTATTGTGAAAAAATATAAATTGACCGCTTATTCAAAATAATTCTGATATCTTTTCATGATCAAAGTGCTATATTATTTTTGCCCCAATAAAACATAGCCACTTGGACCCTGTTCAACTTGAGGGCCTCACCATAAGGGAAGGGAAGCTACAGTTAAATCAACTATTGAACATATGGCTTTGAAAGACTTTCTCTTCTAATTCAACCTCAAGTTCTTTCTGAAAGCAGTTAGTCATAGCTACACTATCATTTGACATAACTTGAACCGCAGAAGCAAGGAAGCGTTGTCATCCTTCCATCTTATAGAAAGTGATAATGGTGATTTCTTATAGCCTAGGATATTATAAGAGTAGGCGGACGTATAAAATACCTTTTTTACTCTACAATGTTTTTTCCAGCTATTTACCATCTATTGGTTTTCACAGAATGAATCTAGGGTTTATAGCTTAAATCAGGGCAACTTTTAGCATAGTCCCTATTTTTCATAGATGACAAGTAACCTGAATGATATTAGGCTACAGAATGAGGGCCGTATGGCAGAGGTAAGCCTTTTTAGGGAGAGAGCCGAAGGCCACAGGTCGCAAGGCACCCAAATGCTCTTTTAGTGCGCCATAAAAGTGATGACACAACAATAGAGATTTTTTATCATATGGATGATATTGCTCTCCTCATTTAAAATGGAAATATAACCCAAAAAAATCTTTATAAGGCTTTCATGTCATGGATTGATGAAATTATTGTAGAAACCAATTGTAAGGACAAAGCTGCCTGTCAAGAGGCCAAAAAGTGAAGTCAGCAGTCTTTCCTGACCTTATATATACCCTGGACCAACGCTGGGTAAAGGCAAAATATGCCCAGGTTAGTCTTGAGAATGTACGTGATGCTCAGCCTAGCGTTACAGCCAGGGCGAGAAAATGCACCAGCTATGCTCTGAATCCTGATGGTTCATTATGGTTGCTTGAGTAACATGGTTTCAAAACCCTTTCCTAATTTAATACTACGAAATTGGGGTTAAGTCTAATTACATTCCATTACTTGAGTTTGGCCAATTTCAAATTACAAGACCCAGGCCAATGGTAGCGTGCGCCTATTGGTGCACTTAGGCTACGCACCACTTCCGCCAATTGATGACTCGCCCCCATTGTTTAAGTATGTTCCCCTGAGACCAACTTTCCTCGTTGGTTACTTCCCAATAAAAATTTTCCCTGGAATTTTGTCATTTATGAAAAGTTAGGCTGGGCAAATCTGTGCATGGACCTCCTCAAGGAGGTCCTTAACAACGTTGACTATTTTATTTCTAATAAATAATCTACTGAATCTGGTGCACCGTTAGAAAAACCTGTTCCCCTACAAAGCAAGGCACCTTAGCCCTCCTGAACAGAACCCTCCTTGGCTATGGACTCCACTTTGGGGTCCAACCAAGTTCTGTTGTTTATTAGCGTATTACTACTATATCCTGCATTGCACACCCTTGCCCTGGGTCCCATCTGTTCCAGCATCCTCAAGGTGCCTTGTTTACCATCTTGATAACAACTAGTTTCCTAGCGTTGTGGCGGTGCACCCTGTACCACCTCTCTGGTAACAGGAGAGTTACAGACACTTTCTTGACGTTAGTCAAAACCTACTTTTACATGAACTAGAATTATCTAAGTGTGACTTTCGCAAAGTGTGAATTGGGTGTGCCAGCTGTTGGTCTTGGCTGCAGCGGGGATCACCACCATTTTCTCATTTTGCCAATGGTTGGTGCATCTTGGCGTTATTCTTGCTACCTCTTACTGGAAAGTACCCATCCTTCTGCTTGTACCTGGTGGACTTGGACGTTTTGCAATCCAAGTGTCATGATTCCCCAATTTTTTTCCTCAAAATTAAAGGGAAAATATTAATAAAATTATCTTTTCTTAGCAACACATTTGGATAGTGCAGTCAGGATCATCAATAATGGGCTAGTGGTGATGGCCTTGGATAATGATGCACAACCCGCCACAATAAGTGTATTGGGTCGTTCACATTCCAAACCGCGTTTAATATCACCAAATCCTTATAAATAAGCCAAATATCATCCCTTGTGGCTCTAATTGAAAACTCATTTCAGTATACCAGATCACACCAGAGAACCCTCACTTGGCCCTTACCACAATCAGCAGATCACAGGCGGTGGAAAAGGAGTTACTTCTCCAATATAAAAATGTTTATGCAATTTCTGAATATACGGTGAGATATGTGACCTCAGTAGTAAGAGTGTCCAACTATCCCTCTTTATTCTATGATGTGGAAATTACCTGGAGGCACGCTTATGTAGATAAAGGGTTTTCTGGGGAGGTTTGGCGTTTTTTGCTTTGAATAAACATCATACATGACATTTTTTGTTGACTGCTACCCTTTCATCCTAATTAGAGAAAATCAGCACTTCTACTTTGGTGGATACAGAAGCCTCTGAGAATTTTGTTGACCAAGACCTGGCCAACTACCTTAAGTTAAAGTTACTTGCCAGGTGGTATGGTTAGGGGAGGGGCTTTGTCAGGACTTCAGGGAGTCTGAAGCCTGGTCCTGCAAATCTTGCTGAGGTGGACAGGAAAGAGGAGGACTTAACCTTAATAACAGGTTCAAAGGTCCTAATAGTTAATATTTAGGTACTTAACCATACTGGTTCAGAGGTTCTAATAGTTGATGGTTAGGGACCTAACCACACTGGTTCAGAAGTCCCAAAAATAATAGAGTGAACTTTATGAAGAGCCTAATTAAAGTTAAAAATATAAAGTTATTTTATCAGGTAAATAATTAGCGTTTTAAATAGTGCTAAGAAGAGAAAAGATAAGATAAGGGATATAAGGAATGATCGGCGTACACCATGGTGGAATTGGGACTAGACTAAGAAATAATATCCTAAATCTTTTATAACATGAAGTGAAGGTAGAGATTAGGTTGAATAAACTGAAAATAGGTATTAATTCCCTAAAGGAAGAATTATAGTTGAAATAGAGCTTATCAGCCTGGATATTGATTAGTGAAGCACTATGATTATAATAATCTCAAGTTCATCAATTATAATTGAGCTTGGCTGATGCTAAGTAAATCAAAGTTAATAATAATTTGGGCTTTAGGCCCAACAAAGCATCGATTGGTAGATTAATTATAGTAAATATAAGTTGAGAAGGCCTAAAACAGATAATAAGTTGGAAGTCCCAAGTTTAGGCTTTATTTAAACTATCAAGAATCCCAACAGGCTTCCCAAGGTATTCCCACGCTGAAAGTTCAGAGGTTAGTGGATTATTAAGTTGGCAAATACCATTTGGCTGACCGCTCCAAAGCTATCAAAAACCTCTTGTCCCCCATTATTTTTGGATTAGAGTGGTGGCAAAAATTTAACGTCAGAACCAAATTGAAAGACAATACATTGTATTTAACTTTAAAGAAACATCATGAATTAGCTGTCCCTTTGTCTGAAGTGAACTCTCAAGGGATTTTCCCCATTGACCCAATATCCACAAACTCAGTCTTGCCCCATCACTGAAGCCCTCTTTGGAAGTACCCTTACCTTCTTGTTTTAATGGGATGTAAACTTCATTTGATGCGGCCTCAGTTAATGTACTACCAGCTCATTAAGAGTTTTATTGCGAGTTCAAGCTCACCATTGATCTGGTATGTATATCATCTTCCCATTTAACCTTTAACTATACAGGTGAAAGCGGCCTTAGATATGCGGGTTAAAGAGCAGTTATCTAAAGGCGCGATATTTCAGATTATCTCCCCAGTATGCTCTCCACTTCTCTTTGTAGAAAGGTCAGATGGTACCTCACGCCCATGTGTAGACTATGAGAATCTCAACAACGCTATAGTACCAGACTCGCACCCCATCCCATTGGATTCTCAGATTGCTCGCTATGTGGAGAAGGCAAAAGTCTTCTCCAAATTGGACTTCTTAAATGCGTTCAATCAGATCTGAATCAAGAAGGGCTAGAAGTTGTTAACCGCATTCCTCACCCAGAAAAATTCCAGTTTTGAGTCATGCCCTTTGGGCTGAAAAACGCCCCAGCTATCTTTTAACGCCGTATAGATGTGGCTTTGTGGACCTGCTGGGTGTGTGCGCGGTGCATACATGGATGATATCCTGGTGTTTTCCCCAATCAAGAGCACCCAAAGCTATACACTTGTGTTAAGTGGTGGAGAGTTTAAGGCGGCCAACCTTACGCCACAAATCAGTAAGTGTGAATTCTTTAAGTCCCAGGTCACCTTCCTGGGCAACGTCATGTTTGACCTAGGCAACATGATAACTCCAGACAAGGAGAAGGCGATTCATGTGTGGTCCACCCAAACTTTGGCCAAGGAATTGAGGAGTTTTTTGGGGAGGTTTACATTCCTTGATAAATTCACACCAAGTTATTTTAAAGTGGCGGCGCCCTTGTATAAGGTGAGTGAGGAAAAAGTGCTCCAGTGGTCCCCTGCTTTGCAGGATGCCTTCCAAGCGGTAAAATACACACTTTTGTCCACGTCAATCCTTTTCCATGTAGATTAGAAAAAGAGTTTATTATGGCTACTGATGCCTCTAACTTCGTCATGGCGGCAGCCTTATTACAAGTAGGCGAAGATGGAATAGAGCATCAAGTGTGATATTTTTCTTAGAAGATGTCTCTGCCAGAGTTAAACTAAGCCGTATATGATAAAGAATTATTAGTAGTGGTTAAGCGCTGACTTACTAGAGTCATCACTTGCATGGCTCAACCCAACACTTCTGCATATGTACTGATCACAGTGCCTTACTGTACTACCATGCACCTCAAGTCTTTACCCCACGGCAGACCTGCTGTCATGAGACCCTAGCCCAATTTGCATTTTGTTATGAGTTTAAAAAGGGCAAGGTGAATGGATTGGCGGATGCAATGAGCCAAAACCATGCACTAGCCCCAGATCCTAAGGAGGTAGAGGTACACAACACCCACTTGATGATTCCACCAGGTAAGATTGTGTCAACTTCCTTCTCCCTTGGCCCTTGGGCTAGCACTTGCACCTCTGAAAGGTGCGTATTAATATGGATTTTCAGAAAGGTAGTCCTTTCACAGCATTTGTCAGCCAAGTATACTATGGTCCTTGCCAAGAGCAAGTTAAATCAGGAGGACATTACCAGGGGTTACCACATAAAGATAAGATGGTGTGGTTCAAGGGGCTTTTTTAAATTCCTGCCGGACCACTTTACCTGGAAATCATCAGGTACCATCATGACATAATCACCGTTAGTCATCCTGGGAAAGCAAAGACTTTAAAGCTATTTTGCCGCACTTACAATTAAAGGGTTAGACGCTTAGGTGGCCAGGTATTGTAAGGTGAGCCTGGTCTGCAATCAATTTAAGCTAAATCTCCACCCACTAGTGGTGTTGTTGGTACCAGTTCAAAAGGTTGAAGAGCTTGGACTTCTTTATTAGTTGATTTTATTGTGAAATCACCTGTATCTGATGGCTACAATGCCACCAAGGTAGTAATGAACCGTTTTACAAAGTTTGCCCACTTTATTCCCTCAGAACCAAGTAACTGCGGATGAGATGGCTAGGCTCTTCATCTCTCATTTGTTTGCTCTTCACATGGTCCCCCAAGACATAACTAGTGATCGTGGGCCCCAGTTTACCTCTGTCTTTTGGGAAGAATTGTGTAAGACTCTTCAGATTCGTCACTTCCGTTAGACTGCCTATCATCCCCAATCAGATGGGCAGAATTAACGAGTGAACTAGTGCTTGGAACAGTTTCTGCGGTGTTACACTGCTGCGGATCATTCAGATTGGGTTTCTCACCTTCCCTTGGCCCAGTTTAGCTATAACAACACTCAACATGCTATTAGTTGTTCTCATTTTTCACCAACCATGGGTTTAGCCCCGCCTTCAACATGGAGACCAGATGTGGATCTAAAGTTGAAGCGATGGTGGACTTTGCCAATGCTATCAAGAAAGTATCCCAGGGGGTTTCACAAATTTGGAGGCAACAATGAAAGTTTTTAAGGAGAATGCTGATAGAAAGAGACGGGTAGGTCCTTCATACAAGGAAGGGGATCATTTGATGCTTGATGTTTGAAAAATTCCTATCAAGCAGTCATGTGAAAATCTGGGAACAAAGAGGATTGGCCTTTACCGCGTTTCAGAAAGGTGGGCCACGCCTCAAACCATTTGGATCTCCCTTCCTCATTCCAGATCTTTTCATTCTTTCATAAAAGGAGGCTGAAGTTGTTTGCGGGTCCCCACCAGAGAGCCCTGAGGCTTATCTCGTGGATGGGGCACTGAAGTGGAAAGTGGAGAATATAGTAGCCTCCTGCTGAGTAAAAATAAGGCTTGAGTACCTAGTATCATGGAGGGGATTAGATGCACCAGAAAACAGTTGGGTACCAGCGCATGACCGTGCACATGCTCAAGATCTAATTGGATTTGCCACAAGCGTTTCCCCAGGCTGCTGGACTTTCAGTCAAAGCAAACCTTTGCCACTATAAAATTGGCCCCAGCCCACAAGAACTTCTCCCTGGTGAAAGCTCCTGGAGGGGGTGGAGCCCAAAAGAACGAAAGGTAATGTTATGTATTGATGAAATGATTGTGGGAAACAACTTTAAGTACAATCCTGCCCATCAGGAGGCCAAAATAATTGAATTGAAAGGCCTCCCTGACCTTAATCATACCCTAGACTAACGTTGGATACAGGAAAAATATTCCCAGGTTGGTCTTGGGAATGTGCGTGATGCTTAGTCTGGCGTTACAACCAGGATGTTAAAACGCACCAGCTATGTTCTGAATCCTGAAAGCTCATTATGGTTGCCTAAGGAACAGTGTTTTGAAACCTGTCCAAATTTAATATTAGAAAATTTGTCAAGTTCAATCACAGTCTATTACTCAAACTTGTCAATTTTTAAGTTAGAGGACCCAGGCTGATAAGGAGTTTTTTATCAGTGCACTTAGGCTTAGCACCACTTCCACCAAAATTTGTTGACCCACCCCCATTGTTTAAGTATGTTTCCTTAAGACCAACTTTCCTCATTGGTTATTTCCCAATAAAAAGTCCTTTATTTTCTTGTCATTTTTGAAAAGTTTCCTTGGGCAAATCTGTGCGCGGACCTCCTCAAGGAGGTCCTTAACAACGTTGGCTATTTTATTTTTACTAAATTATTTACTGAATCTGGTGCACCATTGGAGAGCCCTGTTTCCCTACAAATCGAGGCACCCAAGCCATCCTGAACAGATCCCTCCTTGGCTACGGACTCCACTTTGGGGTCTAACCAAGTTCTGTTGCTTATTAGTGTTTTACTACTATATCCTGCGTTTCACACCCTTTCCCTGGGTCCCTCTGTCCCAGCATCCTCAGAGGTGCCTTGTTTACCATCTTGATAACGACTAGTTCTCCTGGCAGTGTGAAGTTGCACCCCATAACACCTCTCTAGGAATGGGAGAGTTTCAAACACTCTCTTGACATGAAGGCATGACGCAGAGTAAACTCAGCATCAAAATTAGAATGAAGTTAGTACCAGAAAGTTTCCGTGCCTCCATATAAAAGCGCCTTGAAAAAGGCTTTTACAGTTTCATCTTTGTTAAAACAGATGTTAAGGAACTCCATTTTCTGAGTGGTCATCGCTCTGCCCCACTGAACTCCTTAGAAGTTCTTTGGTATTATGGTAGGCCACTCCAACCTTCTGTATACTAGGCATAACTAACTCCTGGCTTTTGAAGTCCATAGAGTTTTTTATCATTACCAACCTAGCGTTCTCAGACGCTCCAAATATACTGTTACAATTTATCTGACTAACCACTTCATCTATATTCATATTATTTTCTTTTATTTTAAAATAAGATTTTGGAAAAAGCTTTTCTTTCCCATCATTATCACTTTTAGTAACACGATTCTATGCAATTTCTCTGAGATTGACAATCAACCTGGAATATGAGCAAATTTGTCCGCAATAATACAAGTTGGGCAAAAGTGGCCAGCACAAAAGGCCCAAAGCCCTCTCAAAATGCCAGGGAAAAACGCCCCAGAGGAATGTTGACACACCCTCCCACCAAAAAGGGTGAGTATAGCGCCAATCCCGGAGTTTTACAATTCCTACAAAAAATGGGCGCATATACCAAGATTGAACACTCCCAACCCCTGTCCTCCCTTGAGCACAGCCTTAGAATTATGGTCGGCGATACTTCCCTTGAATCATGGGAAAAAATGGGGGAGGCCTTCTCCGCAACTTTCCCAAACACCATCTCAGAAATTACAAAAATCTACAAAGAGGATGTGTGGATGTCAGGTTCATGTCCATGGAAGAAGTGGCGGATGCAGCAAAAATTAAATTCTCCATAAAAATCAACAATGAAGACTGCACCATATGCACAGTGCGCACGCGATGGAATGAGGCAAATGACCTATTCTTTGTATTTGACTGACTCCCGAGCACCGTGCACCATAATATCCTCACAGATGAACTCCAGGGGGCCTCAAAGGTTACGGAGTTAACAGTTCAAATTCAAAAAATTCCCCCTCCTGCCCCAACTGTGCACAGGAAAGGCAATAGCCATTATTGAACTGGATCAGGATGTGGCAGAGGATATCACCCTCATTCCCCACATGGCGACCATCAACCCCCCCAATGGCAGCGTATCTCGCCCCTTCCATATCACACCAGAACACACCCCACCTATCTGTGAATTCTGCTCAGCAATAGGCCACAAAGACCATGCATGCCCTGTCAAGTGTGTGATTAAAGCACCGGAATTTTGTGAGAACAATATGGATGAAATAAGCCCAACTTTCAGCAAAATTTAGGACTCCACTTTTGCCTTCTATTGGGGCAAAAGAGCTGATATTGCTTTGGTTGAGCCTGTCTTGTGCAAGGACCGCTGTCACGCACAGACCGCCCACAAGCAGGCCGCGAATTCCGCCAAGACCCAAACTCACACCACAATTTCCACAGAACAGATTCAGGCGGATGCCATGGCAGCACAGCGGAACAACCAATCAGATCTTCCACATGAAACCCAGTACAACCAAAATGATGAAAATTTTGGACACAACCAATCAAACACCTCCAACCAAACGGGAGCAGATCCACATTGCACCACTGGGGATCCTCCCAGCCAATCACATGTGATAGGCGATGATATGGAAGACCAATTCAACCAATCACAATGTGACAACACCTATGCACAAGACCCAACCACCCCAACTCCTAGTTTCTGCCCATCAAACCCACAGGCAAATGGCAAAAAAATTCTTCTAATGAGGCAAAAGCCAACCCTCGCCAGACCCAAAATCCATGGAGTAATCCAAGCCAGAAGAAAATGAACAATGCCAGCACCAAGGCCGCTGACCAACACACTGGAACAAATCTGGCTAGTCAACCCCATACTTGCAGTACGACTCGTGATAAGGAACTGGGTGGCCTCAGTGGGTCACCCCAGCGTTCCTGATGTGCAGACTACCACAATCAACATAGGGACGCTCAACATCTTTGGAGCCAAGGCCCCCACGTCCTGGGCCAAAAAAATGGCTTTCCTGTGCAATATCCCCATGGACATCTTGGCTATCCAAGAACCCCACTGTCCACTGGGGGAGGAGGAGTCATGGTCAACCTTGCTCCTTCCAGCAAAATCCTTTTGGACACACCATTGTGGGATGGTAATTCGAAAAACTGTAACCCTCCAGTATAAATCCAAAGCACATCCTCCCACCTGGAGGGATGGCTGCTCCTAGCAAACCTTGAGTGGAATAGGGAGAATTTTGCCGTGGCATGCGTGTATGCCCCAAATGA
This sequence comes from Massospora cicadina, assembly GCA_022478985.1. Taxonomy (NCBI): domain Eukaryota; kingdom Fungi; phylum Entomophthoromycota; class Entomophthoromycetes; order Entomophthorales; family Entomophthoraceae; genus Massospora; species Massospora cicadina. The sequence goes on from JAKSZP010000105.1 coordinate 168,924, forward strand.
TCTGAATGACCACCAAAAATTCTTTTCCAATATCCTCTCAATCCATTTCTCTGAGGCAACATTTTTCGCAGGAGATTTCAACTGCTGGCTTAACACCAATACTGACTGCTGGCCCAAGTCTAGGGCTATACCCCGCAGCCACACAGAACTATGCATACTAAAGGCAATGTTGGGCCTATGCGACACCATTCCCAAACAAGCCCCCACCCTGGCCAACATGACGAGGCCCCACCACAACAATAACCAGCTGGTCTCAATGACCCAGATTGACCCGATGCTCGCCCCTGTAGACTTCTGGCACCGAGTGTCAAACTTTACAACAACAATTATCCCTTTCTCTGACCATCAAATGGTCTCAATAGCAATATCATCCTCAGAAAAATACAAAAAACCACCAACCTGGCACAGAGTTCACCCGAGCACCATCCACCTTCTGGAGCTTAAACTTTGGATTGAGACGGTGCTAACAACACAGCAAGAAAGACAAACACCTGATGGGAATCCTATTGCTGAGTGGGAAATACTCAAGGCTCGTGCAACCAAGAAAGCCTGCCACTTAAACTCCAGAAAAACAGCTGCAATGTCCATGACAATCAACAAGGCTATCAGACAGCTTTAACACTTAGAAAACAACACACCTTGTGAGGGATACACCCCCCAATGGGGCTGCCTGTGGTTTCAGCTATTGACACAGGTAAACTCCCTCTTTAGGAAACACCAGCATTACACCGAAGTATGCTATAAATCAAAATACATTTTATCCAGAGAAACTCACACGGCCCAATTTTTCTGCCATTTTAAATCAATTAAAACATCAGTGACCTGCACACAGGTCCACTGAGCAGATGACACAATGGCATCTACACCATCAGAAATATCAGCCGAATGACACCAATTTTACACCTACCTATACACGGCGGATTTCGCATCACCTAACGAAATTAAAAATTTTCTATCATATGCTAATATTGATACTATAGCTGGCCAACCAGACCTTACAGCACCCATAACTAAAGATGAACTATGGGAGATAATAAGATCAACCCCACGCGACAAGTGCCCTGGGCCTGATGGCCTTCCATATGAATTTTTCAATAAATATTTTAAACATATCGCACCAATACTACTGGCAACTATGAATAAGTGCCTGGAAGACACATCCCTTCTACCTGGTGGCCAAGAAACATACGTGGTCACACTATTTAAAAAAGGAGACCAGGCAGATCTAAACAACTGGCGCCCAATTGCTCTCAACAATACTGACACTAAAATACTAGCTAAAATTTTAGCCAAACGTCTGGGTTGCATTTCTCAGACAACCCTCTCCCCCATCAATTTGGATTCATCCCAAATCTCTCAATTTGGGATGATATCCACACAATTGCCAACATCTGCCAAGCTAATCCCACAGGTGCCCTTGCTTTCTTGGACCAAAAGAAAGCATATGACTGAGTACACTGGGGATACCTAGAACAATGTATGAAGGCTTTCAACCTACCACCCTGCTTTATAAACTGGGCGCTCCTCCTAACGCGCTCAGCCAGGTTTGCAATCAGAGGCCCAGGTTTCCTAACCAAAACCATCACCCCCCAAAGGGGCCTTAAATAAGGTGACCCGCTTATCCCCCTACTATACAATTTTACCCCAGACCCCATCCTCCGCATTGCAAACTCAAAGCTCACCGGAATCAGGTTGGAGGGATAACCACCAACCAAAATGCTCGCCTTTGCTGATGACTACGTTGTTGGAGTCTCAGGCAATAGGGATGCAAGGGCGATAGAGCGCATTATTCATCATTATGAGTCAGTGATTAACGCCATGCTGAACAAACAGAAAACAGAGGTAATTGTTATGGGCAAATTCAGTTCAAACTGGGCCCCACCCTCCCACCACCACACAAACCAACCAACCACACATCCAACCACACAACAACGATCCAAGCCAGTAAAAACACTGTGTTTACCCTTTGCACACCACCCTGCCACTAATCCAGTCCGTCATCTGGGCATATGTCTCGAAACTGGTGGATATGCACTTGACACCATAGAAACCAACATTTTGGACAACATCACAAAAAGAATGACATGTATGCGGAGGAGTAAAGCCAGCCTAACCAGAAGAGTTGTGTTAGGAAACTCCCTGATCCTATTAAAGTTATGGTTTGCTGCCCACGTGATCCCCTTCTCCGTTAATTTTACCAACGCAGTCTACAAGCTCCTGCAGAACTGGCTATGGTCTGGATATCGTGCACCTGTCAGGCTGGAGACCATGTATGGCCCACGGAAGAGAGGCGGGATGGGGCTGCTCAACTTCACGGAAAGAGCTACGCAAATCCTAGGCTCATGGATAGCCTCCACAACGTCACCCATCCCACCATCCCCCCACTGGGCCAAGGCAGCCCAAACCAATTTTGCAATGGCACTACATATGAGGTCCCCCTCCAACCCGGCGACCCTGATGAAGTACCCTGTAACACACCCAAATGCCACCGGACCACACAACACCAATTGGTATTTCAAACGCATCCTATACAACCTAAGACAACGGTATTGGAGCTTCTCCTATGCACAGCAATCCGACGACAATCACCCTCAAACTGGATATATGCAACTCCACAGAGGACAAACAGTGTCTAACGTACCTGCCCCATTACCACCCTTCCCTCTGTCCAGGATTGACTACCTAGACCACCAAGATGTCCCATATGACTTGAACACTTAAAAACAGGTTTGGAACCTCGTCACCTGCCCCCTCCTATCCCCACAAGTGTGCTCCACAATGTGGCGATACATGCGCCATACATATAGAACAGCTGACCGTACTTTCTCAATGTTCAAGACATGCGCCATCTGTGGCGGACCCAACACACTAGTGCACCGCCTGGAAGAGTGCCCGCCATCTGCGCATATCTGGGCCAACGTTATGCACCTGTTTCAACAATCACCTACAACCAAATATGACTATCCCGTGATATCATGGCACTCAACATGGCCTCACCTGACCCTCAGACACTGAGGGCTCTAATTGTGTGCATTGCGATATGGTCCATTCACACAATTACCCTTGATGCCTTCAACGGGACCTTCCACAATCTCAACCAAGCCATCATCAGGTTCCACAACCATTTGGCTGACCATTTTCAAGCCTGGCTGTTCGGCTCACTCCAACACAAATGGAAGAAACGGATGGGCACCTGGATTCCAATATGATTCCTTCGTTATGACATTGAATACCTCTCAGTCTTCATAGGCGGTACACCCTACTAGCCCATGAGTTGCCATGCCACTCAAGGTCTAGCCACCCACCACCCGTGGCCCCCCGCCACACCAAAGTGTGCCAAGTCGTATCTTTTGAGTTCCTTTGTTCTGCGCTCTCTTCCCATTTCTGTTTTCCACTTTCCCTGCTCCTACATATCAGATGTGTCTGTCCCCTGGTCGGCCATCCTCATATTAATAAAATAAAATAAGATTTTGATTCCTTGGCCATGACACTGAGATTTATCTGTCAAATTAGGCTATGGTGGATTGCCTCAACGTCGCTGGCAATCCATAAAAAAGTTTAGTGGAGTATTTTTCCCACGTGCCCAAGGTTTATATGTAGGTCAAATGGCTATCAAGGGTTAAATCCTTAAAAATTCCAGAGCAAAGCCCCCCAAATTGTTTACTATTGATTTATGTGGCTTTTTGTCTCATTTAATTGGCTCTCTTTTTTGTTATCACTTATTACTTTTTATCCTTTTCCCTGATTGTGTAAAACAATCGTCATGAGGTTTTTCACCACAAATCCAAGACAATGATCTTTACCTTTTTCCAGAACAGCTGTGCATTACTTGGTACTCTACCATAGTGTTTATTATGATGGGAACAGAAAATTGTAGGCGACCTTTTTCTTTTCACCTTGCTAGCTGACATGATTCTGATATGACTGGATGATAAGCCCTAAGTTGTTATGGCAGAATGGGTAAAATCTGCCAATCATGTTACTAAATTACGATTATTCAAGCGCCTTAGTATGAGGTGATACTGGGTTGGGAAGGATAATATTGGATCGCCTCCAAATCAGACAAATAATTAGATGTTAAACTACGACAATTAATGATTAGATTACCTCAAACTAAGGCGATCATGAATTTAATAATTGGTGAACTCTTTTGGAACCAATGAGAATATGGTGGAACAAATATTCTAAGCAAAAGGGTAAGTACCAACCAAAGTCGCTGAGATATAAGCAATATAAGAAGATTGAAAGGGAGCATTGTTAATAAGAAAAGTTTTGAGTGGAGCAGAAGAAATCTGTTGTTTTAAATTATGTAATAAAGTAAAGCAGCTGAAGCACTTTCTTCATATTTTATTATAATCTTTACGTTTGTCTCATGGGCTAACATTCTCCATATTGTCCGTCCATTACTCAGTGGGATTGACCCTGTGCAAAAACCTTACAGCATATCTCGAAAATTCTGCAAAATAATAACAGTGGTGCTCACTACAGGGTCCCATTGATCAAGACCAAAGATAAAAAATAAATAAATTTTCCAGGCGTCAGCTATATTGCATCTGACCTGCACTGACGTGGATTCCTTTCTAGCACACTAGGCAACTGAATATGCGGAAATTAGACTTGCCTTGAACTCTGTGCTTAAATGGCAGGATGAGCTTCTTCAGGAGGCTTGTATTAATAAGCTGCCTCCATTTGATCGTGATGGAAATATCCATTGATTATTTAGCAATTTATGTTTGAAGAAAAAGGAGCTTCAGATTTGCATGAAGTAAATTTTTTTATTTCACCTTGTATGTTGGAAGCGCAGACCAAGTTATTGCTATTTTCCAAACAGTTCCTTCAACTATCAAGAAGTAAAGGATAATTTGCTTTGGTTGTATGGTGGAACTTCAAAGATGTTGCAGCGGAAGGCAGAGTTCTTGACCACAAGTTTCAATGTAATGAGACCCTCAACGCATTTGCCAATCAATTCATGGCGGGTCCCATGTGTTAATTGGGGCAGGGACCTTATCTGAATCTGACATGTGCATTGTGATGAACTCTGAAATAAAAGTCATACCACGAGCTTTATAACGTCATGACCATGATGTTAGATGACGACGTACCCCTGCTCAAAATTTTTCCGTTTTTGTGCCATTTATCCGCTACCTTTCCTCCACCCAATACAGAGCGAAAACATACTGCCGCCGTCACCATACCTTCTTATCTGGCGGAATTTTCCCATATGGCTCAGTTTCCTCTGCAATACCCCTAGCAGTATAACTTCCGCCCTGCACCTGTTTATCATCAACAGCCCAACTACTGACCTGGGTCTAATTATGCTGGCCATCTGCAGTCATCCTATTGGCCTGGGCCTGTTTACATCAATCACATACATTTCAACTGCTGGTGTGGACCATCTTACAATAAGCAAGGATGTAGGCCCTACGGGGTATATTGTTTTGAATGTGGTCCCCTGGGCACCTGGCACAAGGTTTCCCCAATTGGTGGGTCCATTGCATACAGTAGGACCAGTAATACCGGTGAAAGTCAGAGCAGGGTAGAATGGGACTCTCTACCTCCGCTATCCCAACCCCAAACGTCCCACCTGAACTTATCAATGACCATTTGGCGGAAGTCCCTCAGTATGATGACATTCCTATATCTGCAGCCAGTTTGAGGGGTGAATATATTGACCTGATAGCAGGCCAAGGACATGGCGGAAGAAGGACCTTTGAAGCAACCAAAGTCATATGCTTGTCAAATGTTTGACCAAGTTTCTTCAGATAAGCTTGACGTCACCTCCAATGCACCTTCCCTTTATGAAGTAAACTTCGCCCTTCTTGTAGAAGCATCATCCAAGAATACCCCAAAGTTCTTGAGCGGATAATGAGCTTCCTTAGGAAAAGAATTTTAAATTTTATTTAAGGTACGTTGACTAGGGGATGGACATTAACAAAGCTCAAAGAGTAAAAAAATGAATGAACAGATTACTTTAACAGAATAATTGACCGCCCATAAAGAGTAGGTGAGACACAACTGAACAATAATACAACCAACCAGGTGAGACGGCGACGAGTCACTTAACCCACCATGGCAAAAGGGGAAGATGGATTGGGTGGCTCATCCTCAGTATCAGATTACATATCAAAGGCAAGAGTGCAGTCTAAGATGCATAGCAATGGTGTGGGGTGATCAGCAACATGGGGAGCGAGTTTTCTGATGGCCTTCTTTGGGAAAAGAGATCCGGTAAATTTTCACATATTCTACATTCAAAATTCCTCTTATACTGAATGTACATATTATGACATTGTTGTAGCCAAAACCTAAGTTTGTGCTATAATCGATATGGGCGCCCCAGACATCATAGTTAACACTAATGTAAGGAGAGTGTATATAACTCTCCTTTTCCCTGCGTTAAGGTGCATGATGCACAGGGCCAACAAATGGGAACTAGTCATTATTTAAAGTTACTATATCCCCACAGAGGGTGCTAGAGCTGTAATAACCTAGTTTGGGGATAGTTATCAGTATAGTGAAAACCTAAAATAGAACCACGCAGTGCTCAGAGTGGAGTAGTATAGGCGCTCCAGGTTGGAGGAACCAAGGCGTCCCAACTGTGCATGGGCGGATAGATTTATTGTAGTTAAAATTAAATGGTTAATGTTGCATAAGACCTCTTCAAAGAGGTCTGCGCACAGGATTGTCCAAGATAACATATGTAAAAATGTGTACTTAACAAAGGGCTATATTAACAGAAAATTTAACCAATGAGAGAAATTTGTCTTAACATAAGAAATTTAAGGGAATTAAGGAAATCAATCAAATTGAATGAAGTGGGTCTAAAAAGAGCGCACCAATAGGCGCACGCTTTCATTGGGCAATAAACTGTACTTGGTAATTGACTGAACTCAGGTAATCGATTGTAGGAGCAGCTGACCTGAGCTGTAAATTTTGAAACCAAACGGGTTTCAAGACCCCGTTCACTGAGAAACTGAAGCAAACCATTTTCGTTATTTGCAAAGCTAGTTCATTTTAACTCTCCTGCTGTTATACATGACCAAACCTCTCTTGCATCCTTAGGACCAACCTGGGAATACTTCGCCTTAGCCCAGCGTTGATCTATGGTATGCTTAAGGTCAGGGATGACTGCCAATTTCACCTTCTTGGCCTCATGAAATGCGGCTTTGACCTTAACGTTGGTCCCAATTATGGTGTCATTTTTCAACCATGACTTTACTCTATCATCCTTTGGGGCTCTACCCCCGCCCCTCCAGGGGCTTGCGCCAAGGAAAAGCTCTTGTGGGCTGAGGACAAATTCATTGCAGAAACGGTTTGCTTTTACTGAGGTCCGGCAGCCTGGGGAAGGTGCTTGTGGAAAACGTTGATCAGGTCTTGGGCATGTGCGCAGTTGCGCGCTGGTACCCAACTGTTTTCCGCTGCATCAAATCCCCTCCAGGATACCAGGTACTCAAGTCTTCTTTTACTTTGCAGGAGGCTACTATTTTCCACTTCCCACTCTGGCACCCCATCAGCAAGATACGTCTCAGCAGTCTCTGGTGGGGGGCCATCAAACAACGTCAATTTTCTCTCGTGAAAGACAAAAATATTTGAAATGAAGAGGGAAGATCCAACTTGTATGAGGCGTGACCCACCTCTTTAACAATGCGGTAAGGGCCAATCCTCTTTGGTCCCAGCTTTTTGCATGGCTGCTTGATAGATATGTTATGAGCATTAAGCATCACGAGATCCCCATCTTTGTGCGCTGGACTCACTCTTCACTTCCCACCGGCATTCTCCTTATATACTTCCATTGCCGCCTCCAAACTGTTGGAAACTCCCTGTTGTACTTTCTTGAAAGTCTTGGAATATCCACCACCGCTTCAACTTTAGATCCACAGCTGGGCTCCAAGTTAAAGGCGGGGTTAAAATCATGGCTAGCAAAAAATGGGGAACAACTGATTGAAGAATGTAAAGTGTTGTTGTAGCTAAACTGGGCCATAGGAAGGTGAGGAACCCTTTCTTAATGATCCGCGGCAGTGTAACACTGCAGAAACTGTTCTAAGCAATGGTTCACTCATTTGGTCTGCCCATCTGATTGGGGATGATAGGCAGTTGAATGGCAGGGGTGAATCTGAAGAGTCTTAAACAACTCTTCCCAAAAGACGGAGGTAAACTGGGGTCCCCAATCACTAATAATTTCTTGGGTGACCACGTGAAGTGCAAACACATGAATGACAAAGATTTAAGCCATCTCAGCCGCGGTTATTTTTGTTCTGCAAGTAATAAAGTGAGCGAACTTTGTAAAATGGTCCACCACCACCATGATGGCACCATAACCATCAGAGACAAGTAATTCCATAATGAAATCCACTGATAGGGAAGTCCAGGGCCCTTCAGCCTTTTGAACTGGTACCAACAACCCCACTAAATATTGTCAATTTGGTTTCATCTGATTGCAGATCAAGCATCTTTACAATACTGTCCCACCTGAGCATTAAACCTTTCCAATTGTAGGTGCGTCGAATTAACTCCAAAGTCTTTGCTTTCCCAAAATGACCAACGGTGATTCTGTCATGATACTCCCAGATAATTTCCAGGCGAAGTGGTCCACCAAGGGACCCATAGGCGCCCCTGAAACTACACCATCTCATCCTTCACATGATAACCCCTGGTTAGATCCTTCTGATTCAGTGTTCTCTTATCAAGTACCATAATATATTCACCCAATAACGGCTGAGAAAGGACTACCTTTCTGACATACTGTATTCCCCCGAATTATCCAGAGATGCAAGCGCTGGACTGTTGGCCGTGAGAGAGGGAAGTTGAGACAGAATATTACCTGGCAGAATCATCAGCTGGGTGTTATGAACCTCTACATCCTTTGGATCTAAAGCTAATGCAGAATTGTGGCTCAAAGCGTCCTCTAACCCATTCTCCTTGCCCTTGGTGAACTCATTAGATTTTGAAAATTGGGCAATGTTCTCATGCCAACGGGTCTGCTCTGGGGTTAAGACACGAGGTGCGCGGTAGTACAACAAGGCACAGTGATTTGTATTTATGCAGAAAAGGTTTGGAAGAGCCATGCAGGTGATGACGCCAATAAGTCAACGCCTCCACCACTGCTAATAACTCTTTGTCATATACGGCGTAGCTTAACTCTGGCAGAGACATCTTCTGAGAAAAATATCACACTGGATGCTCTATTCCATTTTCGCCTACTTGTAATAGGGCCGCTGCTATGACGAAGTTAGGGGCATCAGTAGCCACAAAAATTATTTTTCTAATCTACATGGCGAAGGACAGATGTAGACAACAGGGTGCACTTTACTGCTTGGAAAGCATCCACCAAAACGGGGGACAACTGAAGCTCTTTTGCACCACTTGCATTATACAAGGGCGCCGTCACCTCAGACAGGTTGTGTGAATTTCTCAAGGAACGTACACCTCCCCAAAAAAGCTCCTCAATTCCTTGATTGAAATTAGGTAGGCCACTCACGATTTGCCTTCTCATTATCTGGAGTTATTATGTGTCCTTGGTCAAACATGACATTGCCCAGAAAGGTGACCTGGGACTTGAAAAATCCACAATTGCTGATCTTCAGCGTAAGGCTTTCTGCCTTTAACCTCTCCACCACTTGCTGAAGTTGCATTGCATGGGACTCATGATTAGGGAAAAAACCAAAATATCATCCATGTAGGCAACCGCGCATACACCCAGCAGTCCCATAAAGCTGCATCAATACGGCGTTGAAAGATAGCAGGGGCAATCTTAAGCCCAAAAAGCATGCCCAAAGCTAGAAAATTTCCTTTTTGGTACAGAATGCGGTTAATCATTCCTGTCCCTTCTTAATCCGGATCTGATTAAACACATTTGGGCAATTCAGTTTATAGTAGACATTAGCCTTCTCCAAATAGCGCGCAATCTGTCAATCCAAATGGATGGGATGGAGATCTGATACAGTAACATTGTTTAGGTTCCCATAATCTATGCAAGGGCATAAAGTTCCATCAGCTCTCTCCACAAAGAGAAGTGGGGAGCATACAGGGGAGGTACGCTGAAAGTCTCGCCCTTGGCTAACTGCTCCTTAACTCACATATTTAATTCTGTTTCCTCCCAAATGATCAAAAGGTAAATCGGGAAGATATGCGCACCAGATCAACTGTAAGCTTAGACTCGCAATCAAACTCTGAATGAGAAGGTAATTCATTAGCTGAAGCCACATCAAACGAAGATTCCAGACCCTCCAAACAGGAAGGTAAAGTTACCTCCAGTGAGGGCTTCAACAATGAAGCGAGACTGAGGGTGTGAATATTGGCCAGTTGGGCAAATTTCCCTGGAAGTTAGCCTCTGACAAAGGAACAATTATTGTATGACCATTCTTTAATGTTATGGATAGGGTATTGTCTTCCAAGTTAGTCCTGATGTCAAACTTTCGCCACCATTCCACACCCAGAATAATGAGGTATAAAAGTTTTTGATTGCTTATAAACATTCCGTCAAAAGATACTTGCCCACTTGATAATCTATTAACCCTGTACCTTCAGGGTGGGAATACCTTGAGAAGCTCCTTATCTAACCATATCACCTGGCAGTTAACTAAACTCAAGGTAATCGGCTAAATTTTGGTCAATGAAATTCTCAGAGGCTCCAGTATCCACCAAGGTAATAGTGCAAATTTTACCTGAAGAGGATGAAAGGGTAGCATTCAGCAAAAAAATAAATGAATGATTTTTATTTTTAGCAGACAACGCCATCAATTCGCACAAAACTCTTCCTCAGTGGTGTACACACCCCAGGGTGCGTGTTGCATCAAAAAATGGAAAGGAGTAATTGCCACTCTTACTGCTGAGGCCATATATCCCACCACATTATTTTATCAACTGCATAAACGTTTTTATATCTTAAAAGTAGTTTCTTTTCCTCCTCCTGAGTTCTGCGTATCATGGTCAGGGACAAGAGGGGGTGCTCAGGCTAAATTCCATATACAGGAATGGGGTCTTCGTCAAAGCCATAAGAGAAGAGACATGACTTGGTAGTATATGTAAAAACGTCATTATAAACTGCGTTTTCAGGCTTTAATGACCCAATACCCCTTTCTGCAACGGGTTGCATGACGTTATCCAAGGCCAACACCATCAGGCCCTTTGTTGATGATCCTGCCTGCACTATCCAAACAAGGTTCCAAGGGAAAAATGAATTTTTTTGTGTTTGAGTTATAAAATTTGGTGGAAAATTGGGGAATTACGACCTTTGGATCATGAAGCGACTGTATCCACCAGGTATGGGTAAGAAGGGCGAGTAACTTCAGGTTGGAGGTAGTGAGAATAACACCAGACTGCTCAAACCCTTGGCAAAATGCAAAAACCGTGGTGAGCCCTGCCATGGCCGTGGCCACCAGCTGGCGCAAACTGTTCTCACTTTGTAAAAGTCCCACATGGAAAAAATTTGTGCATGTAAAGATAAATGGTTGGTTGACTAATGTAAGTAGAGTGTCTATAACTCTCCTGTTCCCTGCGTGGAGGTGCATGGTGCATAGGGCCAACGTCAGGGAACTATTCACTAGTAGTAAAGCTACTAGAGCCCCACAGAGGGTGCTAAAGGTGTAGTAACTTAGTTTGAGGATAGTTATTAGTATAAGAAAAACTCAAAATAGAACCACGCAGTGCTCAGAGTGGAATAGTATAGGCGCTCCAGGTTGGAGGGAACCAAGGCGTCCCAACTGTGCATGGGCGGATAGACTTATTGTAGTAATAATTAAATGGTTAATGTTGCGTGAGACCTCCTTGAAGAAGTCCACGAACAGGATTGTCCAAGGTAACATATGTAAAAAGTGTACTTTACAAAGGGCTTTATTAACAGAAAAGTTAACTAATGACTAGTACTAAAAAAGTTAACTAACGAGAGAGATTGGTCTCAACATAAGGATTTAAGGTAATTCAGGAAATCAATCAATTGAAGGAAGAAGGTCTAAGCCGAGGCGCACCAATAGGCGCACGCTTTCATTGAGCAATAAACTGTACTTGGTAATTGACTGAACTCAGGTAATTGATTTTAGGAGCAGCTGACCTGAGCTGTAAATTTTGAAAACCAAACGGGTTTCAAGACCCCGTTCACTGGGAAACTGAAACAAACCATTTTCGTTATTTGCAAAGCTAGTTCATTTTAACGCTTCTGCTGTCATACATGTTCAAACTTCTGTTGCATCCTTAAGACCAACCTGGGCATACTTTTCCTTACCCAGCGTTGATCTATGGTATGCTTGAGGTTAAGAAGGCATGCTAACTTCACCTTCTTGGCCTCCTGACATGCAGCTTAGTCCTTAACGTTGGTCCCAAGTATGATGTCATTCTTCAACCATGACAACTAATTTGTTGTCAAAGCTGACAATGAAAGCTGATGTAGATCATTGAATGGTGTATGGGACTGCTGGAGCTGAGAGCACAATCTCAGATGGAGCATATAGTGCGTTGCTCTTGCGGTTTGGGTCAATTGAATTTTAGCTCCAGCAATAGTGCTACCAAACATCTGTTACAACCTACTAATTGGAACCGCATTTATGTGCTACTTTAGTGCTGTCATCTACATGATGGAAGAGACGTTTGGAAATCTGGGTCAGCGGATCCCAATTTATTTTTACCTTGAGCGGAGTTCCAAAGGATCCAGTGCATATGGGACAAGTCATCCTTTCCTATAGTGACGGTGTAATTTTAGTGCGCTACTAGTGACTAAAGAGGAAGGCCCAGGCTCTCCCCATCAGATATACAAATATCAAGGATTGCCTCTCTGAGTGGCTGGGCCTATATCCATTAACTCTGGTCATAAAGTAATAGTAAGCACCAAGTAGAGTAGAAGTACCAGCTGGGCTCTATAGGGAAGTTATTTGTCCTTACCAGCAATCATGGCTTGAGCCGCATGTGGCTCCAATATTATACTACCAGGTCATGGGGAGATCAAGGTTCTACTCGCGAATCTACAAATGGAACCCTTATAAATTTGACAACACCAAATAGTGGCATTATCACATTTGACCCCAGTTGAGGAGGTCCTTCAGGTTCACGAGTTCAGGTCACTGGATGAATTTGGTTAAGAAGTTGATTTGCATCCCAGAATAATGACAGTGGTTTCACGCTAAAACTTAGTTAGTTTAATGGAAGAATAGAAGGATTGGGCGATATCTTTATTTGAAAAGTGTGAGGAGACTTTTGCTGTTAATGACCATCTTTTAGGGTGTTCTCGGGGGTTGGTCCATCAATTAGACACTGGGGATCATCCCCTATAAGGTTGCGGCCAATCCGCCAATTGAGGGCAGCTGAGGAAGTAGTAACTGAAAAATTGCGAAGCTTATAGAGAAAGGGATTCTCAAACCTTCAAAGAGTCCATGGGCTTTACCCATTATTATTGTAAAGAAGAAAGATGGCATCACTCAAGTAGTAATAGACTACTGGAAGCTCAACAGCATCTCCAAAAAAGACTCATAGCCCTTGCTGGGGATTGATGATTCACTGGATCAGTTAGGCGGAGCTCGTTACTTCTTAGCAATGGACTGGATTTTGGGTTTTTGGAAAATTGAGTTGCCTGCAGCAGAACAGGAGAAATGCATAATTATCACATCTAAAGGGCTTTTTAACCGACTAGTATGCCTCAAGGGCTATTTAATGCCCTAGCTACGTTCCAACGGGCCATGGATACCATTCTCGGCAGACCTGAAGCTGACTTGCATCCTTGTGTACCTTGAAGACATCATTTATTCTCTCACACGTTTTCCGAGCACCTTACCCATTTGGAGAAGGTATTCCACCAGTTAGCTGAGGCCAACATCAAGATCAAGACCCAGAAATTTAACATTCTCAAGGACCAGCTGGAGTACCTTGGGTTTGTAGTAGACATGACATGGCTGAACCCTCAACCCACCAAGGTGGAGGCTATCCAAAAGATGACTGTGCCTACCAGTAAGTGTGACATCCAGGTATTTTTGGGGGTGGTCGGCTACAACCGCCACTTTAAACCCAACTTTAGCTGTATTGGAGGTCCACTGTTTGAGTTACTAAAGAAATATGTTGTGTTTGAATGAACGGAATACCATCAACACTCCTTTGATACACTTTGGATGGCATTGATCAATGCGCCAGTGCTACACTATCCAAACTTTTACAATGAATTTATTGTACAGATGGATGCATCTTTTTCCGCTGTTGTGGCAGTTCTGTCCCAGAAAGACGATGAAGGGGAGGAGCACCCAGTTACGTACTGTAGTCATAGCTTGAGCTGTCATGAATGCAATTATACTGTGACTGAGTGGAATTGCTTAGCGGTGTTCTATGTTTATAATCAAATTAGGGTATATTTGCATGGAGTCAAGTTCAAAGTCATTACGGATCATGCATCATTATGCTAGTTGCAGAAGCTCAAAGAGCCTGAGGGGCATCTAGCTTGATGGGCCCTTGCACTGCAGGCTTACAATTTCAAGATTCTTCACCAACCTGGAGCCAAACACCAAAATGCAGACTGCTTATTGAGATTACCAACAATTTCAGTTATGGTGGAGCTTGGTGATGTAATGTACAGTAAAACGCTTAAAGGCCAATATGATGATGAACCGCCACAAGTGATAAAGATGCCAATTGAAATTTGAGCCAATACCTCCTAGATGAATGGGGAGTTATAAAGCGGATTGGCAATTCTACGGTGAACTTCCTGCTACCCTCAGCACAGCCTAGAATCATTATGATTGCACATAATGCAGTCTGACATGGTGGCGTGCACAAGACAATGGAATTGTTGCAGCCTCAGTATTATTGGTAGATCATGAACTTTGATGTGCTTGAAATTACCTCCTTCTACCACCAGTGCCAAGTGGAAAAGGCTGTTCTGCCAGAAGACCTATTACTGGTTAATGAAACCACACTTTGCTTGGCATGCAGTTTCCATTGATGTCATTGGCCCTCTGCCAACGGGAACTAACTGGTTCAAGTACATTCTGGTGTCAATTGACCAATTGACCAGGTAGGTTGAAGCAAGGGTGATATGAGATTTTGGGTGGTCACAGTGGCCAAGTTCATAGTGGAATGTATTATCCAGAGACATGGTTGCCCTCAGTTCCTTTTCATTGATAACGGACTTAGCTTCACTTTTCACATTCTTCCAAAGCTGAATGAGCTTATGGCCATCCGCGGGGTTCTAGAAACCCTGTATCGTCCTGAGTCTAATAAGATGGTTGAGTGAGTGAATAGGAATTTAGTGAAAATACTCCATAAACTGATAGTGGATCGACCTTCAGACTGTAGTTCCCTCTTGTCCACTGTCATCTTCAAATATAACATCAGCTACTATTCCACCATAGGGAAGAGCCTTTTCAATTAATATATGGATGACACCCTGCTCTTCTGGCGCTTCTCTATGCCTGCGTAGAAGATACTGGCAAAATGGACTCCCAATATTATTTGATGACTCTAGCCAACATGATAATCAAATTGTGAACTGAAGCGTACTTGTTCCGCTTAGCCAAGAAGATAAAGAATCTGGCTACCAAACAGGTATAGCATAACAGGCTAGCCCAGTTCAAAGATGGGGACATGGTTCTATTCCATGATCAACATAGGTTTGGGTGGAAACATAAATTGGCCTGTATCTGGATTGGTCAATTTGAAGTTATTGAGAAAACAGATGTTGACGCCTACACTATCAAAGACCCCACCATCATTCAGATTAACTGAGTGCACACAAAGTTCCTCAGAGCATATAATCAATAGAAGCCTTATGACCAGTCAAGGGGGTAATGTTGTTATTCTAATATAACTGGACAATAAGCCCTAAGTCATTACGGTGGAATGGGTAGAATCTGCTGATTATGATTCTGAGTTACAATTACTTGATCCCCTTAGGATGAGGTGATATTGGTTTGGGAAGAATAATGGATCACTCTAAATTAGACAAATAATGAGATGTCAACATATGATGAATAATGAGCGGATTGCCTCAAACTAAGGCGATCATGAATTCAATATATGGTGAACTCTTCAGAACCAATGATTATGCGGTGGAACAAATAATCATAGAAGAAGTGTCAGTATCAACCAAAGTCGCTGAGATATAAGCAATATAAGAAGATTGAAAGGGAGCATTGTATATAGGAAGAATTAAGTGGAGCATAAGGAATCTGCTGTTTTAAATTAAAAAATAAAGTAATTCAGCTGAAGCACTTGCTTCATATTGTATTATAATCTTTATGTTTGTCTCATGGGCTGAAAATCTCCATATTGTCTGTCCATTGCTCAGTGGGCTTGACCCTGTGCAAAAACCCTATGTCATATCTCTACAATTCCGATAAATTAATAACGCTAGTTGTAGCTTTTATTATAAAAAAACCTTTGACAATAATTTTATTGTCTTCTGATTTTAGGACTACAGTCTACATATAGTTTCCCTCTTTTATTGAAAAAGTGCTGACCTGTGCAATTGTAGTTCAACACCTAAGTGACGATTAGAACGTTTGTTTACTACAGGTGCCATTTTTTATACCCTGTCAATTATTAAACAAAACTCTAAGATGCAATAATCAAGCGACGACTTTTTGGGCGACCTGCCATATATTCCTTGTAATGAACCCAATTATAGGAGGTTTATCAAGTACTAGCCTTACGGCAAATTAGCCAAAGAATTAATTCAAAATGAACTAGTGGTAGAAGCAGTTCCTGGTATTACTAAAATTTATCAAGAGATAAAATCATTATGCTACTTAGTCCATTTTAAGAGCAGGAAATTAATGATTTAAATCAATTAATTAGTTTGGTATATTTAGAAGCAGGAAAAAGATTAACAAAAGTTTTTGGTGGAACGCCAGCGCTTTACTAGAATAGTAAAGCAACTCCGCCATGATCTTAAGTGTACCATTTGTAAGAATATATAAGTGAGGTCCAAGACAATTCATTGGCTTCTAATTTATGATGTATTATGGATGAAGTTGGTGCTATAGGGCCAACATATTCACTGCTGTACCTTTATCTAATGCTTTCGCCACCCTGCCATGGCGGCCGCTTCTCCTGTAAACTCTGACCCTCAAGTTATGTCAGCGCCTTCTCTCTCAGTTAACACTCATTAATTAGTCAAGTTCAATAGGCATGGAAATATTTACACCTTTGTATGTTTATTTGACATCACGATGGGATACACCAATGACCATAATAAACTGGCTAGTATGATGAATTTACTAGATCACTATAGTCAAGAGTTAAAATTCCAAAATATCTGAAGTCAGTATGCCATATAATAATGCCAAGAATATTACTATTGATGAGTTTGATGGAGAGAAACAGATGATAGGACAGAAAACCTCTTTCATATTCATCAGCTTTAAAGTTGGCGAAGAAGTTATAGCTTTTGTAGATCAATTTTACTATAAGGCTCAAGTGTTATATGGAGCCTAAGTTCTGAGCCATTATGAAGCTCATATCGCTTTTTGCCACGCCTGCAAGCCTCACCTAGAATTGTATCAGGCCATGCTGCCTGCTTTAATTCAAATACCACCATCACTAAATTGGTAAATTACATCCGGCGCTGCACCCTTACTTTTGGCTCTCCTATTTAACAAGCCTTCCAAGAAGGAGTCCATTATTCATTTATTGACTTTAACAACTGACAAGGAATTGGAAAAGCTCTGTTGGAGTAAAACTGGGATATACTCATCCACTTAAACTTTAATAATCTCAGCTAACAACCTAACCATAATGTAATGAACCTTCATCAGTGGAAACATCCCACACGATTAAACCACTTAGTTTGCTACAGCCCTGTGGCCTGAGCGATCAATGATTTTTTTAATTATTTAAGTCAAGCGGATACACTTGACATTCACACACTCACCATCCCAGATAATTACGTTGAATTTTCTTATGTGGCTATTAGCATGTACAAAATGTTAGTTCAGGCAATTGTGGACAGTGAACCCTCCATAAATATAGTTTCTTCAAACCCAATGAAATAATCGGAGATTAACCCAATATTGATCACTATAAAGAATATGGCACTATGGACTTAATGCCACTACTTCTCTGGGAGCGTATAGTTCCTTGCCGCTGAGGTTTGTCACTAAATCTTATCTGCTCCTACTATCTTATACCACATTACAATTATAGATTGCTTATTGGTGCTTTCTTATGAGGAAACATGGGCTGAGAGCCAACTTTTTAGACAATACTCTGGAGGTAGGTGGACTACATGTCCACCCTATATTAAACCCATGATTTTACCAGTGCTGAACCTGGCCTGAAGGGTACAGTTATTAAGAATTTGAGCGTTTTCACTGAGATTATGATGCCATCATCAAATGAAAAGATGGCGGATATTTTGCTAGATGTTGATTATAGCTAAAAGGATAATGTGTATACTGTGCCTATACAGCTTTCCAGGGTAAATAAAAGCTGAATACATCGCTCGCTTGAGTCTACATTGCAACCTTCCTTAATTTTAGACGTTGAGTTTAATGAAGGAATTAAAAACATTCAATATGCAAGGGTAACCAAAAGCCATTAAGTTTTCCTCACAGAGTCTCAAAGTCCAACATGATTCCACTCAACTCTGGAAAAAAAATGCACTACAAAACCAGGGCATCAGGCCCTCCTTGGAACGAGTATTTCTTTACAAAATTTCTGAAGTGTTGTATTGTAAGATCCTTCCCCCACCCGCCAGTCCAAAAAGGTATGCCGCTGTTGCCTCTGGTTCAATTTATCCTCACCAATGAGAAACTAAGGTGTCCCTATTGAATACCTTAACTTACTCTTTGCACAATCAGATTCATCAGAAAATAGCATATGTTCATGTGTTTCCTGGTCAAGCATCCCTATCCTTCTAGTCACCATCTATCCCCCGCTCATTCTGTACTGAAATGTTTGGTCAAGCGGGGGAAATGTTGAAATTGGTATAACCAACCATTCCATTTATATCAATAATATTTTTCTTTTAGACTAAGTTTTAAAATCTCCACAAGCCTTGACACTTGGACTTATCTGTTAATTTAAGTTTTAGCAGATTACCCCAAAGTTGATAGCAATCCATCAAATTAAGATACAACAGAAAATTTGCCCATGAGCTCAAGTTTTTATAGGTAAGCCAAATGCTAACAAGGATTAAATCTTTACTACCCCACTGGCAATATCCCGCAATTGCTTTTTTATCAATTTACAAGGCTTTCTGGTGTCATAAATTGACTCCCCTTTTATTATTGTTGTTGGGATTTCAACCCAAACGGAAAATTTGAATTAGGTTGTTGATGGGAATAGAACCCAAGTTAGTCAAATAGCTAGGCCCTTATTGGAATAATCCCCAATGACATTCCATGCCCTAGTATTGGGGTTCAAACCTGGTCTATGGGGTGAGCGAATCCTTTTGGAATGAAATGGTGAACCTACCACCAAATCTCCAAATTGTTATGAGTCTAGATCTTAGCTTGAGGGATTCATAAACAAAACTCCCTTATAATGATGCTTGGACTAAAATAAACACTATACTTTTTCTTCTTTTCGCCTATCTTAAGTTAAAATTAGGTATTTATTTGGAATTGCCTATCCAGACAAAGTATCTGGAAAAAGACTTTTTGACAAAGAGAATCAAAAACAGGTAAACCAGCACCCTGAAACTTCAGGTCCTCTGGCCAAAAATACTAAGGGGTATGTGATAACACCCCCATGATCCCAATAAAACTGATACTCCTTGCCAGGTACACCTTGAGTTCATGGTGAAATATAATTAAAACCCCAACTATGAACAATATTATCTTCTTCTGATCTAATTTTATATCAGGAACGCCAAAAACTCTTGGTTAATTTCCCCACTATGATGCATGGGATGGAGCAATAAATTCTTACCCTTGAGCAACACCAACTCAAACTTTGAGATGCAACTACCGAGCTCAAAAGCGAAATTCAGAAGTTATCCCCTCTTGCTGCCACCAAATCGGCCCTTTGTGCTACCCATGATTGATAGATACAATATTTAAAGATATCAACACCTTAAAAATAAAGCAGACGCCCACCATCCTTACAACCCGTCCAGTAATAACAGTTTTCTTTAGGTGAAAATGGTCCTCCTTGTCAATAAAAGTTGTTTGACCATTAACCCCCAGTGGCATATTCAAACCATTATTCAAAGAGATGTATGTCCTAGGAGAAGGAAGCGTCTTCTCTTTCTTATTTTGCCATGAAAATTTTATGGAAGAAGCTACTGACACCCAGCAACTTAAACACTTGACTAATTGTCTTAACCATATGGCTCAAGACATTATGGTTTCCCCATATGATGCATTGCCATACTTGAACTGATGCCAAGGCTACTTTGCTTCGGAAATTCAGGAGAGATATAACCTCAACCAACCAAAAGCAGACCTTTATAGGTATCTATCTTAATCAGGGGTACTATCAGCGAATTCGCCCTCCTTCTTAACCTTAAAGCACAAATTCTGGTTGCAGGGAATTGTCTTACGTTAGATGATGCCATCACTGCTGCATTTTCAGCATTTAAAAATATGCCTAATATCTTACTTTATTTTAAAGAGGTGAAGTCTGCCTATACGTCCCTTCTTTATATTAAAGAAGCTATATTTGAAATTCCAGATAAAATACTTAAACTTGTTGGGCCACCTCGTTTTAACACCAATAAGCCCTGGTCCCAAGTATTGGCCATTACACCCCCCCCAATTCGCCTACACCTAAATTATACTTCACTCGTTGCAGAAGAAACAACCACAATGTAGCTGACTGCCACATCCTTCAACGAAAGTCGCCAAAAGATCAGCCAGTATAGGGCAAGAAGCTCCCTATGCTGACGGAAAACAAGTGCTTAAGACCCCTGTCTAATACTAGCTGTATCCCCACTACATCCAGTTGTTTTGTGTTAGCTGCCACGTCAGAAGTTGGTGTACCTCTGTCTATTCAAGGAAATAAAAACTCCAGCTTTCTTACTTCTATGTTGGTCAATTACCCAAACAAATTCTGGTGTTCATCCTTTCTTTAGAAAGCTGAGCCTTGGTAGATAAAACTTTTAAATGCATTGAACAACTCTTATCTTGGCCACAGCAGAATTAACCGCTTGCTTCACTGCAAATACCTAGTGACAGTCTATTAGCTATCAACTACTAATTTGGATCTTTGGTGGTTCAAATCAAAGTAGTAATCCATAAGGTTAAAGTACTGTCAATAATTGACACTGGTTCTCTGGTTAACGTTATTTACTCATGGATTAACCAAAAGATAAAAATGGCTCCATACTTGATTCATGATGCTGAATATGGGACGTCAGTTAGTCAGTCTACTAAGGAGATAGAGGCCTATTCTGCTTTACCACTTCGATTTAAAAATTTATGAGTTAATGCCCCCGCTGTTGCACTAGAAAACAATAACTATGAGTTGCTTATTGGGGTCCAGCTGATGCGGAAGTTTAACTGCATCATCAACCACAAGGAAAAATACAAATCCCTACTAGGGTATTATATTCTGTTAATATTTGAACTGCCCATCAAAAATAAAGGAGCCCCTAAAAACGGACATGCTTTCTTGAATACCCATCCTCCATTTGTAAATTTGAGTACCAAGACTTAGAGGAAAAACTAAGTTACCCTCAGATGCTGAGGATGCCGAAGAGGGGATCCCTCTGTATGCCCCTCATCCTATCACAATACCCTCTGGCTCACAAGTTATTGTGGATATGAGGATCATGATTCACATCCCTCTTAACAAGTTTTGGAGCTAAGCGGCCACCCAAACCCTTGTACAAAGAAGCGTTGACCTGCCCTGGGATTTTGGATCCTAATTATGGAAAATCTATATTATTCTATTAGTAAACTTAACAACTGAAACCATCCAAGTCCCTCAGTATGCCCCTATTGCTTACATAAAACTATGCCTTATTGAAAATATCATCGATGTGAGTTGTTTTGGCTCGTTACAAAATTTAGGGTTCAACCCCCTACCCACCATAGCTCTGGTTGAAAGTAGAATTAGTGACAACCTCACCCTAATGAGTGATAGAATACAAAGACCTACTTGAGGAGTATTGCAATATATTTTTTCTCAGGACCAAGTGATTATGTAAAAATTCTGGGGTAATTCACCAAATTGAGACTGAGGCTCACCCTCCATTCAAGTCTCAGCCATACAGAAAATATAAAGTTGAGACAAAGTGACCCTAGAGCTAAAGCAACTGTTGGAAGCCAAGTTACTCATGTCTTATAAAAGCCCATGAGCTTCCCCACTTCTATTAATCCGGAAGAAGGATGGTGGTCACTTGGTTGTCATGGATTATCGCCACCTCAATTCAATTTCCAAAAAAACAGCTATCCATTGCCGCGTATAGATGACTCCTTGCGCTTGATGTCAGGTTCCCACTATTTTACAGCTATGGATATCACCAGCGGGTACTGGCAAGTTGATTTATCACTTGAGGATTTGGAAAGATATGCCTTATCTCAAGTGAAGGATTGTTTGATCCCACTCAAATGCCGCAGGGGTTATTAACGCCCCTGCTACCTTCCAACGCGCCATGGATGTACCTTTAGGTGATTTAAAAAGTTCTTGTGTGTTGGTTTATTTTGATGATATTACCGTTTTTGGGAACCTTTACTGAACACATAGATCATCTCAGACAAGTTTTCCATCGGTTAAGGCAAGCCTCGATAAAATTAAAGCCATCAAAATGCTCCTTCTTTCAGAATAAACTGGATTTCTTAGGCATAAGGTAGGTAAGGCTGGAATATCCCCAATTGATGGCAAGGTCCTGTCTATTTCTGACATGTCCCCCCTAAATCCCTACAAGACGTACAAGTTTTCTTAGAGATGGTGAGATATTATCGCCAGTTCATTTACCAAAAATCCAACACCTCTGAGCCTCTTGAATTTTTATTGAAGAAAGGGGTATTCTACCATTGGAAAGAAGAGCAACAGAAGTCCCTTGACCTATTACACACAGCTCTCTCCCACTCTCCAGTACTTATTAATCCCAACTTTGATAAACCCCTTCTCCTTTTTACCAATTCTAGTGATATAGCCATCAGAGCCATCCTATTACAGCATGATGAAAACTTGGTAGACCATCCTGTCGCCTATTATAGCAAAACTCTAACCAGAGCTGAATACAACTATAGCGTTACTGAAAACAAATGCTTTGTGGTATTATTGACTATTAAGCATTTCTGACCTTGTCTATATGAAAAACATTTCACTATAATTGCTGACCATGCTTCCCTGCAATGGCTACAGAAAATGAAGGACCCTGATGAAAGGTTAACCCAATTGGCATTAAAACTTCAAAAATATGACTTTTCCATCATCCATCGACCAGGGCCCATACACCAAAATGCAGATTGCCTATCTCAGCTGCCCATATTAACTTTAACTGCCCCTGAAAAGGATTGACTTTATGACCTCCTAACTCAACCGCACTTATGAAAAGATGAATCTCTCACTTTTAAAAGGAATTGGAAAAAAGTTGGCGGGTCTTCAGGTCAAAAATAGATAACTTTTCAAGCTTGTGTCCCAAAAATGGGTGCTTATGTATGACCTTCAAAGTGAACAGATTTCATATTAGAGGGACATCAATAAGTCAGCCATGGAGGAGTTTGGAAAACTTACCAGTGGCTCAAGACTCAATGTTACTTGGTAATGAATGATTGTTACAATCCAAGATGTATTGGAGTCCTTCCTAGTATGCCAAAGTCAAGCTGGACCTAAACCCCAGTCACAGCATCCAGTGGTTTAACCATGTGAACCCTTCCATACTGTAAGCATTGATGTTGTGGGACCTCTCCCTCGAGCCTCCAATGGTTACTGGTTCCTCCTCCTGGCCGTGGATCATTTAACTAAGTGGATTGAAGCTATATTGATACCTTCTGCTTCAGAAAAAGCTACCGCCCTCTTCTTATATAATCAGATTATCATGCAGCATGGGTGCCCTCACATAATACTCTCTGATAATGGGCAAAATTCCCGCTTGATGCTGGTGAAAGATTTATCCAGCCTGATGGGAACCACGCAGGTATTTTCCACTCCCTACCATCCTGCCACCAATGAAATGGTGGAGAGGGTGAATAAAACCTAATGGCTACTCTTCAGAAAATGGCCACGACCAACCCTCTGCACTGGCCTCAATATTTTCCTAGTGCAATTCTAGCCTATCAAATAAGCTACCACCGAATCACAAAGATTTCACCCTTCCAGGCTTTGTATGGACGAAATCCCCAGTAACCTTCCAAAGTGCAGGCCATGTTAGATCAGGCATCCCCTGACGCCCCTGAAGTTACTATGTGAAACATTTCCAATGAAATTATCCAACTCCAGGCTCAAGCTTCTGAGAACTTTCAGTAACCTCCAATTGAGAAACTAACCAGTTTAATGATAAGCATGACCCCCTGCACACCTTCCAACTGGGGACCTCTTCTCTTCTACCATCATCAGCCTGGAGGTTATGATAAGAAGTTGAGAACCAACTGGTTGGGGCCTTACAGGGTCATTTATAAGCGGGGCAATGAACACTCAATTGTAGATGTTGTTCATGGTACAGTAGTAAACTGTGTCCATAGTCATTTTCTCCAACCATTTTCCCCCTACGCCAAGATCTAGAGGGGGGCGCTGTCAGAATTCCACCCAAAATGGGAGATTTGAACGAGGTTTGTGATGGGAATAGAACCTAAGCCTGTCAAATATCTAGATTCTTATTGGGACAATCCCCAATGACGTTCCATGCCCTAGTATTGGGGTTCAAACCTGGTCTATGAGGTGAGCGAATCCTATTGGAACAAATGATAAACATACCACTAATTCCCTGAATTGTTATGAGTCTAGATCTTAGCTTGTGGATTTAAACAAAACTTTATATATTGATGTTTGGACTAAAATAAACACTACGCTTTTTCTTCTTTTCGCCTATCTTAAGTTAAAATTAGGCATATCTTTATTTGGAATTATCTATCCAGACAAAGTATCTGGAAAAAGACTTCCAGATCAAAAGAAGCGAAAACAGGTAGTCCAGCACCCTGAAACTTTGGGTCCCCTGGAAAAAAATACCAAGGGATACGTGATAACACCCCCACGATCCTGACAGTTTATTATATTTTTTTCTTTGCCCTACTGGCATAAAACAATCTTCAAAATGTTTTGTACCCAAAATTCTAAGATGTTTATATTTTTCCTTTTATCTAAATAACTATGCACTGCTTGGTACTCTACCATGTAGTTTATTATGATGAGAATGTAAAAATGTAGATCTTTTCCTTTTCATCTAATTAGTTTGAGCTGTTTTAGTAAAAGACCTTTGATGATAATATAATCATTTTTTGATTTTAGGGATACTTTCTACACACAGTTTCCCTTAGTCTATTGTAAAGGTACTGACCTGTGTTGTTTTTAGTTTGATGCCTAATCGTATATTACAACAGATATTAATCTCAAAGAGACTAATAAAATTTTGCACATTTGCCTTCCTATCTAACTTTGTTAAGGTAACAAGGTTAACTAAATTTGAGGTTCTTGGCTGCAGGGCCAAAGAGCTTGCGTCGCTCCTATATGGCTTTTTGAGGCACAAAGATAAAAAGTGGTAGTAAAACGTCCTTGAGCCATTGAAGCGCCCCGCGTTGAAGAGCTTATAAAACTTTAGTAGGATTACCATCAGTATTGTGTGAGTGTTAAAATGGAGTTTGTCAAATATTTGAGTCTAAATTCTCAGGAGGAGGAGTCACCAGAGTGTCTGAGTACTCATAAGATACAACGCCCAAAGCAGGTAAAAATCATAGCATGTTAGTCATACCTATTGCCACATCGCCCTTAATATCATATGATGGATGGAAAGGGTTCCCACTCATCACTGAATATATTAGTGGGTTGTGCACTGGATTGACCCTTAAAATGGTCCAATATAATAGAGACATGAAGGCATTATAACTTCACCAGGGTTTCCATATTATCGCCTTTTTTAAAAGTGACCAGAAAATATGCTTTTATGTTAATGTTCTCATTTATCAGGGACCTTACCTTCTGGCCCTGAGTTTTCAATTCAAGGTGAAAGGTCTCAAGGGCCTTGTATAAGTCTGTATTTGAGTGAACAGCTTCATCTTTATTTGCATCTAGGCTATTAAGGGCATTGATTAGTTTTGGTTTCTTTTGATAATCTTTCACTTGGCGATTGTGACCAAGTATGATTTCAGAGAGTTTCCAACATCAGCACTCAAATCAGCATTTACTTGGCAAGTAGCTTTAGAATTGTTATGTTAAGCCTTGAGGGCGGCCACTTCAGCTTTAGCGTGTTGTGATACTTCTACTGGAAGGTAGTTTTCAATGGGGTAAATTGGATCCATACTTAATTAAAATGATGGACAGGGTACTAAGGTGTGAGCCCCCTGTAGTAAGCACCACGTTGATGAAATTTGTGCTTAGGCATCAAATTTCTAGTTCACAGGTTATTATACTAAAAAATATAAGTACTTTTTAGATGAAAGTAATCTTAAAAAAAACTTGCAAAAAGAGCACTTTTTGGCAAGAGGGAGGTTTATAGAAATAAATAAGAGCTTCATGTAGTTTCTGATAATGCTAAAGGTTCTGCGATTTGCTAAAGATATTTTCTTTTGTAATGGGTTCCTCCAACATTGTATAAAAAAGGTTCCTTTTACAATTAGCAATTTTGCCTAATATGCTCCTTTCATCAATAAAATTCTTATTGGTGCAATATATATTTACTAAGCAGACCTAAGCATGGTAAACTAGAGTAGTAATTATATAAAAATAGTTTAATGGAACAAATGACTAAGGCTTAGGGTATTTCCATAATAGTTGTGATCAACCAATTGCAATAAAGACACTATTGGGTGGTCATCACCAATATTAAGGATCCTTTTATTTAACTGAGGTAAGCAGACCAGGGGACATTACCAAAACTCAAAACTTAAAGATAAACCCTCACCAAATAAAATGAATGAACTGCCCAAAATGAGCGGAAAACACTCAAAACATGAACAAAACCAACTAAATGGAACATCGGGAACCACTTATCCCATCATGGCGGAAGGGGAGGGGGGATCAGGGGGCTCATCCTCGGCCTCTACTTCATCCCAAAGCAGAACACAGGCTATGGCAGAGAGCAGAGTTGTCGGGGCATCAGCAGGATGTGGAGATGAATTTTTGATGATCAGGGTGGTAGGAATACAGCCATTATCCATAAGAGTTCTGACATATTTGGCCAAAGCTGTTTCAGCTTTTTGTGCGTGCGTCAGGTAGCTTTAAAAATGTGGTGAAACTGGTGTGGGTAATCTTTTATTTATGTTTCTGTACTACCACTGCCATGTGCTGGATGGCATCATTAGCGGCTTTGTGGGCTTTGTTCAACATATTTTTTGAACCTTATTGGCTTTGGAGGGAATAATGGGAGGAGGGATTCCTCCTGCAAGCATCACCACTGTTTGGTGGCAGCTTTTCAGAAAGAATGACAATCTGGCTTAGCTGTTGCTTTAACAGCCAGCTGGTGGTTGCCGTGGAACGTTTCAGCGTTTTGATGGGGGGCATATAAACAAGGGGCTAGCTCACCATTGTGGTCAATAAACACAAACTGCTCGATTTGTATATTGCAGTTTTCAATTATATTTCTGGACTCATCAAGTTCAGCCAATAGATCCTAAGGAAATTTTGGTTAAATTGAATTGGGGAGTTGGCATATTCCTGAGGTTTGGTTGGCTTGTTGGAAGATACATGGGATCAAACTGGGGTCCAATCCTGTTCTTGATTGGATGGAGCGTTTGTGGCACTGGGGTGAGGTGAAGGCTGATTGGTGGCTGTTGCAGCTGCAGCAACAGGCTTTGGGGGAGGGGGAGGTAGGATGGTACCCCATACCAAAGATGGTGCAGGGTAGGCGAGGGATTAGAAGCCAGCAAACAAAAAATCAGAGCCATCAGAAGCAGATAGGGATGGGCACTTGTGTTTTGAGTGGTCCAACTTGAAACAGGATGGACAGATCGTCCATCCTCCCTTGATGCGGGCCCATAATGGATGGTCAGGGGCAGAGGGGATGATGGCACGAGGGGAAATCAACAAGGCTTTTTATTTGATTAAGGGCTGATCATGGCATATGCCCGAGGCCCAGTGAGGCGTGTGGCCCCATTTGAGACCACAAATTGCGAGATGAGGTTGGAGCCATAGGCTGCCAAACCTTCCATCAAATCCTGGCGGAGCACCTCAGGGGGAGGTGGGTGGGCAAACCAGCAAACTGAATCAATGTGGTATCCGCTGGGAGCTGGGTCCAAATTGTGGGGAGAGAGGTACCCTGGAAAACCAAGGGCACAGTTACTGCAGTGGTGGCATCAGCTTCATAGGTGAAGCTGAGATCAAAATACCCCTATAGTGGTGGAAGTCAATAAAACTGGCGGGATGCATCACTACCTGAGCCATTTCAATAATGGCTTGGTCATGGTGGGAAAAGTTTCACATAGTTGACCCTAAGGCCAAAATGAATGTTGCTCTGGAGGAGCACCAGGGGACAATGGGGCACTGCTTGGGTTTGAGCAAGGTGGGCGTCGAGATACTTGGGAGGAAAAAATTGTCTCAAGGGTTTGGTATAACTGGAAAAGCCAGTCTGAGCATGTTTTCCTGTTGGACAGAAAACGGCTGGGGGAGTTTCGCTGCTGACCCACACTGGGGCAGCCAGCGGGGAATCTGAGGACATAAAAGCAAAACTATTGTGGGTGATTGAGATTTAATTTTTTCTATATAATTTGCTCAGTAAGTTAACCCAGGCGGAAAAGAACTAAAATTAAGGATCCTCATACTGAATATTTACGTCAGTGTGGGGGACATGATAAAGTATCAAGATTAATAAATAGCATCAGATAGGAACTCCAAGGCCATGCCTAAAGAGGTTCCTAAATTAAATCATTGTATTTTGCACTGGCGGGGTCAATGATTTGATCCGCAATTATAATTACTTATAGACAAAGACACCAAGGCAAGATCAACAGAATTAACTTAATACATTTTAGCAACTCCCTATATATTAGGGCTTACATCAAAGATACTCATAATATTAACTAAGTCATGTATCTAAATATTAGTTAAACCATAATATTATGAATTATTGTATAACTGGAGAATTGGTCAACCCATTTTCAACAAGGTTGTTTTGGTTTTTTTCCTCCTTTTTATCTTTTAATTTGGGGGATGGCGCCTCTAGCAGTTATTATTGGGGATCAAAAGATTAGTAAGGAGGCGGGATTTAGTTTGAGCTTTATTCAATATTCTTCACCCATGGTTTGAGTTCTGACATATCATTGCTAATCCCTTGCACACATTGTGCACCCCTGCGACCTCAATTTACTTTACCAATATTAACCATTTAGCTTAATTCATTCATCATATACCTTACTACCATTATAATCCATTCATATGCAATAAACAACATCCACAAAACTTGGGAGAGCTATCACCCTCCATGCCTCTCCTGCCCATAAGGGTTCTTCAATGTGACCTGCAGCTATCCATTGCTGTAAGTCCTGGGGAGCACCCCCTGCGCCTCAACCGTGATGAATTCCTTTTGAATAAAAAAGTGGGTAAGAAGGTGGCCATTTCTCTCATTTCCCATTGAGGTTTAGCTCATGTGGTGAACAAGAGATGGGTGTCAGACTACTCTTTCAAGGTTGGCCCTATTTCCCTATCTCACCACCCAAGAGTTGGTGCAGCAAATTGGGAAGGGTGTTTTAAGATGGCAGCTTTAAAAAGCCACCACCAGTGGAAAGTTTGTTGTCTTCTCTCTTGATAGTATCAGGCCCCAATAGGGGTTTGCTAACATCTATAAATTGATGCACAGCATAATTGAGTCATCCTCTGTATTCTCAGGTTTGAAACTCCATCAATGAATTTTTCTTCCACTGAAAAATGTAAGCCTGACCCCAACAGGTTTGGGCGCATTAAATCCTTATATTAAACAATGGAACCTCCCATATGTGCATGGCTATGGGCGCACCAGTCACCCACCAGATGAAACGTCACCAATCCTTAAGCAGAATCGCGCCAGGAGGTAAAAATTAGTGGCAAAATCTGAGCCTAAGTCAGCTGGCCAGGATGAGATCATTCTGGTGTAATGAAGATTTTGGAATGTCAATTGCTGGAATGGGATGTGGGTGCGTTACTCTTGGTTAGAAATTTCATTTGTTCCCCAAGCCCCAGTATTTAAGACAAGTTTACCTTACAGGTACAGTTGTTGGTCAATTTTTTATTCTTTGTTTTTAATAAACAAACCTTTCATGAAGAAGATTTAAAATTTTATTATTTGAGCTATCTGTTAGCCGCGATATTGTCTGGTGCCTTGTTTTATGGTCTATACTATGACTAGGCCATAGAGGCCATGATCAATACCTGTTGCCATCCCTACTCAAATGAGATATTGATACAGCGGTCGCCTCAAGGTGACTCCCATATTGGTAGCCTTATGGTGCCATGATGTACTCTTAGACTTGAAGTAATCCCCACCCGGTAGGCTAAGTTGACACCCTTTTCACGTGCTCAAGCTCTTGTGTTCCTGTAACGGACTCTGGGCCCCATGAGGGCCCAAGGAAACAACTGCAGCAGAATATGCGACTGCCTTTCCTACAATGGTGTGATTTATTGCAGGTTTGTTTGTAACGCCGATCATCAATCATCGTCTCAAAGTTGTTCCCCTCCCAATGCAATACCATAAGATTTTGGACGACTATGCCTCTGGAATTCTAATTTGTGTTATGGGTGTCTACCGACCCAGACTGGCAGGCTAGTCACAACTTTGTTAACTAGCTTCATGACATAGTTGGCCAGCCAAAATCTTCCACTATATCCACTCTTTTGCTAGAATTAGGTGACGTGATGGTATTATTGTACCACAAGAACCTATAATTTGTGCCTAGTTTAGTTCTTTTTGTATGTTCAGTGGTACGTTTGTCAGGTGTTTCTGCGTGGTGGTGGAGTTCCTGACCTTTTTTCCTCCCTCATGATTCAGTCTCAGTTTCATCCCACACTGGGGGGTTGGTTTTGTCCATCCCTTTTGTGGAAGTGGCGAACCTGATTTTGGACGCTCTGGTGGAGTTGCAGATGCAGTTTTTGGCCAATAAAGAAGCTTCCACCTCACTTATGATTGCCTAGCAAAGTTTATCTCTCTTGGACGCAGTGGAAGGGGATGCCCGCCATTGGGTTCATGGAATTCTATGCTCAGCAACCAAGATAAAAGTTCTATTCAATTGATTACTCTTGTTTCATCAGTGGTTTAAGCGCCAGTTTCAAGATCAGCTCACCTTCTAAGAAGTTCCATTTTAGTGTGGAGTCGTCTGATCTGCCCTTGTTCATTGAAGCTTTCCAGGGCTAGGATCCTGGGTTAGGACTTCCATTGGAAATTTTTATTGCGGTATTACATGCTATCCTGGATCCTGTTTCTGCCAGCCTTTCCCCCTGGGGAACTCAGTCAGGTTTTTTGGAGCAGGTGGGTGCGGTGGTTATCTCCATCAGCGCCACATTTTTTCATGCACTGGGTGTGGTTCAAGGTGTACCAAAAATGTTCCTCACTGAAGCAGCTTTGAGTGGAACCTGAATAACAAGGCGGCATGCCCTTTTATCTCTCGCTTAGAATGGCTGTTCTGGACAGGCTCTTAGGGCGTTTATTTTGTTTCTGTAGGATGCTCCAGTCTTTTCCCATCCAGTTGCTTCCCCTTCCCTGCCCTAGCACGAGTTGTGGAGGCGGTCCCATGAAGAAACTGGTACCTTTCATTCCCCTGGTGCTCATGTTATCAGTGTCCCAATGTGAAGAATTTGATAAAGTTCTTCCTACTGAAGGTTCTAATTCTTCTCCAGATTCTAGTTCCCCAGATGACTAAGTGATTATAATATTACTCAGCTTGTGGTGTCCCGTGCTGTTGCCAATAAACAAATTTTGCTAATTTTTGCCTCTGGAAGTTCATTTTGGTACACAAAGGGTATCAATTGAGGCTTTCATGAATATTAGTTAAAATGGAACTTTATGAGTCTAAAATTAGTACAGAATATATGTGGACCTGGAATTGAGTTCATCAATGTTGGGCGCATCCTATAATCCAATGGTTTCATATATGTTATGGCTTTATGTACCTTTTTCGGTGTACTAGTTCTGTTTATGTGATTGGTTTGCTGCAGTGCCATATTTGCTCTTCCCAGTTATTCAGGGGGTGGGTTGGCGGCATTAACAGCAGGTTAAACTTAACCCTGACTCAAATGTATCATCTGCAAATACCCAGTTGTGGAGGAGTTTCTCCTTATTAATACTCTCACGATGGAATGGGGGTGGGTTCCATTACGTTGCTTCCTTCTCCCAGAATCCTTCTGACAGAATTTCTCTCAGTTTTGGTAGCATATCACAATATAATTGATCTGTTAAAAGCTAACCACCTTATGTTTCATTCTGAGTATGACCTAACTTTCCATTTGAAGGTGATTGTAATCAACATCAAATGTTTATTATATCCCTATATGTCACAGGAGGACAATGTGTTGGAATTCTGGTTAACCAATATGTATTAAAAAGGGTGGGTGTTCAAGAAATAATCTCCCATTGCTTCCCCCATAATGTTCACTCAGAAAACTGATGGAACATTGCGCCCATGCGTGGACTATGGACATCTAAATGATATCACCATTCAAGCCCCTATCCCCTCCCCCTTGAGCAGATGATTAGCATGGCATTCAAAAATCCTTGCGGTTTTAATATTAATCTCATTTACGCATTCAAAAAATACAGGTGAAAAAAGGCCAGGAGTGGTTTATGGAGATTGTACCAGAAGGAGCATATCAAAGTTACACATGCTTTTTTGGCTGAAGAGTGCCTCACCTACATTCAAGAATATGAATAATGATGTTCTCAGCAACCTTCATTCACCTATTCTGTGACATAAATTAATGATATTAAGGTGCATTCCCCCACTCCTGATAATCATGAGAAAGACCTGGAGGCGGTGCTGGCTGCGTTGCATAAGGCGCAACTTTATGTTAAGCCCTTCAAGTGTGAGATTTTAGGGAGGAGGTTACCTTCCTAGGTAATCTGGCCCTGAAGGATGCTTATGCGATCCCCCAGCAAGCTTAAGGCAATTCTCAAGTGGCCTACTCCTAATACCCAGAAGCGGTTGTGGATCTTCTTGGGCGTAATGATATTTTTCAGAAATTTTCCCCCACTCTCTTGAAGCTGGCTTCACCGCTGCCTCCCTTGATGAGAAATAATGTTCCATCACAATGGATGGAGGATTTCCAAAAGGTTTTTACGCCATCAGGGAAGTAGATTTGGTGCCTTCCATTCTTAAACATACCAACACCACCAAGCCTTTTATGTAGCATGCAACGCCTCATCAGCTGCCATGGGGAAGTGCTGCTTCAAGCGCATGACAGGTTGGAACATACAGGTACTTATTTTTTGCACAAGTTTGATTCATTATTAATAATCATGGCCATATTCAATAAGAAGTTGGCTGCTGTGGCGTGGTTGCTTACCCACTAGCAGTAACTTCTTCAGTGCTCTCAGCATGAGGTGACCATGCAGACAAAGCATAAGGATCTTATGTATTTCTGTAAACCGCGAAGCTGGCGCATCTCCAGACCCAGATGTATTATGATCTCTGCAGTCTTAACTTTATATAGAGTTCAGAAAAGTGCCTTGAATGTCCTCTCCTAATTTGTTGAGTTAAAACCCTGCTTTGAGTCCAATGGAGGTGGATGATAAGAAGCTAACCAGGATACTACCACTGGTCCAGAGCTTAGCTATTACTTCTTTAAAATTTCAGTGGAGGATTGGGCCCCAGATGTGCTTCTAGTCTCTTAGGTATCAATGGGTCAAATGGCCTGCTTGGAGGGGCTAAAGCTGTTGGACTAGCTGGTACTTTCGATGAATAAGCAGTCCCATTGTTCATTAGTGGAGGAGACAATTCAGTTCAGGTCAAAACTGAGGGTTCTTCCCCAACTCTGTGATGAAGTAATCTGTGCTCGTCATGACCCCCCAGCGGCTGGCCACCTGAAAAAATAAAAAATGCATTGATTTGGTAAAGCAGTTGTATAACTGGTATGTAGTTCTAAGGATATCCTGGCATGTATCGCTAATTGCATTATGTGCACGCATGAAAAATCAGATAGATCAGATAAGAATGTTTTCTCTATTTCCTGAAGCAGGTGGAGGGTCTGCGGACCTCAATATTTATTGATTTCATTGTTGAGCTTCCCAGCACCAATGGGTTTAATAGATTATAATGGTCATAGACCACTTCTCAAGTTTTCATCTTTATCCCTTGTTTATCATCCACCACCTCCAAAAATCGTCCTGCTCTATGCAGCATGAGTTCTCAAGGTTTATCTTGCCTTAG